>OZ024903.1:8792814-9017814 GCA_964017125.1 Flabesymbios commensalis | reverse complement strand
CTGACACAAAAACTTTACATAAGTTGTGGTAGCGAAACACAACTTCAAGAGGTTGAAAATTTAATTTAGCGGTTTAAGGGTTGACCCTTATCCTGCTGAGTTAATTAATTTAAATTTACACCCACTTGAAGTTGTGTCTCGCTACCGCGATCCACAACTTCAAGTGGGTGAAAACTACCCTTATTTGTTTAATTTGGGATCTATTCTTTGCAAGTCCTGATGTTTAAACACACATTTTGTTCCCCAAATCTGTAATTTGATCGACAAATAAAACAGATTAAAAACAACAATAATCGTGATCAGCAGGAGAAGGGCTAATAGCGGGCATAAGCCAATAGTATAGGCGCTATAGTCCTGGGGCTGATTCTGATAACTTAGCTTGTGTTGCACCCCCAGAAGAACATATATGTTTCATTGCATATTTTGCTTCTTTGGTTCACTAGCTTTCATAATAAAAACATTACCCCTTTCAAAATGTGTCCAAAAGACCCTTTGAGGACCATTTCCTGCAGTCGGTCACAGTGCTCTGGTGAAAATAAGAACATTGCCATTTGTAGCTGACAAAAAACATTTCAACTATTGCAAATTTCACCTGGTACGTATTTAACGGTATACTTATATATAAAAAAAATATTGCAGTGTAATAATTGGTCTTTACCGGAACTTTTTTCAGGCAAAAAAATGAGAAATCCAAAAAAAATTACAAGCGGATTTTTTTCTTTCAGACACATTTTTAGAGGGGTAATGTTAGAAACTAGTTACATACATACCAAATAAAGATAAAAAAAGTGAGAAACCTATGTTCTTTAAGGGGGTGCAGCAACCTCTTAGACTTAGACTCTTAGATTTAGACTAGTTCTCAGAATCAGCCTCAGGACTACTATCCTAAATTACCGTTATGATTTTCTCTAGTTTTGTAGAAATGGTGATCCTATTGATTTGGTAAATGCGAATAACTGCGCTTTGTTGAAGGATCGACCAGAAAACAACTTCATGAATTTATAGGATGTAGAAATTAGATGACATATTGGATGACATATTTCTAAGATTTAACAAATAGCAAGAGAAGTGATATCAAAGAACATCTGTGATAAATGAAAATGAAATGAATCGGGCTTTAGGCCACCTTTGTGCACATATAGGCTAAACTGGGCCAGGAGAACCTCCTGAGGATGGTGAGATGATTGAGATGACACTGTCCTCCAGACACAGGATTCGAAATTCGAGCCCTGGCGGTCTGAGGCCGAGCACGCTACCTCTCGGTCACGGAGGCTCCCCACAATACTAACTTTCACACGTGGATGGGGAAGAAACAATTTTGTTTCTTTCAAACCGCCGAGACCGGGAACCGAACCCCGGACTCTGGCGTGAAAGGCAGCGGTGCTAACCACTACCCTAGGGCCCCCGCCCATCTGTGATAAAACATACATGTCCTGCAATCATAAAGAATCACAAAGAATAACCCAGCAAACACAGAACATTTGTATAACATTTATGCAATGTTGGGCGTCGAAGATGTTGGGCCGTCGTTGTATAAATTTTACACAAACGTTTTGTGCTTGCTGGGAAATATAGGCCTACATAAATGTAGCTGGACAAAACTCACAACTTAAGCAAATTCCTATCCAGGAGGGTGCTTAAACTTGAGGGTGCTTTAAATTGAAGGACATTGAGTCTTAAATGTATTTTTTCGGCTTACTGTCTGGACTACTTTTGTAATTAATTAAATATTTAATGTTTATGTTGTTATTTTGCAGAAAAATACATCTTTATAGGTCTGGGTCAGTGTCGTTAACTAAATTATAAATGTAACATAAATATATTAAAGATATATTTTAGAGATATATTTTACTTTTGAAATCTCCCTTTTTACCATTAATTACATCAACACGGTTTAGACCCTACTTTACCGGTTCATGTTCAGCTATATTAGAAAAAATGATTTAAAGATACATTAATATTCATTCCCAAACTCCTTTTTTTGTTGAAATAAATTGATTAATAAATAAAATGATAGTCTTAATTTCTTGTTTCATTCTTTGCCGAAAACAAAATATGTGTTAGACTCTGTTGAGAGGCATTTACACAAAAACACATGTCATTGAAACAACATATCAGACACCGGATCTGGGTAATGAGTGTATAAATGAATGAATGAATGAATGAATGAATGAATGAATGAATGAATGAATGAATGAATGAATGAATGAATGAATGAATGAATGAAAGTTTGAATGAATGAATGAATGAATGAACGAATGAAAAAATGAATAAATGAATAAATGAATAAATGAATAAATGAATAAATGAATAAATGAATAAATGAATAAATGAATAAATGAATAAATGAATAAATGAATAAATGAATAAATGAATAAATGAATGAATGAATAAATAAATAAATAAATAAATGAATGAATGAATGAATGAATGAATGAATGAATGAATGAACGAACGAACGAACGAACGAACGAACGAACGAACGAACGAACGAACGAACGAACGAACGAACGAACGAACGAACGAACGAACGAACGAACGAACGAACGAACGAACGAACGAACGAACGAACGAACGAACGAACGAACGAACGAACGAATAAATGAATAAATGAATGAATGAATGAATGAATGAATGAATGAATGAATGAAAGTTTGAATGAATGAATGAATGAACGAATGAAAAAATGAATAAATGAATAAATGAATAAATGAATAAATGAATAAATGAATAAATGAATAAATGAATAAATGAATGAATAAATAAATAAATAAATAAATATATGAATGAATGAATGAATGAATGAATGAATGAACGAACGAACGAACGAACGAACGAACGAACGAACGAACGAACGAACGAACGAACGAACGAACGAACGAACGAACGAACGAACGAACGAACGAACGAACGAACGAACGAACGAACGAACGAACGAACGAACGAACGAATAAATGAATAAATGAATGAATGAATGAATGAATGAATGAATGAATGAATGAATGAATGAATAAATGAATGAATGAATAAATGAATGAATGAATGAATGAATGAATGAATGAATGAATGAATAAATGAAAGAATTAATGGGACATTAATGTTGTGGACATACAGTCTATAATGGGCCAGAATAACCTCCGCAAAATAGGGTGTTGAATCAGATGGCACTGCCCTCCAGACTCTTACAACGCTGAAATAATTTTGTATAAACCATGGAGACTAAAGAGTTTTTTTCTATTTGAAATCGCTATAAATGTCTTGTTAGCTCTTTCCGATTCATTTGAATACCTATGTTATGGCCCCACGGCCATTATAACTATTTTTTACTTCTTTCAGCGTGGGAATCGACTTTAGACGTTAAAATTTGACGTCTAGAGACGTCAGATTCTGACGCCTATAGTCGATCCCCGCGCTGTAAGGGTTAACCCTTGATCCAATGGCCCTGCCCTTAGAGACTGGTGGAAATCGGAGCAAAATATTGACCCAGAGTAGGAAGTCTGCCCATTTAGTTTTTTCACCACTTTTAACCATTTTCGGGTATGGGGAGTCGAATGCGAGGTCGTGTCAAGCCGGATTTTTTCTCTAAAACGTTCTATTTCGCGATTCAAATTATGACGTCTAAATCATATAATTAATAGATTAAATCTCGTCATATCACTATTAGTTTGTCAGAACTAGCACTGGACCGCTTTTTGGGGTGTAACGTTTTTGTATTGTTGATTATTGATGGTGAGGATATATGTATTCAGAATTTGCCAGGAGACATCTTGTCATTCTTAACCACTTCGCGAGGTTATAATGGATAAGTCACCATTTCTATACAGATTATAGCATAATTTTCTAAATAATAAAAATAAATTAGCATCAGTGTCATAATACGTAGAAACATAGGTGGTCAGAATAATTTATAAACAATAATAAGCCTAGTTATCTTCACTAATAGTGGCCCAACATTGGCCCAACATCACCCATATGAATTGCAGATATCGTAAGCTGCTGAAAATCAAACTATAGGCATTTTGTAGGCATTATCATTATATTATTTTCTGCTGGCATATTAGGCATCATAGGCGTGCTGTATTACGGCCGCCGATAATCAGCATATCCATCTAAAAAATAATGTATACTATTTTCAAACTCCTAACAGCCGTGTCTATTATACACAGGGATGACGAATTGTCCTCTTGTGGCCCAATCATATTTGTAACAAATTGTCAACCGTCATCAATAACAAAGACCATGTTTTCAAATTTGGTCACAGCAAATGTATCTTTCAATTGCAACATCTAGGCCTACTGGCAGGAGATGTCAGCTTAAATCCGGGTCCCTCCGGCTCAAATGACATAATTAAATGGCAACAATCAATGCGAAATCTATCAAACCGAAAACTGTCCCCTTCTTTGAATATGTAACATCGAAAAAAAGGGCGGGGGCCCTAGGGCAGTGGTTAGCACCGCTGCCTTTCACGCCAGAGTTCGGGGTTCGGTTCCCGGTCTCGGCGGTTTGAAAGAAACAAAAATGTTTCTTCCCCATCCACGTGTGAAAGTTAGTATTGTGGGGAGCCTCCATGACCGAGAGGTAGCGTGCTCGGCCTCAGACCGCCAGGGCTCGAATTTCGAATCCTGTGCCTGGAGGACAGTGTCATCTCACCATCCTCAGGAGGTTCTCCTGGCCCAGTTTAGCCTATATGTGCACAAAGGTGGCCTAAAGCCCGATTCATATCGAAAAAATCTGGACATTGTGGCAGTGACAGAAACAGGGATAAGACATGATAAAACGCAATCATCGATAGCTGATATCCCACCTCCTTTTTCATGAAACTTGTGCGGATCAGCTGACAGGACGAGGTGTAGGCATACTAGTGTCTGACCAATTAAAAACTGATAATCATCCTCTGCCATCATTTAAAACGTTCGAGGCGATCTCTGCACGTATTGGAAACAATTCGTTCAGTAGTTTCGTTGTCTGCCTGTATGGGCTTCAAAACGGTACATGTCAATTTTTGATGAATTTCAAGCTTTACTAGAGAAATAATTCCACTCCATGACAATTTGTATATGTTGGAGATTTCAACTTACATCTAGATAACTCAAATGGACAAGCCAATAAATTCAATGAAATCCTCACATGTTTCAATCCCAAGCAGCATGTTAATTTTCCAACCCACGTTCATGGTCATTGCAAGATCTTCTGATCACCGAACGCATTTCTAATTCTATCAAATCAGTTTTTTTCGGCAGCAGGTATTACACACCATCTCGCTGTCATATCAGAAATTGACGGTTGATACACGAAATGGAAGAAAGAAAAAACATCGTTTCGAAAAATATACGAAATTGGTTATGAATCGTTTCATTCAGATATTCTCAATTTGCATCCAATGAAGAAATCAAGATCTCTCACGACTCTGTCGACAGTATGATTCTGTCCTTAGCTCTACTTTAGACAATAATACGCTCTTGTAAGAGAAGTCAGAAAACCACCATATCCATAGATGACTCAAGAAATAATGAAGGCTAAAACCCCTCGCCACTATCTCAAACGAGCATGGAGCGGATCACGTACACATCTAGATCATTCTCGTTACATGAGTGCCACCTGTGTAACAGAATGATGACAAAGCAAAATAGAAATATTTAGCTGATCTTATTTCATAAAATTCGGACAATCCTCGTCGTCTATGGAACTCGATAAATAAATTTCTGCATATAATTCCACGCGCCGGTTCTGCCAGAATTCACCTCAGTAAAATCACTTTGTGACCATTTCTTTAAATATTTTGTTGATAAAATTGAAACCAATTTCCAGATAAAGTACAGAATATTCCATCAGTGTAAAAAACCCCCAGAAATTAGATCCATAATGAGCGTTTTTGAACGGGTGACAGAAGATGAAATTAAAAGCTTATTTTCAGCTCATCGTCAAAATCATGTGATCTAGACCCCGCTCATACAAGCGTGCTGAAAAATTGTCTTGATATATTAATAGATCCCATCACTGATATAATTAACATTTTAAGGAAACTTTCAAAGAAGATCATCTGAGACCACTACTTAAAAACACCTCTCCCTAAAAACGAACTGAAAAATTATAGGCCCGTATCCAACTTGAGTTTCGTTTCAAAAAAGGTAGTAGTAAATTGGCTGCAAGCTCATATAAAACATAACTATCTATCTAATCCATTAAAATCCCCTTACAAGAAACATTATTCTACAGAATTAGCTCTACTGAAAGTACATAACGATATCATCATTAGTATGGACAAGGGTAAGGTTACAGTTCTGACCTTGCTTGACTTGTCGGCCGTTTTCGACACCATTACCCATGCTACAATAACAAATATACTTTCAGATTGTTATGGAATATCTGGGCAGGCTCAAATTAGGTCTTCATCTTATTTGCAAAATAGGTACCAATCCGTAAAGATTAAAACCACTATGTCAGATAAGGTCACAATCTTATATGGAGATCCATAGGGCTCTGTGCTTGGACCAGTGCTTTTTACCCTATACACTACACCACTCAGCGCTCCGTTTTTCGCTTTCAAAGCTAAGGAATCCCTTGGGAAGCTTAATGCTAGTAAGACTGAATTTCACATTCGGACCAAACTTAAAGAGAGAAAAATTCTTAATTAATATCCCTTGCTTAATTCTAGGTCAAGACACAAATCCATCTGCTAGAAAGGCTCGGTAACTTGACCTTATATTATATGATGGCAAGTGTCAAGTGCATATCTTCAAATAAATGAAACATATTGATATTATTATCCAAACGGACAAGGGTTAATACAGATGTCAACTCTGGTACCACCCATGAGGACATGGTTTTAGATTGATATGACTGTATAGTGGTTGACATTTGGCTGTTTAGCAAACTGTTTGATAAAGTGATTATAAAAATACCCACTTTAAATCTACTGAGACTATAAACTACTTTGATATATTTATAGCAAATCCCAGTTCGAGTCGAATCTGAGCCGGATGTGGATTATGTTTGTGCATAAACAGTCCTCTAAAATGTTTTATGGGTTTGGAGTATGCTCTTCTCTTTATGCAATAAATTCTGTAAGTAGCCAATTAAATCATCCTATAAGAGTAGGGCTTCATCCCTACCTCTTGTCGCGGTTGTCCAAATTATGGACAAATTTTGGAAAAAATTATGACAACTCACACACCGATTTACCCAAGGCATTTGATTTATATTACTATAAATATGATACATGTTTTATATATTGATGTATTTCGAATTTGTGTTATTTGCGTGGACATCATGGTTGAAAAACGTTAGTTACGTAGGCATGATAATCTCTCAATTACATATTACGTCATTAATATCGCTATGAATTTTATACATTTATAAATGACTCAGTTTTCTTCTTGAAATTTAAAAGCTGGGTGTAGATACCTTGTTTGTGATGATATCATGATTGATTATTGAGATATTGCTAAAAATGTATATTTCGGTAATGGCGGTACTAATCAGCGATTTTACGATATTTAGACCAATTATTCTAGATTTTTGATATTTGTGTTTCTGTTTTTGCCATTAAAGTACATGCCATTAAATAAATGATGTTGCAAATTTGTCTCAGTTGCACCTTTTTGTACATAGGATGACTGTAGGCCCAGCCTACTCTTAGTGAAATTAAATGGTCAAAACTTTAGTTATATTATAACAAATGCTATATATTATATCATGCACTGTCAGCTCTTCAGTTAAGAAGAAATCTTTAATCAAATAGTTTTCCCCGATAAAGACCATTTTGGGGCTCAAAGATCGCTTATTGAAACACCACACATATCCTCTTAATATTTTGAGCCATACTTTACTCCTCGTTGGGGTACTGGGATAAATAATAATAATAATAATATAAAGCATTTGATATAGCGCCATACATCAGCCTTTTCGGCCGTTCGCAGGCGCTCTAAACAGTCAACAATAAGGCATCAGCAATAGGCTCAATTAAAAATATAAGTCTTGACAGATTGTTTGAAAGTAGAAGTGGAGGAACAGTTCTTTATAGATATTGGCAGTTCATTCCATAGCCTGGGAGCAGCACAGGAGAAGGCTCTGTCTCCGTGTTTCGTGTGTGTTGTTGGCACAGTCAACAGAGACGTATTGGTAGATCTTAGTGTTCTTGGTGGAATATAAGGAGTCAGCATTTCAGAAATGTAGGCTGGCGCTTCGTTATGAAGAGCACGTTATGTTGTCACAAGGATCTTGTACTTTATTCTGGATCTGACTGGTAGCCAGTGTAGATCACGGAGATGAGGAGTAATATGGTCACTGCGTAAACACTTTACAACTAATCTTGCGGCAGCATTCTGCGCTTTCTGCAATTTATCCAATAGGCCTTCGGAAATGCCATAGAGGGAAATGTTACCATAGTCAAGGCGAGGCATCACCAGAGAACAAACAAGCCTCAGTGTCGCCTCTTTTGTGAGACTGGATCTGACTGATCTAATGTTTCTGAGCTGGAACCATGCTGCTTGACACATCTTAGTGACCTGTGTAGTCATATCCATATGATGATCAAACATTACGCCGATGTTACGGGCACATTTAGATGTTGATATTCCACTATCTCCCACTTGCACACTAGACAGTGGTACCTTGTTGTGATGAAGAAAATATGGTGGTGCTATGATAACTAATTCTGTTTTATCATCATTTAACTCTAACATGAACATCACCATTCATGCTTTTATCTCAGCTATGCACATCTCGATTCGACGTTGAGCTTCCAAGAGATCTACTGCATCACCAACCTTAAAGGATACATACAGTTGAGTGTCATCAGCATAGAGATGATATTAGACACCATGACGACGACATATCTCACCCAGGGGGATGGTATAGATCGTGAATAAAATTGGACCAATCACAGTCCCTTGTGGAACACCGAATCTTAATGATGACGAAGCTGAGCTGCTTCCACGAAGGTGAACCTTTTGAGATCTATCTTCCAAGTAAGATTTGAACCAAGACTGAGCTGTACCTGAAATACCACACTGCTTCTAACTCTCCAACAAGAAATTATGGTCAATGGTGTCAAAAGCTGCAGAGAGATCAAGTAACACCAAGACTGTCGCCTTACTGTCATCCATAGCTCTCAAAATGTCATTTTGGACACGTGTTAATGCCGTTTCAGTGCTATGGCGTTTCCGATATGCTGACTGATGCTTCTCATACAGCTGGTGTTGTGAAAGATGATCATGTAGTTGTTTTGCTACCATTCTCTCAAGTAATTTTGAAACAAATGTTAGATTAGACACAGGACGATAATTTTTCAATGATTCCGGATCGAGTGAGGCCTTCTTTAGCAATGGAGTTATTATTGCAGATTTTTGTGAAGAAGGAAATTTTCCAGTGGTTAGAGATAAATTGACTAATCGTGTGATAACAGGTGATAAAATATCAACATTTGTTTTTAACAATTGCGTTGGAAGTGGGTCTAGCACACATGATGTAGTAGGGCAGCACATGATGGTTTTGCAAATTTCTTCAACTGTTACAGGACAGAAAGTATCAAAGCTGATCAAGTTTGGTGTATTCACTCTAGGTGGTTCATAATCATAATCATCTTGTTTTTGTTTCTCAAGTATCACTGTACGGATGTTAGTAATTTCATCCGAGAAATAATTTGCAAATCTGTTTGATTTTCAGCTGATGTGAAAGATGGAAGTTTAGGCTTTGATTTACGCTTGAGAAGGTGATCCATAACTCGGAAGAGAGATTTTGAGTCAGAACATTCAATAATGGCATCTTGATAATATTTTGCTTTCGCTTTAGCTATTAACTCCTTCACTTTGCGGCGATGGTATTTGAAAATGTCTCTATGAATAGTCAACCCAGTGTGATTCCATCTTCGCTCTGCTTTTCTACGTTCTTGTTTTGCAAGCTTAATGTCGATCGAATACCAGGGAAACGATTGTCTGATGGGAATTTTTCTGGTTGTGAGCGGAGCATGTTTGTTAATAATGTCAGTAATTGATGACGTGAATTGATCAATCAGACCATCCAGGTCAGATGAAGTGTCAAGAAAGCAAGCAGCGAGATCTTCTCTGAATAAAATGTTGTTAATTTTGTTATATCTTCTGAATGTAGCTATTCTGCTAGCAGGTGGTTGTTTTTGAATGTCTAAATCACAGTGTATTGCAGCATGGTCAGATGTGAACGATGATGTGCATACTGAATGAAGAAATGTGGACTCGCGTGGTGTATGACCAATGTATGACCACTGGTATGTGTCGGCTCGGTCACATGCTGAGCAAAATTGAGACTAGCTAAAAGAATTCTCAGACGATTTGCATTCGTGTCGTCTGGCTTATTCCAATGATAATTGAAATCGCCGATTATCATGCAACTATTAGTACCATCAGCATATTTTTCGAGAAATTCACTGAATTGATCAAAGAATTCACCAGAAGCGATCTTGTGTTTTTAGATGGTGGTCTCCTGTAAATAATTGCGATACGTAATGAACTAGATGATGAATTGAGCGTAATTTCACAATTTTCGAAAGAAGAAGCATTGAACTCAGTCTTAGTATTAAGTTTATACGATGCTCTGTAGAGGATGCCGATGCCACCTCCATGTTTTTCTTTGCACTCTTTGCTCCTTGGGACATTGATAAATTTGTAACCGTCACTGCAGGTGTCAAATCTTTGATCACTTTTTCATCACCAGATTCACATAACGAACTTTTTGTGATACACAAAATTGCTAGTAGTAGTACTTTTCGCCCCCATCCGGAGAGGGTCCTTAGGGATCTGTTCCGTCTGTTGAATGCTGTGTACAGCATTGTACAAAAGCACTAGTCTACAGCAATCATCCAAGAGCAGCTGCAGCCTCCTCGTATCTGGCCATAATCTTCGGGCGGATTGCCAGTGGTGTACCCTGGTTCCTCCGCTCAACAGCAGAGCCAATGCAGCACCCGCATCAGTGCTGGCGCTGGTGTAGGTCGTGGAGGCCTTAAATAACCGGCAATAGCGTGTTTGATGACATTAGGGCTCTCACACGGGGAATGAATGGGGTTACCCTTCATATTGTTTCTCTGGGGATTATCCAACCCGAGGATAGCGGAGCTGCGCGAAATGCCACGGAGTTTCAGCATTAAATTACACAGCGAAACCCAAGTCTCCGGCTGTCTAGAACCCCTTATCGGACGAGTGAAGGAAAAAGCTCATAATAACCTACCATGCCCTATCACCCCCACCCTTACAGCATCATCTGTACATCATTCATCTCATAAATTGACTACAACGTTTTTATCGTATTACAATGTCACTTGAAAGACCATTTGTGCCGAAAAGTGACGTAAAGCAATGATTTACTACTACTACCTCGTTGTATTATTGATTAATCCCTGTGGAAGGGATGTCAACATTCCGGGATATCTGCTCTCTAAAGGAACTCCACCATTTATGTTTACTAAGATACCTAGACATGAGGGGTTCTCCACTTATTTTTTTCCATAATATGTGATATGTATAGCATTTACAGCAATATATCTGCATGATCCATATTGTGCGTGGTCCGCACTTATTTATTACGAAACAGTGTGCATTATGACTAGCTCCAGTGGCTGAAACAGGTTTCAGCCACAGATTGACCGCGTACAAAATCGTGGGACATTTCTTTGGACGGTCATAAATAAGACTTCCGGTGGGATAATCAGGTCGAAAATAGATTATTTTAGAACCAGTAACATTTGAGCTCAAAGGTCGCACAGTCATTAGAAAGGTATGGACATTTTTCGGACCTTTGGGTCGGGATCGCTCTTAGTCACCGTCATGTTGGATTATTTGGGTAAAGCAAATACATCAATCCACGGAGTCGGAGAGGACGACACGGCTACATTATAAAGACGTTTTTCTATATTGAAAAGCAAAACAAGTTTCCAAAGTCGTTATCAAAATCTGTCCACTATGCCTACGAAGACCTAGTCGAATCATGTTTTTTATTAAATTATTAAATAATGTTTGCTTTTACCCAGTCATTATGCCTGCCGATCCATGTAACGTATTAATCTTAGTATTACATAATTTGTATATGTATTCTTATATATCTTTGCTAGACCACATAGCCTATTCATTACACAGAAAGGAACTTTAATTAATTTTAAATTTTTTTGCAGATACAAACTAGCGAATTTGAATGTAACAGATTTTGGGGCGACTTCAGCATAAATTCATTTTAACAAGGGGTAATATAGGCCTACTACTTTTTGGAATTCTCTTTATTAATACAATCACCACTATATGTCCGTCACATTCAAATAATCATGAACAATCATGAACAATGACATGTCAAAGACGAAAATCTATTTATTTTATTTCTTCGTTGATTTATTTGATTTTCCAGTTTAAAACATGCAAAAAAATGGTAAAATATCATTATTATGCATTGAGTAATTTTGGTCTACATGCTATCAACTTAACAATCACATTGTCATTTTGTCTATTTTCATTTATCAGGCAGGGGTGATATAGGACTAAGTGTGAGTTGATAAGGGTAAAACCCCTCCAAACCTTATATTACCCATGTAATCTCTCAGTGAGTATACGGCGGGTTTCCACGATTCATTCAATTATTTTTTATGTATTGCTAAAAAAATAATATCATATATTTACTTCTCCAATAGCTCAGAAGAGTTTGAAAATGGTTGCAAATAATGTAAAAACAAGGTAACGGCGGGCAAAATTCCCGATTATCGGTATTTATTTTTTAATATGCATAATATTCGTAAAACTGTGCCAGATAGCTAAACTATTACTATAGAACATACGTGCAGTTTCAAAGAGGGATATCTCCTGAAAAATGTCAGCTTGATCAAATAAAAATGACCGACTTGACATAGACATATCAAGTGAACAGAATTGGAGCAAAAACATAAAAAATCGTCTATTTTTACTTATTATGAGCTTCTTTGACCTTACTGTGACCTTGAAATGACCTTAGAGCGACCATGGTAATACCCCCATGAAGCCCAAACCCAACTCATGTCAACATTTATACTTGGGCTGGGTTTAATCAAATGTATTTATTCACCGACTTATCAGTGAGTGCCACAGTAGGCCTACGTCACCCACTGATTTTCACGTCGCAACTGCTCTTAATCAACACCAGGGGTCTCTTTTTTATTTTTTATTTCATTTTCATCTGGACGAGGCAGTACAGACAGTGGCTGTGAAATCTCTGACCCCTGGTGGTGACTATTAGGTAGTCGAGGGGGGGGGGGGGAGTGTGAATACCAGTGTCTGAAGTAGAGACACTGGTGACACGAGTGTAATGTATTAAAAGTAGGCCTTCTGGCCATTGGTCAAAACATAACAATCAGTTTGTTATTTTGTCTATTTTTCTATATCAGAAAGGGGTGAAATAGGCCTAAGGATGAGTTGATAAGGCTAAAACCCCTCGAAACCTTATATTACCCATGTAATCTTTTGGGTGTCTATGGCATAGACACGGTGTCTAGGTGGGTGTCACCATCACCGACATTTGAAATAAACATAAGTGTAGCTTAAGCAACGAAAACAAGCTATTTTCACTGTTGAGTTGATTTGACCTTGGTGTGACCTTCAGATACACTGGTCATGACCTTGTGGTCTCTCCCCTACGAAGCCCGACCCCTACCCATGTCACCATGTGTACTTTGGATTGACATCATTAGATTTATTTAGATATCGGTCAAACATAAAATCAGTGTGTTATATTTCGTCCCTTTCTGCCATATCATACAAGGCTGAAACAAGGGTGATTTGATGGGGTATAACCCTCCCAACCCTTTAATTACCTGTTACACTTATGAGCATTTCTTGGTATTGGTCCGTGTTGTGGGTCTAGGTATGCTTCAATCCATCATAGACATCCCAAGGGAACATACTTGTAGCAAAATCAACAAAAACAAGCTATGTTCACTCGTTTTGAGTTGATTTGACCTTGCTGTGACCTTGAGATGACCTTACCATGACCTTGGGGTAGCACCCCTGTGAAATCCAACCCAAACTCATTTTAACATGTGTACTTGGTTTTAACCCCATCAGATGCAATTAATGTATACTGGCCATTGGTCGAAACATAACATCATTGTGTCATTTGGTCCATTTCTGCCATATCAGACAGGGGTGACACGAGGGTGATTTCACGGGGAGTAAAAAACCCTCCAGCCCTTATATTATCCCTGTAACCTCTTGGGGTGTTTTGGCATATGTCCGTGTTTAGGTCCAAGAATGCTTCGAGCCATCTCAAGTGAACATAATTTTAGCAAAAAATAAAAACAAATGTATTTTCCACCGTTTTGAGCTGATTTGACCTTGCTGTGACCTTGAGATGACCTTACCATGACCTTGGGGGAGCTCCCCCGTGAAGCTGATCACCAGCACATGCCACCATGTGTACATGGGTTGGGCAGGGACCAACTTATTGGAAGTGCTGGCCATCGGTTCAAATACAATGTCACCCTTTTCCTCACATCAATTCATGATATTTGCAAAAATACACAAAATATACATTATGACGTCATATTTTATTCTTCAAAATAAACGAATTTCGCGGATTTTTTTCGCTTGACACGACCTCGCATTCGAATCGCCATACCCGAAAATGGTTAAAAATGTTGAGAAAACAAAATGGGCAGAGTTCCTACCGTGGGTCACTTTTTCTGAACGATATCTCAGATTTCCACTAGTCTATTATGCAGATATGATATACTAGTATGGCTATGTTATTTGTTTTGATGGTTTTATGAAATAGTTTTAGACAAGTTTTTTACACGACAAAAAATTGCTAAAAGTGAAATTGTTCATATTTTTACAATAAAGACATTATGATATCAGATATAAAATAATTTATATTTATATTAATTAAAAAATATTTTGTTATAAAAATGCAAAGCAACATAGCTTTTATAATTTGAGTATAATGCTTATAGCTCTAAGTTTGATTACACAACACTTGCTATTTGAATTGTAATCAGTCTGTGTAGAGACTATTACATAGGTTCCCTGTGAGACTTCATATTGAGAAACAGCTGACGGATTTGAGAGGGGGGCTGTGACCCCCTCCCTAGTTGTTTATTTCACAAATCCACGTGGACGCACGTGTGTCTTTCTGTACGGCTGGCCACGCCCTTGATTAGCGAGCCGGTAACTGTCGTAGTAGTAATAGTAATACCGACTGTTCACTCACCATTCTCGTTATTTGAAACCTTCTCCGTGAGATTAGAGCACGACTCAGGCCTCAAATAACCATAACACCTTAAAAACTCTCGCTGTTGTCACAGTAATCCATCACTGTGATTGGTTTGTAAATACACACATGAAAAAGCAAGATTGTCATCAATATAAGCGCTTTTGTGGTTATTATATTGAGTGAAACACACACATGAAAAAGCAAGATTGTCATCAATATAAGGGCTTTTGTGGTTATTATATTGAGTGAAACAAGTATGTATTATAAATATATTATACATTATATTATTTTATTATATGATATTTTATGAAAATACGCAGATTAAAACTAGTTATTATATCATCTAGGTGTTGCTATAACCATCACCAGTCTAACATGACAAGATATTGCCATTTAACAAGAAACGACAATTATTATGTAAAATAAATATCCAAGTATGAACATAATCAAGAAAAAACTATTAGATTAATTTAAGTTAATCAATTAAGTTAAGTTAAAATTTAAATACCTATTGGCTACCCTCTAAGGAAAGGACGATGCCTGTGCAAAATATAAAGTTGATCCATCAATAACAAGGTGGTCTGCACAGCCATGACATACACATAAGTTCCGTACTTGTTCTTGTAGCATAATAAACTAAATAAAGAACTATTGGAGTCAATGATAGGTAGAATAAAAGCCGTAAAAGACGAATGTATCTTGAATCATCGTGTCAATTGTGCCTTATCAGGAAGGGGAGAACATTCAAGAAAAGATGAAGGAGATGATAAATACACACATTCAACTACCAAATGAACATATTGTCAATTGTGAGCTGAGATCCGCGTGTTGAGAGCAAAGAGTAGGTTAGGAGACTCTGGTTGCAGGGTGCAAACGCACTTATATCTGCTCAGCAAAATCAGATTCAGAACGAGTGGCTGAACGAAATTTTAAAACATTATTAAACGAGCTACCGTACGGCAAACGTTTCCGAGTAACTGGTCACAGCATAATTGTCAGAAACGATGAGTCGGGATACGTTGATAAATCTGATACAGCTGGTGAAGAAACAAATGGTGACAAGCGTGGACGCAGCGGTGATGGTGAATCTGGTGAAGGATCTGGTGATGGAGAACGTGGTGGCAGACGCAATGGTGGTGGACGTGGTGGTGATGGACGCTGGGAAAGACGTGGTGGTTGACGTGGTGGTGACAGGAGTTTAGAAGGAAGTGGTGGTTGACGTGGTGGTGACAGGAGTTTAGAAGGAAGTGGTGGTTGACGTGGTGGTGACAGGAGTTTAGAAGGACGTGGTGGTGGACGTGGTGGTGACAGGAGTTTAGAAGGACGTGGTGGTGACAGGAGTTTGGAAGGAAGTGGTGGTTGACGTGGTGGTGACAGGAGTTTAGAAGGACGTGGTGGTGGACGTGGTGGTGACAGGAGCTTAGAAGGACGTGGTGGTAGACCTGGTTTTCGAGGCCGCGATGTAGGTGGTTATGAACTAGGTGGCGGACGTGGTGCCAGCTAGGGATGAGACCAGTCGTCAGTGAGAGAGGTGAGAGTGGCAACGTGGAATGTTAATGGTTGGACTGAGGGAAATGGGGATTTAAGACTAATTTAATTAGTTTGATGAATATTGTCAGAACGGCCTTGACTGTCTTGACCTTGCCTTTGAACTAGCTAGGTGATAGAAAGTTAATTTGGTCTTGATTTTTCACTGTGACAAGTATAAAAAGCAACGACGGTAAAACACATCCCCTGAAGCAACCTTGTGCTTTATGTCGCTATAAACATGACCAACTAATAGAAAAAAATTCTCTTTTCATTCATATTATGTTTTTTTTACCCCTGGGATGGTGTGTAAGCTAAAAAGGACATTTATTCAACACCGGAACCTAAACTCCAGAAGAGCTGTATGTAGGTTGCCATGGTAGGTCGTCTGCAGTAAGCCTATCATGTTGCCGTCTTGTTTGGGGTCACACCATGCGCGGACAGTTACTTTTAGCACATCAAATCTGTCATGTTATTCATCTTTTTCTGTAAGTTGTGTACATATAATATAATTTTTTCAGTGTTTCTGTTTGCGGCAGAATATATATTTTAAATACACATGGTTTGGAAATTTTATGTTTTGACGCGAATCTAGCAATAACGTGGATTTTCAAGGGGATGTCTGACCATGAACATATTATTGTGGGGCCCATTGTGGGGCCCATATTGGGGCCCATATTGTGGGGCCCAGAGACCGGTCTCGTTTCGGCGGGTGAGACCAGGCGGGAGTATGAATTGACGAGTTGCTGTCTCCCACCCGGCCTCGGCGCTAGGCGTTCTTGCCGCCTTTTCCCGCAATTACGACTCAGCCAGCGAAGCTTCCGGACGTGTCGCACTGTGATAGCCACGTGGGAGAGGCCATAAGCCTGTTCAAGAAATAATTGTACAATGGACCTATAAGTGAAGATTGAGATAATAAACCCGAGAAAGAATTCCAAGATGTTTTATTGTTAACCGCCGCCCAGGTAGGAAGTTTGAGTTTAACTCGTGATATCGGTGGATGGGGTTCGCGGCCGGGTCCGATGTGGAGGTTGCACACCCTCCACAGCCGACATTGGTAACCCGACGCTGAGACGAACACGAACTCTCCTGAGAGTCTGATCTGCAACGACATTGGTGAACCTAACGATCAACACGAACACCCCCTTCTGAAATGTCAGATCTGCGATTTGCGGTCACCAAATGTCCAGCTGACATTGGTGACTCTCGCCTTTTAGATTTGAACACGCACCCTTCTGATCTAATTTTTTTGTGTCAACACGAACATTCAATCTATAAGATTAGAACTGCATATCATAAGTCAATAGCACATTGTCCGTGACTTGGAAGCTTATAATTGTTAGGGGAATAAAAAATAAAAACTCAGGCAAGGTATGTGAGGATAAAGGTCAAGGGTACAAAATATGCCACTAGCTTAATTAGGAAAGTTATATGTAGAGAGGTAGACGCGTTTCTACTGAGATCGTGAAAAATTTCTTTGATTTTAACTGAAATCCACGTGACCCCATTTTTTATCAAGATGGTGGACACTGCGGATTGCGCAATAAAACTAGACAAAATAGTCTAATCCATCGAAATTATTCGGATTTTAAAATGTTTCTCCTAATTACGCCACTGTAGGCAACCGGGTAGACAATATTTGAACATTTTTAGAAAAAAATCGTTGAACACTTCAATTGGGTGACTCGAATTTTCCACAAGATTTATTAATAAACTGGGCCTGCAATTCTAATTTTTAAATTAAAAAATAATAGCCTCGATTTATATAATTTTTTGTAGGATTAAAGCCATTTAAAATTGTTCGCCTATTATACATGTGAATAAATGGTCTTATTTGGCATGTAAATATCCTAATGTGAAGACCGTAGGTCAAAAATATCCAAATATAATTACATTTTTATTTCAAGGGAGCAGATTTGTCATACTATGTGTTGATAAGAAGCCGTCACTATTATAGGGGCAGCAACGGTTTCCCTATCATTTAGCTCATCTGGCCGCCGAGGCCGCACGCGTTTTCCACCCATCCGGCACGCATTGCGCACTTTACCCCATCACGACAGCTCATTAATATTCACATAAATTAAGGCGGCCATATACAGGCATACAGGCAAAACGACTGGACTTGACGTTGGTGAATTGTAATCTATAGACATATTCACACCCACTTATAAAATTTTGTCATCCATGAAAATTTAATACTACATTTTTTTCAAGCATCCATAAATTTATATCGCGCATTGTGTCTTACACAACTCAATTTTAAAATTTGATAGTCTAATTTTTTTCCGTGATAAGGCCTCCTGCCGTGTCACTTGGCACACCAGCAAGTGTGGTTTACTAACATTGCAGGCGGTCATCTGCCGACGAGATATGTTAATGAGCTGTAGCCGCACATTCACAACCGCACACAACCGTGGCTACGCAATAGGAGCCAACTCGTCTCGATATATGATGCGAAGCGATCGAATTTGACGTAACGACAAATACTCCTCAAACTAAATATAATATATATATATATATATAATATTAGTAGGAAATATTCGTAGTCGAACTGCATACTATGCAATCTTTGTAGACTACTGTCAGTCAGATATTCAATTTCCAAAATATATTTTTTACAAATTGAAACGAACTGTAAACAAATGATACAGTCAGACATAGACTGTCATCACAATTTTTTTTTTTCAAATTAAATTTCTAAAACGTTCAGAGCAAATGACTTGACAGTTGTGTTACTTATTGTTTTTCGACTTCCGCGGAAAATATATCAGAGCAGGTCCAATTACTAATTATATAGGCCTACTGCCCTCTAGCTTAAAATAGTATCTTAGCAATTATTTTGGCATTTGTACATGGTATAATATGACCTGAAATTTTCACATATTCAGTGTGCTATATATCAATAATAATAAAATGTATTAGAACCTCTACTACATCAGCAGTGCGAATACTCAACTTATATTTTACTCAGCAACCTCAGCAGCCTACAACTCGTTTCACGACTCCACTTCTAGTACTTCATATTACACAACTTCATCATATTTCAAGAACCTTTTCACTGTACAAATAGTTCTCTCGAATGGGCGTGATGGCCAGCCATGGCAGCCAAAAGGTTGCTGGGTGGAGAGGTGTGTCAGTCCAACACTCAATAATGGTGACGCATTAGTTCAACACAATTGCAGATTGTGAGATAGACATAGTCTGGTATGGTCAATATGCATACCGTCTCAAACACGCTTGAGCATTGTCTTTCCTAGGATTAGACAACTGCCTGTGTTTTTTCCCAATTTTTGCATAACTGCCCGTGCATTTCCTCCTTCATAGTGTAATTTGGACAATTTTTGCCCGTCATTTTGAGTTCATACCCGTCCAAATGAGAGGTGCACGGGTCGCTGGCTAACACAGTGCGTTTGAGTGCTGCACAGTCGCCAATAGGCCTGCAGACTCAAGTGCTTTATCTTTTAAATAATATCAACTATATAAACTGTTTTAAGTCAAATACTTTTGACCGACTTGTCAATTTCTGACAGGCTCGCCCCGCGGGACTTATAAATCAAGCATACTGTGAACTGTGTTTGCTGTCCACGCATCTGCTTGCAGCACGTATGCAACCCACACCAGTTTAGCCATTATAGCAATGGCCTCTCAAGCCAGTCAAGGGACGCACCTGCCTATACACAACAGTGGTCTACTGCAAAAAGGGGATCCCCATATTCACAGACTGGATTTTCATATCACCGCTACCATATTTACAAACATCAGCATCAACCCTGCATTTTAACGGACACCAACTCGATATTGATTACTATTCAAGACACAGACTTCAATGCTTAACAGCCTTCAGTAATGACATTTTCACAGCATCAAGACCAACATTGATATCATCAGAACTTTTGCTAAGCAGTATTTAATCAATAATTTTAACTCACACTTCAGAGTTTAAGCAATAATTTTCATTGTGCCTACCTGTAGATTACTAGCCTTGCCGAACATTAATAACCTTATCATCCTGCATATTTTTTCATATTATTGGTTATCCACTAGCCGACATTGGTGAATTTTTATAACTATAACTTCTTATTTTTAGGTTTACTTATTTTCAAAATTTAAATTTCTGCTGACTATCATGATCACATGCACAGGTCTGCTTTGTCACCTCACATTCGGTGATATAGCAGACATGTGTATGTTAATTTGTTAGCTGTTTAGCCAGTGAAAAGGGTGACTCTTGCGTTTTGCGAGCTGGTCACGTAGCTGGTCATATCCTACACATGACATATCGCGGAACGACACATTTTATTTCACCCCGAAACATGCTCCATGTCTTTTTGCAACACATCGCTATTATACAACCACTGATAAATCTTATAGTACGGCAGGTTTAGCGGCACTGCACTGCAGACCATTTCAACCAGCGTGTCTGAACCAGGTACCCCACACACAGCGTTAAATGCAAACCATGGCTAATTACACTGTGAAACGTCAGCTGGTATCGCTCACAATAACGGCTCAAACGATCCGAGCACGATCATATGCATTATCACTCCTCGTGCTAACAGGGATAATTGGGTATATATTGCATCATAGACGTTATCGATAAACGAAACGATCCCACGAACGACGTTCGATACAGTACTCGTACTGCCCCTTAATGATCATGCACTGCGAATATATCGTTAAATATTTAGCATGTGTTGGACGCACTATTCACACACCTGCTCGATTCGTGTTGCTGGTTCTTAATTGCTATTACAGTGCTAAACGATAAATACGGTGGGACCATGCAGCCACACACATCGTACTACTCAAAATGTATCACATTGTATTACATGTAATTTACGTAGCAAGTTTTCAATACAATTTACATAAACAATTTCATAAACACTATTAAATGTATTAATTACTTTAGTTATAATGTTGAACGACACACGTCAAGTTGCAGCACCACTTATAATTTAGAAGGAAATGGGTTAGGAGGATGGGAAATGATTGGTCTTTTATAGTGCTGCACTAGTGATGTTCGCCACCCATCCACCCATCCACCCTGTAATTTTTTTCACCCAGCCTATTTCAATGTTATTTTATTGTTTGTATGATTATTGTCAGATTTTGCACTCGCGGATAGGTTTGTAGAATTACCGCCCCTTGCGTATCAAACCTAACGCTTTACCCACAAATTTAAGTTTGTGATCATTTGTTGTCACTTAGCCCGGAATAAATGTGGGGCCCAGCGACCAGTTTCCTTTTGGCCGGCGGGACCAGGCGGGAGTAGGAATTGACGAGTTGCTGTCTCCCGCCGGGCCTCGCCGCTACGTGTTTTACCGCCTTTTCCCGCACTTACGACTCAGCCAGTGAAGCGTCCGGACATGTCGCATCGCGATTCGCGGAGCTAGCCACGTGGCAGAGGCAATCAGCCTGTCCAAGAGACAATTGTACAATGAACCTATAAGTGAAGAATGACATGATAAACCAAACAAAGATCATTCCAAGATGCTTTATTGTAAACCGCCGCCCAGGCGGGGAGTTTGAGTGAGATTAGTGGATGGGGTGCGCGGCCAAGTCTAGCATTGAGGCCGCACACCCTCCCCAGCCAGCATATTAATGACATAGACAGGGGCGAATCGAGCTTCTCACTGACAGGGGGGTTTAAAATTTGACAAATTGTTATTTCACTGCAGGGCGGGGTCTGAGGGCCCCTGCCCCGGGTTTTTTTGATTTGCAGACGCCTTGTCCTGCAATCTATTCCAAGGCATATTAGGCACTGTCTGTCCCTCAGTGTGTAACCAGTTCATAAGAAAAACACTGAATAAGAATATACTTTTGATAAGAATCACATACTTAATTATTCAAATAACATTAGAGACGACGTTTAAATAAACCATACAGAGACTGGCTGCTTCTTATATTCTGTGGGAGGGTATTTCACACGTGCACAACTCTGGAGAAGAAGTAGGGCCTACTGTAATCTAATTATTCTAGAGGAACACAACTTACTTTATATAAGCCAATATGGCTTTCGTAAAAATCACTCGACTGAATATGCAGCCCTTGAGCTCATAGATAACATTTCTGATAATCTTGATAACGGTAAGGCCTACTGTAACAGCTACTATTTCCCATATTTTTAGACCTTTCCAAAGCGTTTGCTACTATCGACCCCATTATTTTCACTCGAAAATTAAAATATTATGGTATTAAAAGCTGTGCCCTGAACAGAACGCAATATGTAAAATTGAACAATGTAAAATCTGAAATTTACTGTATCTGTAATATATTTGATAAATAGGCCTACATTTTTTCAAAAGTAAGCAATTCCAGCTTCAAATGATGAAAAATATTTATATATTTTTTTTAAATATACATCTTCTGAATTGAATTAATTGACTAACAGTTTACTGTGCATCTACCACAAGACTATATTTCCCATTTTAGTGATATATTATCTATAGCTTGGCTTAAAATCTGTTTGAAACCGTTTATTAACAGGTGTAGCAGGATTTTTCATCAAATTCCAGCTTCAAATGACGAAAATAGAAACAATTTAGCAGAACAAGTGTTAAGTAACGTGTGAATCGTGGAAGCCAGACAAAACTTCAAGTGGGTAAAACATTATATTTTACAAGTTACCTAGCATATCTTAGGCCTAAGGGTGAGAAAGAAAAAAAAACACGATTTAATTTCACTTTTGAAAAAATGTAGGCCTATTTATCAAATATATTACAGATACAGTAAATTTCAGATTTTACATTGTTTAATTTTCCATATTGCTTTCTTTTCGGACACTGCTCATGTAGGTTCTGGTGTACCACAGGGTACAGTACTTGGCCCGATCTTATTTCTATGCTATATTAATGACCTCCCATCCTCGGTCTCATCTGATGTTCGACTCTTTGCTGACGACTGCCTCCTTTATCGGCCCATAAAATCTAAGGACGATCAAAAAAAGCTACAGGAGGACTTAACAAAGTTGGAGCGCTGGGCAGACATTTGGGGGATGAAATTCAACCCATCCAACTGTTCTGTCCTCCGAGTGAAGAGACCCCGGGCTAAAGAGATAGCATCAGACTACCAGCTCAAAGGGGTCACACTCGGACAAGTAACAAATTCACCTTACTTGGGAGTCAGCATGATCAGTGAGAACCTGGAATGGGGGGATCACATCTCCAAAATTGCGAGTAAGGCTATTTCCACACTGGGTTTCTTGAGGAGGAATTTAAAGAGATGTCCCTCAAAAAAAAAGAGATTGCATATTTTTCAATGGTTCGGTCACTTTTGGAATACTCTTGTCCTGTATGGGATCCATACAGGCAAGGTGACATCGATAAATTAAACAAAATTCAAAGAGCTGCTGCACGTTTTGTAACTAACAACTACCAGCGCAAATCAAGTATAACAGCTCTTATCCAAGATCTAGGCTTGACTGACTTACAAACTAGAAGAAAGAACTTCAGGCTGACAAGCCTGTACAAAATTTTAAACGGATTAATTGCTGTAGAGGTCTACCTGTCAGTGACCTTTTAACCCTAGCAGATGAAAGAACTCCAGATCAGTATCAGCTTTCAAGAGCCAACTGAGCGATTAGTCTGGTCGGCCGCTCAGCCCAAACCCTTCGCCTGATACGCCGTGAGGAGGACTGCGAAGTTCAACCTTTAAAGATTTAAAGATTAAAGATTAAACCAATGTTGTTTTAATTTTGGGCTAGCGTCGCAGGGAGTAAAAAATACTAATATGGACTACCGGTATTGCTTATTTCTCCTTCAAATTATGCTGCTTCAAAGACAAAAAAAAATGAAAACAGTTTTAATATACGTGATATACATGATTAGCACTTTGTGGAATAAACTTTGATAACAATATAATCATAATTATCTAGAAGACTAATGAAATCATTTAAAGGATTCATTAATCTGTGTAATATATACCGTTAGAACTGTGCCGCCTAGCGAATCACATTGCAAAATGCTGAAGTGGGAGTGTTTTGGTAGAGTGTGCGCATGACTAACCATGCTAACGTTGTCTGTCTCGATTTTGATATTTTGACAGCTAGCTTTAGACTCTGCGACAGTTTACATTATAGACTGATAGATGATGATGGTTTGCAAATATGTGATATATTTTAACGTTAAATAACTAACAGTTAGGTCTATATTACAAAATAATACTTAGACTGTTAGACAAAAATACCGATCGATAGGCCCAGCCTGACCTGAGCCGAGTCCTCACTGTCCTGTGCCCGGCCTGTGGGCAGTGTGGCTGTGCCGTGGCAGGGTGTCAGACACACACAAGAGTGAGTGTGAGTCACAGTCACACTCAGTCACACTCACAGTCCACACAGACACAGTGTCAATGTATCAGTTTTCAGATTAAGTGTGAGTGTGACTGTGTGTGAGTCTGTGACACTGACGGTTCTATCATACTTGCCAACCTTTTTAATTAAAAAATCGGTAGGTTTTGATCTGGCCCACAGGATGCAGGCCCCATGCAGCCCCGGCCCGGGTGCGCCGAAGGAAAGGCGTGCCAGGCCTGCTAGGGAGTAGTGGGGAGTAGGAGTGTCCCGGGGCATGCTTGACTCGTAATTTTTTTTAAATACATGTTCTCTATGTGCCATTTCCTGCATTCTAGCCACAGTTTCACCATTTATTTTGAGTAGTTTTTATAGTAGCTGGGGTAGTCTAGATTTACAGGTGTTTTTATTTTTATGAGCTGATAATTTGAAATGCGGTAGGATCAATAGGCCTATGAAATCGGTAGGAGGTGGACAGGCCTTGAAATCAGTAGCCTACTTACAGAATCGGTAGGGTTAGCAGGTATGTTCCATGTGTCTGTGAGTGTGACACTTACACTGTGATGCCACATTTTTTTTCTTAAGACTAATTGGTTCTCACGATTTTGTATTCAAGGTTTTATTTCAGAGAAGGCGGTCGGAAAAAAATTAAAATTGTTTTTTTTTGAGTGCTCACAGCACATTTAAAGTGCCATGGGCACCTTTTAATTTTAAGCTTTGAACAGTTGTGAGACTATGATGTCATAAAGTAGTCTTCTATACAGTTCTAAAGATCAAAGTAGTATTTTACTACCAATCCATGTGATTTGATCGTAATGTGGATCCTGCATCCGTATTGTAATCCGGATCATTCCCAAAATGTAATCGATTGTTCCTTGGCCTGAAACAGACCTCTGGTTAAAGTTTAATGCTAATCTGCTCGTTACTTTTTGAGTAATCAGGGGGACACACAGACTTAACCTTCTTTGCAGCGGATTTGAATCTCCAGGCAGTTTTTGCGATAAGTAGTTCTAATTCTCAATTTTTTAATAGAAGTCAAAAGTCATTAGATTACTGCCTTTTGGATTACTAGAGCAGTGTAGGCATATGACTGCTCTAGATTTTAGCCTACTACGACTATTATAAAGCAGTTTATCTTGATTGCACCTTCACATGTATATATTTTATTGTCGCTGATTACAATTTTAGTTCATAATTATGCATATCAATATCTGCATTGTAGTTAATGAGCTGGCATTGTATCAACATGCAACTGATTTATAGCCATTCTGACCTCAGAGATTATATCTCTGATACCACACCCTCATTTCGCCGTATGCACGCATGGCGATTGACCAGATTTATCAGCCGTTAGTGAGCGTTACCACGTGGTTTTATAACCATTCCTATAACCACGGAACTATTTTGGTGTTCACTTCAACTCATTACTTATCCTTTTTTCAATATTTAATTTGATTTTAGAGTTTGTTACAGGTAAGGGCTATTTATTCTGTTTAGTAGTGGATAAATTGAACCAGCACAATTCGCATGTCATTCAGTAATTTATATTTGCCAGTGTTTTGAAGCCGATTGTAAATTCTGTCAGAAAAACGTAAACATGGACCTTCTCACAGCAGCGCGTAGGGAGAAAAAGTAATCCATTGAATGTTTTCTATTTCTATGTGAATATAAGCTCATATGTGGCGGAGTAGTGGTGTTTTATATTTGCCATATATATTCAGGACACTCAAGCGTGTTTATAAGCCTACAGTTGTTATATCAACAAAACTGCTCAAAATGAGCAGTTTTTGTCGAAACATGGCGTGTGGTTACAGAGAGAGAGCGGGGTTGACCTGAGCGACATCTATGTGTGGAGAATGATTTATAGCACAATGCCATGCCACATACGCTCCTATTATGTATACACATACATCACAGTCACTGGGAAATCCCCTGTTGAAACTGGGAAATCCCCTGTTTCGCCACAGATATTGAGATAGATTGCTGTTTTTTGGGGCTGTTCAATTTATTGTCTTTCCTCCCCTCCTCTGTTTTATGACTTGTCTGCTAGACTCAAAAGTACACTGGGTATATATAAACATTTAATAGGGGGGGGGGGGGAGGGGATTTTCACAAAAAAGAACAGCTAGCCCATGCAGTAAGCAGTTATATAGCCTATTGCTATAGTGTAATGCCATACAAGTGATAAACTGCATGTGACATGGCAAGTTGCCAAAGGTGGGGTTATTAGAATACCCCCCTAAGTCTACACGGAGGTGGCCGCATATTAGAGTTGTTGTTTGATGTCTAAATATATAGTGTACCATAATCTTTGATTTTATTTTTCAATCAGGGCAGAGGGAGTTTATTGGGATATATGTTATTATTTAAATAAATATAGTATATTGTTTTTCTCATATGTTATCATCTAAAACTGATACTTATATGTTGCAGATGAGACATGGGGTCACTGAGAGATAACAAAGATATTGCATGTTATTTCATTACAAAACACTCATGGAAAGGAAAGTAAGTTTTTAAATATTTTCATATTTTAACCCCTACACCCACTTGTCTCTCAGTTGGTAATTTATTTACCAAAAAGACATATTTTTTTTAGACTTCTTTTTTCATCATGTTGCAGTTTTTTTTGTTTTATATATTTATTCGGTGTAAGTGATATTACCATTGCAAGTATTTGGTAATTACAGTTAAATTAAGGTTGTTTGTTTAATGAAAGTTCAAATGACGAAAAATACTGACTGACAATTCAGCGGGAGAACAAATAAACAAATATTATTTTGTTGCAGGTACAAAAGAATATTTTCAGTTGGAAGTCAGGGAATCACAACATTTAATCCATCAAATTTGGAGATAACCAATCAGGTAAAATGGCATCAGTCACACATACTTACTATCTTATCTCCCAGTAACAACTATTTTAACCCTTGCAACGCTAAAATATTTTTGTAGAAACCATGGAGATCAAATGGTTATTTTCAATTTAAAATTATCATAAATGGCTTAGTTAGCTTTTTCTGCTTCATTTGAATACTTATTTTATAGGTCTACGAATATTTACTCTTATAGTGCCGGGATCGACTTTAGTCGTCAGAATCTGACGTCTATAGACGTCAGATTTTGATGGCTAATGTCGATCCCCGCACTGTAAGGGTTAAGCTAGAACTTGATAAGTGTAATCATGGTAATCTACTTCATGTAAATCAATGTTTGTTTGATGTCTTATTTTTGCTGCTACATCTAACACCGTTTATTATCCCTGACCACGACTGGTTTCAATAAGTACTCTTTTTATCATTTTAAATTATGTTTTTTTTTTGTGAGATAATTGGATGTTCAAACATTAGGACATATTTAGTCTCAAATTAGACAAATATTATAGCTACAATTATTTATACATATAGTAGATCTATGCTCAGTTGTAAAGGCTGATTTTTAAATTTGAAATATCAAAATTGCATTAGCAATTCCAGCTCAAAATTAATAAAAAATGTAATAAGTCACACACTGTAGGTTTATTAAACTTTACTAATTTGCTTTAATGCAACTAATTTGATTTTTTTTATGCTTGACCCTTAGAATTATGAGATATTTAATTTAAATCTTCGCAATTTAAGTTGCAGCTTTACGAAAGTTTACTCATATTTTATATAGCATTTTCTTAGATTTGAGATATTTTTCACTTCTGCAGACTCTTTACACGATCGACAATAAAACCACAGAAGTAACATTATATAGTCAACATCAGTCAACATCAGGTCTACGAAAACTTTATATATTGAATGTTTTTTATCAGTGGGCATATGAAGAGCTTGCAGGAATTGCACCGAATATCAAGGCGCCGCAGAACAATGAGTTTGTCATTGTCATTCAGAAGGGGCCAAAGAAGACGGATACAATGAAGTTTTCCACAGAACACAGAGCTGATTTGTTGACCGAAGGACTGGTATGTTATTTGATCATTTATTTGCTATTTCATTCAATTATAATTATAGATTTTTGCAAGAGTTTGAAGTGAAGTATTATCAACTGGTAGACAGCTGCTCTGTATGGCCACTCCTATAAGATTTCTACTGATAATGATGACCAGAATCTGTGTGTATATAGAATCTGTGTAGAAATATGTAAAAACTAATGACATAATTATAATATTTGTTTATATAGTTAGGACTTTGGTTTTTGAAATTTACAAATGTTAGTCCTCACTAGCAAAAAATATTTGTGTTTTTCTCAGGTCTAATATTTTCCTTTAAAAAAAAAATTCTAATTTGTTTTGCAGCGATTCAGACACAGATTTTCTGAGAATATGGTGACGTCTGAAGTGAGTATTTTTTAACCACTTGGAGCATGAAGTTTCCTGACAATAATGATTTCAATCTTAACTCATTTATGTTATGACTCTCTACCCAGTTCGGCAGTCATGTCAAAATCTCAGCACATATTTTATTTAACAATTCCCACTATTTTGTAATTTGGTGATAATGCATTTTTTGGTAATTTGCTGTACATATTCTCTGGTTGATTCATCATCTTGACTTAAAACATTGTAGTCTCCTGTTCAATCCAATTGAAAACGTAGTTGTATATAATCAGTCAGAAATTAACTGTTTTGATACCATTAGACTATAAAGTTCAGATTTTGTCAACACCCATCGCCCTCTGATCTGCCTAGAATTTATTTTAATGTTGTCCACAAAAGTGTTAAAAAGATCTTAATTTAAATTTGATTATGCTGAAGCACTGGCTCATTATTCTAATTTTGACTTTTAAATTATCAAAAATCCGCTCATACAAGTCTTATTATTTTTCCTTCACAATTAGAAGTTCAATGCCTACAAGTACCACTGGTCTGGCAAGAAAATACCAGTTGTTTTGGAAGTAAACCCCAGCTCATTAGATCAAGTGGACCCCGCTAGTGGTCAAACACTTTGCTCATATGACTACAAAGATGTGGAAGGAATCGCCCAGGTTAGAATAATGTTATTTGCATGATCAACCCTTACAACTCTGAAATATTTTCGCTTAGCCCATGAAGACCAAAGGGTTATTTTTGAATTGGAGTCATAATAAATGTCGTAGTTAGCTCTTTCCACTTCATTTGAATATCTATGTTTTACGCTTTCAGTATTTTGATTTATGCTAAAATTTTGTAAAATGCTCCACATGATATCAGCTGATTTGTGTTTTTGTTTATTCACCAGAACAGTTACGCCTTGTGTACATGTTTTATATTATACATTGACACGAACTTTACTTTTAACATTTTGAATTTGCAGCTCTCTAATTATCCTGGGGGTGTAGCAGTGATACATGGTGGATTTAGTAGACTTGTGAGTTTTTAATATTTATCTCTTTGAGTAAAAATCCTGATTTCTCGTTGGAGATTCTTACAAAATGCCTCGATGATGTGTAATCCTTGTGATGCTGAACCCATTTAAATTCAGTTTCAAGCCTATTACAAACTAAGCAAAATACCATTAAAAATGATAAATAAAATGATTTTGTAAACACCCAGTGCCCTCTGATCTGCAAGAGTTAAAAAGATATTAATTTAAATTAACTTATCCCGAAGCACTGGCTCAGTATTCCAATTTTGACTGTTAAATTATCAAAAATCTGTTCATACAAGTCTTATGTCATTTTATGCTGGAAATCGAATATGAAATTCCAGTCTTAAATGAATGGAAAATATGAATAGGCAATTCAGTAGCACAAATATATCATCGCCCTTGATGCGCTACATTATAGAATTTAAATTATTATCGTATATCCCGTGTATAATGCGATGTTTTTTCTTAGCTATTCATGTCGCAAAAAGGCACCTCGTATTATACATAGATGTAGAATTTAGTACATTTTTTTAGCCCTCTAGCGGTAAGTTCTGCGGTAAGTTCTCTAGCGGTAAAACGTTTCTGTAAACGTAGGCCAGTCAGCGTGTTTGGTAAGCAGGCCTATACAACAAGAACAATAGTTAGACTATGCTTTTCCAACTAGTAGAATGTCATTTACTGTATTTCACGGACGACGTAATATTAGCTGCCTTGCAATGATTGTGATAATGCACCCATTGAGCACGATACACTAACGCAATGCTGGGGCAAAGTTAGGACAGTGTCGTCGACGCTGGCACAACAATTATAAAGCAGCATTGGACATTGAGTCGTGTTTGTTGTGAGGCCCCCCGTCTCACGTTGTCCCCGTTTTTCCCGCCAACGCCCGTGGCACCTTTGACAACCACGGGGCAAATAAATGACACTGTTGGTCAGTGTTAATCTGCAACCAATTCAGACTCCTGACCTGTTCAATTATAATAATATTGATTTAATCTAAGATAGCCTTTCATATGGGAGTGTTCCATTGTGTACGATCGCGGTAGGCCTATCTGAACATGATCTTTTGGAATGAGAGAAATGCGTTGACGATATATAACAAGATATCACTGATTATATTTCCGATGGCAAATTCTATACATGTAGGCCTCAGAATGTCCATAATGCTAGGATCACATTAACGACTACCGCCGTTGCCGCTGATGATACGATATAGAGCAAATGGTGGTATCTGTTAGCTGTAGTTCACGGAGAGCGGCTCTATAGCACGTGCATTGTTACACCCAGACACCTTATGCTGCCAAACATCTCTTGTGTCTAGACAGTGCGGCTAGTCTGCAAATGTTTTACAATCACATTTCATTTTGGAATGTTCTTATTCAAGCACGACGATATTAAAATATGGTCTTTGTAAAAGATAATTAAAATAATAGAAATTTGTCGGCGAAATATAAATATTTAAAAATCTGACTGATTATATTTCCAGTGGCAATTTCATACAGGGTATATGTAGCCTGTACAGGCCTCAGAATGTCTGCCCGAGACAGTCCCGATGACATCCACTCTGCCGTGGAAAATGACAATACAGTATCTGCTTACTTAACAAGTAAGCAGATACTGCCCTTTGGTTTTGCAGAGCTGTAATGTTGCCGCTGTTCCCGTCACGGAGCATCGTGTATACAAGTGTCTGTCCTGTGTATCGGCGCTATTAGCTGATTAGTAGAACAAGATATTATCTGATCTCACATTTAGATGACCGGGGACACTGCCGCCGACATCCAAAATTTGAGGTCGTATTATACAGAGGGGCAGGCGTTTTTCAGGTCATCCGAGGCCTCAAATCTTAACTCGTATTATACATGGCGTCGCACTATACGCGGGGATATACGGTACCCACTTGAAATTGTGTCCCACTACTGCGATCCATCACTTAAATTGGATAAAAATTACATGTACAAATATATGTGCAGTTTGAATCAAAATATAGGCCAAACTAGCAAATTTAATGCACATTTAGATCGATTGTATATTCACGGGTCAGAACTTCTGTGGAACCTTCTTTTTCAATATTTTAGTAGATTTTGTATATTCTCACAGTTTCAATACATAGATAGTTCGCACATTGTCAAGTTTCTCATTTCTATCTTTTTTCTTTTTGTTCAGCACCTTTTTTCTTTGGAACAACGAGACCATCTGATAAGCACTATTCAAAACAGAGCTGCCAATTGTGTGGGACTGAGTATCAAGCAAAGAAAAGACCCCATAACTTTTGACCAGTTTCAAGAACATAGATTAGGGAAATACAGGTAGCATGTTCATGCCTATATGTATCCCCTGGTAAGCATGATCAGGGGATGCATCACTAAATAGTAGCTGCCATTTGCAAGAATTTTTTTTTTTTCAAAAACAACATAGCATGCTCATCTCTTTCAACATGAAATGCTCACCTTTTTTGTCTCAAATTAACCAACGCTGATTTATTTTTGTTTAAACTATGGATATTAGAATGTTTTTAGCTCCCGCCGTCACCGTAGGTGAGCGAAGGGAGCTATGGATTCTACCTCCGTTTTTTTTTGGCCTCTTCTTTTGCCTATAACTTTGTGAGAAAATAAGCTAGGATAACAATTTTTGGTATGTGGGTTACTTCCAGGTGGCTAATGGACGGGTTAAAATATTTTTAATCTGAATTCAATACGCAAGGTTGCAGAGGAGAAAATGATGATGTGACGGCGTTGGGCCGTTGGGCCGTTGGGCCGTTGGGCCGTTGGGCCGTTGGGCCGTCCGTAAACAATTCGTTTCCGGAGCATATCTCTGAAAGTACTTGTCCGATTGTCTTCAAATTTTACACACAACACCCCTAGGGGGTCTAGTTGTGCCTTTTGGGGTATTTGAACTTTGACCTACTTCTGGTTCAGAACTATGACCTATTTAGACGTTTTGACGCGCACTTCGTTTCCGGAGCAGATCTCGAAAAGTACTGGGCCGATGACAGTCATATTGCACATACATGTTCTCTAAGGTCCCTAGTTGTGCCTTTTCAGGTTTTTGGACCTTGACCTTGAAGTTGACCCAGCACTTTGACCTAATTTATAACATCGGTAAATTCGACTGAAAGATTTTGCGGAATATCATGAAAACCGCTCAAGATAGCTACACCATTACTATAAAACAAATTGTGAGGTTTCAGAAGAGGATGCATCTTGAAAAATTTCAAGTCGATAAAATTAAAAATGGCCGCCTATCGGCCATTATTCACCTCCACAGGCCTGATATTGCGGAATATCATGAAAACCGCTCAAGATAGCTACACCATTAATATCAAATAAATTGTAAGGTTTCAGGAGAGGATGCATCCTGAAAAATTTGAAGTTGATAAAATTCAAAATGGCCGCCTATCAGCCATTATTCACCTCGACAGGCCTGATATTGTGGAATATCATGAAAACCGCTCAAGATATCTACACCATTACTATAAAACAAATTGTAAGGCTTCAGGAGAGGATGTTTTTTGAAAAAATTCATTTTGTCAAAGTTCAAAATGGCCGCCAATCGGCCATTATTCACTTTCACATGGCCGTTATTTGGTAAACCGTGCTAGATGGCTAGACCATTACTATAAAACAAAATGTGTGATTTCAGGAGAGGATGCATCTTGAAAAAATTCGACTCGATAAAATTCAAAATGGCCGCTTATCGGCCATTATTCACTTTCACATGGCCGTTATTTGGTAAACCATGCTAGATGGCTAGACCATTACTATAAAACAAAATGTGCGATTTCAGGAGAGGATGCATCTTGAAAAAATTCGACTCGATAAAATTCAAAATGGCCGCTTATCGGCCATTATTCACTTTCACATGGCCGTTATTTGGTAAACCGTGCTAGATGGCTAAACCATTACTATAAAACAAAATGTGCGATTTCAGGAGAGGATGCATCTTGAAAAAATTCGACTCGATAAAATTCAAAATGGCCGCTTATCGGCCATTATTCACTTTCACATGGCCGTTATTTGGTAAACCGTGCTAGATGGCTAAACCATTACTATAAAACAAAATGTGTGATTTCAGGAGAGGATGCATCTTGAAAAAATTAGACTCGATAAAATTCAAAATGGCCGCTTATCGGCCATTATTCACTTTCACATGGCCGTTATTTGGTCAACCGTGCTAGATGGCTAGACCATTACTGTAAAACGAAATGTGAGATTTCAGATGAGGATGCATCTTGAAAAAAATTGACTTGATCAAATTTAAAATGGCCGCCTTTTCGGCCATTATTCATTTTCACATGGCTGATATTTGGTAAACCGTGCTAGATGGCTAGACCATTACCTGATTACTATAAAACAAAGTGTGAGTTTTCGGGGGAGGATGCACCCTGAAAATTTTTATCTTAAGAATTCAAAACGGCCGACAATCAGCATTATTTACCTCGATAGGCCTGATATCAGGTAAACCGTGCTAGATAGCTAGACCATTACTATAAAACAAAATGTGACGTTTAGAGAGAGGATGCCTTTAAAAAACTTTTGACTCAATCGAATTCAAAATGGCCGCCTATCGGCCACTATTTACTTTCACATTGCTGATATTTGGTAAACCGTGTTAGATAGCTGGACCATTACTATAAAACAAAATGTGAGATTACAAGAGAGGATGCATCTTGAAAAAAATTGACTCGATCAAATTCAAAATGGCCGCCTATCGGCCATTATTTACTTTCACATAGCCGGTTTTTAGTAACCGTACTAGATGGCTAGACCATTACTATAAAACAAAATGTGAGATTTCAGGAGAGGATGCATCTTGAAAAATTTTGACTTGATCAAATTCAAAATGGCCTCCTATCGGCCATTATTCACTTTCACATGGGCGATATTTGGTAAGCCGTGCTAGATGGCTAGACCATTACTGTAGAATGAAATGTGAGATTTCAGCTGAGGATGCATCTTGGAAAATTTTGACTTGATCAAATTCAAAATGGCCCTCTATCGGACATTATTTACTTTCACATGCCCAATATTTTGCAAACTGTGCTAGATGTTAGTCCATTACTATAAAACAAAATTTGTGGTTTCGGGGGAGGATGCACCCTAAGTTTTTAGTTGTCTTGCTTCTTGATTTTTGACCTAGACTAGGACTACATTAATAACCCTATACAAAATTGCTTAAATCAAACTCTAATTCGGAGCGGGAGCTCCTGGACTTATGTAGTCTTGTTTCAATTTGGAATCATCATAAATGTCATATTTAGCTCTTTCCGCTTGATTTGAATACCTATGTTATGGGTCTACAGCCATCATAACTATTTAATGCTTTCAGTGTGGGAATCACCTTTATACCTCAGGATCTGACATCTACAGACGCCAGATTCTGATGTATAAAGGCTGTCCCCGCGCTGAGAGGGTTAAACAAATATTAGTAATTTTCACCCACTTGATGTTGTGGGTCTCGATATCTGATGATGATCTGAATCATTCTTCTTGTGGATGTAATATCTCGTGTGATAATCAATCATGAATTTACATGGATGAGAAATAATATATATATTATATATATATTTTTCTATTCACACTTATAAATTTCAGTCTATTTAATATATACATAGCATAAATTGTAATATATGACTCGGTAATACCAAGATAGAGAATTTGTATCACTGATAACTTATTTCTTCTCTTGTTGTAGCACTGATGAGGCTCTGACGTCGTATGCAGAATTTACCGTACAGAAGGTACCCAGCGCTAGATCTTCTGATTTTGTCAGAAGAACGCTGTGTTTGACAGAGACGTGTCTGGTTGAAAGAGATCCTGGCACATACAATGTTGTTACATGTAAACCCCTCTGTGATGTGAGTAGAAACTAAAGTTTAGTATTGTACATTTTTTAAATCCCTAGTTGTCGACTATGGTGTTAATCCACTGTTTTTATTAGCAAATGCTAGAAGTGAGACATTTCGTCAATCTGGGAAAATGATAAACTGTAGATCTGGTAATATTCGCGAGTTTTTAATTTTTGCGAACTTCGCGAGGAGAAAAATTCAAGAATCTTGCGAAAATTATTATTATAATAGCACTAGTAAAAAAAGAAAATTTGCAATTCTAAGCTTCGTCAAAAGTCCAAAAATCAGGAATTTGCGAAAATTTAAACATTAAAAAATTACCATGTCTGCAGTATATCATATGACTGTATATATTTATATGATATGACTTAACCCTATATAAGCATCTATATAACCTATTGTTAGGAATAAAATATGCTTTAAATCCGGAAACACTGAAATATCTCAGTGCTCTAGGGGTAATTTCGCAAATTTTATCAATTTTTGGTCACTTGACACAACTTCAAGTGACTTTAAATTTATATTGAATATCTTATATCACATATCTTATTTATCTTTTTGTATGCATCACCAGATATTCGCTCTTATAAGAAACCAGGCCAATCCACAACAATTCAGTGTGGAATACGTAAAAGGTGCAATACGTACTTACACTTCTACAGACAGGTATGTCGTTTGTACCGAGCAAACACAACATGTTTAACCAATGCTGGTTTTACTGTTGGTCCACTGTCTGCAATGCTGGCCCAACATTCAACCAGAATTGGTTAAAGGTGTCATGTTTGATGGTTATTACAGGGTTTTGTACGCATATCATTGGAATTTTACAAACAACCAAGCAGGCACGAGACGTTGAAACAATGTTGATTTAACATTGGTCCAGCGTCGTAGACATAATCACAGTAAAGCTGCCTGTAGGCCACTTTGCTGTGATTATGTAAAATAATTCTGTATTTATATTAATCCTTATATCCTGGTGATCAAAACTATTGTCGTTTTTAATCTGTTTTATTAGTCGATCAAATCACTGTTATTGGGAATGAAATGTGTGTCTAAACAACAAGATTTGCAAATGTTTGTGCTCAAGTTGAACAAATATTAGTCATTTTTAGTAATTTTCAGTCACTTGAAGTTGTGGGTCGCGGTAGCGAGACACAGCTTCAACTGGATGAAAATTTAAATAAATTGACTTGGCAGGATAAGGAATAATGTTGCTTTTGTTGTTTAAAATGGTATAATCTGCTGAAATTTGCTTTGGAGATAATCTTGCTTTGACCTTTGTTGCAATTTCTTAACTGTCCTGTAAACATGTAACATTGTACTTATACCTGTGGAAGCTCAAAGTTGGGATGGCATTGGAGATGTTGGCCAGTATTGAGCCACCATAGGGTAAATATGTCTTGTGTTTACTGGATAGCTTATGACATACGCCCCATGGTATCTTAATATCACATGTTTACTCAGTAGTTGAGAGATCGCGACATAGTTTATCATGAGTGTTATGACTAATTCAATTCCTGCATGTTGCAAATTAACTGTTCTCCGACAATATTTATATAAAAATATCTAACGTTTTGCTTTAACACATTTTACTTTTAATTTTTTTTTAAAGATTTAAAGTTTATTACACTTTGCCGAGGGTATTCTTAATATTGCGTTTCACTTATTATGATTGTACCTAATTATTTTGTAGAGATTCTTTAATTGCTACCATTCTGGATGGAGTTAGGGCGTCTGGCAACAGAGATATACATGTTAAAATGAAGCATACGAACAGAGGCTATCGACTTGGTATGTATTCTGATTCAAAGGTAATAGTAAAGCTATATAACTGATACATCGCTCTCTAAAACGTGTCAGCCCAATATTTCCTTTATTTATGAAACACATAACCTGGTGCTTGTATCTGTAGTTGGTATGTTTTTTTCTGATTTTAGGTCCTGCTACTGTACCAGTTGATGAAGAGGTGGAAAGTCAACATATGAAGTTCTTGCAACAGCCTCCAGGTATTTAACCTTTTTCCAACACTTGATTGAAATGTCCTATATATCATGAGTACATGTATATTAAAGGGACTGGCCCAGGCTAAAATCATAAAAAAATCGGTGATTTTATTTCGGTTTCTTGATATGATCATATGATGTAAACATGTACATAGACTAGAACTGCAAATTGTTATAATTTTTGTGCTGGGCATTCACCAGTTAGGCTAGATATAGAGACGAAATTCCCGTATTTCCTATTTTTGACATGGTTGTCAATAATTAGAAATCAGGAATTTTGTCTCTATATCTAGCCTAACTGGTGAATGCGCAGCACAAAAATTAAAAAAAATTATAGTTCTAGTCTTTGGACATGTTTACATTATATGGTCACATTAAGAACCCAAAATAAAATCACCGATTTTTTTATGATTTTAGCCTGGGCCAGTCCCTTTAATACGACATGTAGAAATATTCACAGAGCTTTAATGCTTTCCAGGGCTCGAAAAAAGGGTTAGCCCATGTCTACCAGATATCAGAGGTGGGAGGGGGGGGGGGGGTGGCTGGGCTAACAGCTAACAGAACATCAGTACTTAATATAACTTATCTACCTAATATTACAACAAAGAAACTGTTTACTGTAAGTTTATTCACTTCAAACTTTAAAGTTATTTGTTGTATTATTACTGACTCACTATAAAGGTAAAGGTTTTTATTCTGATATCAAGTCTGAAGACTTATCATCCTCATGGATAATTATCACATTTAAACTACTTTTAAGATATATCTTAGGAGTCGTGTGTAGTAGGATTTATGCAACATGTCTTGAGAATGGTCTATCAAAAATATTTGAAGCCTACTAGACTTTCTGAGGTGGTAGTCTACTGCACTGAATTTTTTTTTTTGAGCTCAGCTTTCTTTTTACTGCTGTGTGCTTGACATCTTCTGTTCACATCTTGTGTAAAAAGTATTTTTTTATATCCCACAGCTGGAATGAGTTTTGCCACGGCTGTTTCCAGATTCAACAGTAATATATCGTATAGTGGTCTGCTTCATGCCGTCACAGGAGAAGTAAGTGTATATGATGACATTCAATCATTTTGAAAAATTTCCATTTTATTATGCTTAGATTCACATCATGTATAATTAATTGAAAATCGATACAAACCGACTACAAAAATTAATGGTTTTATTGACTTAGAAGTTGCCATCCGTGCCATACAGAGACATTATAAGCTGACCTCAATAATTTCTTTATGATACCCGTATTTTTACACTCCCATGTAGATAAGAGGAGAAAAAGCTACTCTTTTAAATTTTTATGTATAGTAAGTTTATGTTATTATGTCGACATATACCACGGAAACTGAGAATTTTGTACAGGATAAGCCAAGTAAAAAAATTGTGAAAGAATCAATAATGCCTGTCTGTCAAAATTAATGCCATGAAATTTTATAGTAATTGTAATAGCATTGTTTCGGTTGTTTCATGTTTATTTTTAAACTTACCTTTCAAATGGATAACACCAATATATGAAGAGCCTAATTTATCAATATTTGTTATTTTTGTAGAGATTATTTGCCGAAAACAAGGAGAAATTAATCAATGCATCACTGACCTCCCTGCTGGACAGAGAGGGTGATCAAAATAATATTATATCTGAAGAATTGGAGGAGCAGTTTCATGCTCTACGAAGACTTGTTGCATCCAAAGCCGGATTCCAAGCCTTCACTCAATTACCTAAGTGAGAAAATTACCCTAAATTTACTAGATAGACATATATTTTTTTTTAAATTGTACAAATGTAAGTAATGTTCACCCTCTGCAATCTACACCTCAAGTGGCTGAGAATTAGCCATATTTGTATAATTCGAGACCAAACATTTACAAATTTTGATGGTTAAGCAGTCATTTCATTCTCTAAATCATATATTTGATTGGCAAATCAAACAAATTGAAAACGACTATACATGTAGCCATGATTATCGGTGTAAGAGTTAACCTTTTCAGTGCGGGGACTGTCTTTATACGTCAGAATCTGACGTGTGTAGACATCAGATTCTAACGGACAAAGACTGTCCCTGCACTAGAAGAATTGAAACATTTAAAACAAAAATTATGGTAGACCCATAACATAGTAATCCAAATGACTCGGAAAGAGCTAACTAAGACAATTATGATGATTTCAAATTGAAAAAACCCTTAGGTCTCCATGGTTTATACAAAAATATTTCAGCTTTGTACAAGGGATATGTATACAACTACCATTATATCTCGGTTGACGAATGATTAATCTTGTAATTGCGAGTAAACACATGCTTTGTAAAAAAAATTAAACTAGATTTTCCTAACCAAATTTTATTGATCCAATGGGCGTACATGTATTTATAATATTTTGGACTGGTTTTGTTATGTTGATTATATTTTTTGCCTCAGGATGCGTGAAAAAGTTGGCTTGAAAGTCGTAAAGGCTTTGAAGAGGAGAGATGTTGGCGTCACACATGCAGCAATAGACATGCTTTGTGCATTGATGCAGGTAATAATATTATCTCCTTTTCCTACCCTTATGTTTTTAACCTTTTCAGCGCGGAGACCATCATTATACGTCAGAATTTGTGTGTGTGACGGCAGATTCTGATGGTCCCCACAGTGAAGTAATTTAAATACTGTAGATCTGGTAATATTCGTGGGGCTTTAATTTTCGTAAAGTTCAAGAGGACGACAAATTCGCGAATTCAAGATTCTCGCGAAAATTATTTACATAATAGCGCTACTAAAGAAAAGTTGTGAATTCTAAACTTCATGAAAAATTCCAAAATCAGAAATTTGCGAAAATTTAAACAAGCGAAAATTACCAGATCTACAGTATTCCTATCTGCTGTAGACTGATAACATAGGTATTAAAATGAAGCAGAAAGAGCCAAGTAAGACAATTAGTGTGATCTCAAAATAAAAAAATCCCTTTGTTTTCCATGGTTTGTACAAAGATATTTCAGTGTTGTAAAGGTTAATATTTCACATTAGGACCCGTATTCTCGTACAAGTTATGATATATCATAGGCTTCGGATTGGTCGAGATGGCCATCTCGACCAATCCGAAGTCTAGGATATATCGTAACTTGTACGAGAATACGGCCCAAGGCCTTTTGTGCTCAGCTCAGCTCCTGCTGCATCGTAGGCAGATCAGCTCCTGCTGCATCGTAGGCATAGCTGACCTAGGAAAATATAAAAAAAATTATTTATGGTACATATCCTGTTTTGCACTGGCTGGATAAAATATTTCCAGCGAGAATTGAATAATTATATAGCTATTTGTTAATGTGAATTTATATGTGTTTTTTTTTAAATGTACAAGCTTTTGAACATGTTAAAGTGGGAGAAAATTACAATTAAATAATTTGACGGTTAAAATGTTAAGGGAGTGACATTACAATCATCAGGTGATTATGGCTCGTATTTTTAGCCGATGCATGACGACTACGACTTGAGACAAGAACAACTCAATAAGGCATCCATTATGTCTTCCAAAAAATTTATGGAAAATTTGCTGGAAATGTTCAAGGACCATGTGGTTAGTTTCACTGCATTTTATTGGTTGTTTTAGTTTTATCATTCACCTTTGTGAAAGTACTCTTTTGTACTTAGACCCAAGTTTTTAACGTAAAGTAACCCTTAGATGTCCACTACAGTAGACATTCTGTGTTTTTGTTAGCACCTGTGTGACCAGTAGTTAAAAATTAAATATGCTTTCAGTCTTAAAACACTGATATATGTTGGGATTTAAGTTTCACAAATAACACACATTTTTCAGTCACTTGGAGTTGTGGATCGCTGTAGCGAGACACAACTTCAAGTTGCTGAAAATTTAAATTTCTTAGCTCAGTGCTCCAAGGGTAAACTTAAAAATAACATGATACTAGAAAATCGAACCATTCATAAATATGAAAGTATTTGAGAAGCATTCCTATGATGTCTATGCACCACCATCATTGTAATATTTCCAGTCACTTACTATACTAGAACAAATCATATTATAAATCAAAACATTCATATACATATTGATATATGGGAAGCATTCCTGTCTTTTCCTTGGACCACCATCCTAACATTGTAAGAGAATATACATCTTCTAAATTGAAAAATATGTTATCCACAAATATGTTATCCATTTTAGTGATACATTATTTGGCTTAAAATCTGTTTGAAACTGTGTCTATATGGACGTAGCAGGACAAGGCTTAATCTGCACCCAGACATTGCTGTAAATTTCTGTTCTCCAACAGATGCATGGAACTGGCGCTCTGGTGATAACTGCCATGCTGGATTTAATGACGTTTTCATTGTGTGATCCGTATAGTGAGACTACTGATGGATCCTACTTTGACACAATGCTAACAATGGTAGCAGATGAAGGCCGAGTCATGTTCAAGCTGTTTCAGGTACTATATTCCTCAGTGCTTTTGCTGTATGTATGTATGCTTTGAGAGATTGCAAATATATATTTTAAAACTGAAAATCTGAGTAGATGTTCAAAATCGCCATCCTCTGTAAGGCTATACCATTTTATTTTTTTAATTTTGAAACTCAGTTGATGTGATTGTTTTTCATCATGGCCTAGTGTGATGCTGAAAACACACTTTTTGAGCTGTAAGCAAATGTAATGCCAGATTCTAACATATCATTTTAGCTAATGACAATGTAAGCCTACACTACTATCAGATCCAAGCATTCAGCTCATCAATTTGAAGAGCCAGGTCGATGACATCATCCTTCCCCCCCCCCTTTTTTCCTTCTTTATAACTGAATGAATTGCATTAAATTGAGCACCTTGTTTATTACAGCATCCATCAATGGCAATTGTGAAAGGTGCTGGAATGGTGATGAAAGCTATTATTGAGGTGAGATTATCTTTTTTAATTCTGCTAAAAGTATCTCTGTACTTAGGATGCCTAATGTAATGTTTTCTACTTACTACATTTGATGTGTCTCTTCACGCTATTTAACTACTCTTGAATCTTCTCCTGCTGAATCGTTTGTTCCTATTTTTCATTCATTTAAAGCTGGAATTGCTGACACTATTTCCACCTTTAAATGACGAAAAATAATTGAATTATTTGATTAGCTGAGCATCTACCATAAACCATTTTATCAATTTCTGTGATATCATATTTGGTTTTAAACTTGCTGTAAACAGTATTTTTACCGGCTTACAGTACAAAGGGTAATTCTTCAGGTCAAATTAGTATAGCATACATATAGTAATCTAATTCGACCAATCACATGGGCCATTTGGGCATGGTACTTTGTAATAAAATAACGGAGTGCATGTGGTCTGAAGTGGAGTTCTATAGTTGGAACAATTCTTTTTAAGCAAACATATTTTTTTTCATTTTAGGAAGGAGAAGCAGAGATTGCTGCTAAGATGCAGGATTTAGCTTTGGCTGAGGGAGCTTTACCACGTCATCTTCACACTGCCATGTTCACACAGAGCGTAGATAGTCGTATGCTCACTGTCAGGTCAGATCATACATATAGTATCTTGTCATGTAGAACTTACATTGTCAACATGCACTGTAACACACAGTAGTTTATATTTAGGGGGAAGGGGTTATTTTTATTTTTTTTAAATTGTCTCTTTGAATTATTATAGCCTTCATGTTATATTTATTATTAGGCAGCTGAGTCGACACTTGGTGGGGCTTTGGGTCACTGGACATCCCACTGCCATGGCTCTCCTCAAGCGTATCATGGTGAGTACTTATGTTACTATAATCATTGTTAACCTTAAGTGTTTGTCATGTTTATTGCCATTTTCATTTGACAAAACAAAGACCTGTATATATTGTAGATCTGGTAATTTTCGTCTTTTGATTTTGGGACTCTTCATGAAGTTTAGAATTCGCGAATTTTAATTTGTCTCGAGTAGCTCCATTATGAAAATAATTTGTCACGAGATTCTCGAATTCGCAAATTTGTTCTCTTCGCAAAAATTAAAACTTCGCGAATATTACCAGATCTCAATATGGTTGAAAACCGATTAAAATACACTTGAAATGATGAATTTGTTTGTTATAGATGTTTAGTTCATCAAATAAATCAATTTAAAATATATCTGGCACCGGACGCCAATTGTCACATGTGGCGACAGAAGCGAAAATATCTGCAATGCAAATATTTAAAATTGACCATTCAGAGCACCAAAAAGTAGTAATTTTTGCTGACCGGTCTCCTTTCTCTTGCCCATTTCATTTGTCACCCACTTCAAGTCATCTTCATTCACTACAAGTCGAGAATTGCGACAGCAATTCGTGGCTTGTAGTGGATGAAGATGACAATGGTAAAGTCAGGCTTGAAAAGGTTAAATGACATTCTGGTTTGTTTGGTATATTCTTGAAACCATTTACATACGATCCTAGCAGCACGATGGATAAAATACTTCATCGAACATTCAGAATATAAGTTGATGTTGAATTATTTACTTTCAGCCACCCGGTTTACTGGCTAACCTCGATTCAGATCAAGAGGTACCAGAGGATGACTATGATAGACTGAATATCAGAGACAACCTCAAACTGGCTCAGGTAGTGTATTTCAATCTGAGATATAATTAATTAATTGTAATTAGAAAAAATCGGTATAATCAGGAAATACTGTAGATCTTATAATTTCCGCGTGTTTAAATTTTGCGAATTTCTGATTTTAGGAATTTTTTTCAAAATTCAGAATTCACAAATTTTCACTTTCCTTTAGTAGCGCTATTATTATAATTATTTTCGTGAGATTTTTTAATTTGTCCTCGCGAAATTCTCGAAAAATAAAACCTCGTGATTATTTCTGTTGCCTCACAGACAATTTCTAATTCAGATCACAGATTTTTATCATGTCTCTATTTGTAACCATATGATGATACAATAGAAAATTAATATGTAAAAAAATAGGAAGATGACCTCCGAAGAAGGAAAAATACACAGTGGAAGCAGATTGAAAAACAAGTAGAACAAATTCTCATTCATTGGAGGGCTCGCATTGGTGAACGTATTGGATTAGAGAACAAACAGGTAAGACTATACTTTTCTTTTATATGTAATTACATGCTAACACAAGTGAATGTAAGGCAACGTAAAATCACACCACCACATATTGCATGCTTCAACATATTTTTTGCCCATTCATTATTTGATTAACTGAACATCTATAATAAATTATTTTGTAGATTTCATTTGGTCTGAAACTTGCTTGAAACTGTGAAATAAGGATCCAGCAGCTGGATCCTTATTTCACAGTTTCAAGCAAGTTTCAGACCCAATGAAATCTACAAAATAATTTATTATAGATGTTCAGCTAATCAAATAATTTAATTTTGCAGGTGTGTTTTTTTTGTCATTGCAAGTCAAAATTGCACATGCAATTTCAGCTTCTAATGAAAAAAAAATAAAAGCAAGCAATTCAAAAGCACAAAAGATAATCTTAAGAGTATTGACCTTCATTAGATATTTTAAATGGAAGCATAAACTAAGATTACCACAGTGATTACCATCCCAGCAAACACAAGACTGACCCAACATTGATGTAATGCTGGCCCACCATCTGCAACACTGCCCCAACATTACAGCACCATTTTGTTAACATCTTGTGTTTGCTCACTACAAACTATCAAAACGATTATCTCAGTTTAGTTGTTAATAAATTAAGAAAGTTTTTTTTTAGCAAAATGAGCAAAAACCTATTGTGTTGCGGAAAAGGAGACAGAGAATCAAGAGTGAAGCTAATTGGAAGCTATTCTATTATTATTTCAACAAGGATCATGCGAAGCCTAATCTGATCTGGAATTTTAAGGTATGTAATCAACCCCTAGAGCACTGAACTATTAAATGTACATCACTTGAAATTGTGGATTGCTCTAACTTCAAGTGATTGAAAATTATTTGAATTTGTTAAATTTATTTTCAAGTTTATGGCACTGTCAAATATTTTAATCCTTGAGGCGCTAATTTGAATAATTTAAATTTTTGCCCACTCGAAGTTGTGTCTAGCTGCGCGACCCATAACTTCAAGTGGGTGAGATATCGTCATGTATGTTTGAGACCAGGAATTTGCAAATCTTGGATGTTTAAACACTCCTTTTCTGCCCACTAATAGTGATTTGATTGGTTAGTAAAACTAATTAAAAAACAAGCTTAGCGGTGTAAGTTTTTTTTAAAAAAACACATAAAAACTACTATTGACAGGATAAAATCTCCACCTATGGGGTACAGATTTATTGTACTGGAGGTAAATGATAATTTATAACTGATTCAATCAATTTTTAATAAAGAAACAATTTTTATAACAACAAAAAAAAAAAAAATTGCTGTCTTATATGTTTAGACAAGAGAAGAGCTTCGGGCAGCTCTAGAAGATGAAATTCGAGGATTTACTGTCGATAAAGATCTAAGTAGTAGTTTTGTCATTTCATGGAACCACCAAGAGTTTGAAGTTGCATATAACAGTCTTTCTGAAGAAATCAAAATAGGTAAGAAAAATGTGCACACAGATGTATATAAAAATGTATATATAAATATATATTGTATGATTTGATTTCCTTTATTATGGTATTAATTCCTTGGCAGCATCGACTTTCCGGAAAATTTAGAAATCCACATCATGGCGATCACCTTTAATTTTTTTAATTTCAGTTTTTGCCACATCTACACATTATGACTCTCGTTGGATTCAACGTTTTAAAAAAAATCGATGTATTGTAAAATGAATACATATTCCTTTATTTTAAATATTTAATGTGCATGTATGCGTCACTAGCAGGTAAAGGGTTAATACAACTAAAAGACAACTGTTCACATGTATTGATATTTATACTTGTCTTTCTCCAGGTGACTACTATCTCCGTCTTCTTCTTGAAGAAGATGAAAAAGAAGGAAGTGAAGAGTATAGTGATATAAAAAAATCGTAAGTGGCATAATATTTAATGTACTAATAATATTATATCAGTTGGATACTCGTTACCAACTTTTGTTGCAATGCTGTTTCTCTATGGTGAGTTGTATGCTATAGATCTGGTAATATTCGCAAGGTTTTAATTTTCGCGAAGAGGACATATTTGCGAATTCAAGAATCTCGTGAAAATTATTATTCTAATAGCGATACTAAAAAAAAATGTAAATTCACGAATTCTATACTTTGTGAAAAGTCCCAAAATCAGAAATTCACAAAAATTAAAACACGCTAAAATTACCAGATCTACAGTATATGAGTGAGATTATTTATTAGTTGGAAATTTGAGAAGAGCTGTCAATTTTGTTTATGTGATTAACCCTTGTGCTGCTGAGACTATATATATACTTTACAGCAAATTTCAGTTACAATAAAATTTGTAACATATCTTGTGCTAGATTCCCTTTTACTAAATAGTATTATTTTTCATTCATTCAAAGCTGGGAATTGCGTTAGCAATTCTAGCTTTCCATTTGGGAGATACCTATTTTTACTAAATAATATTATTTTTCATTCATTCAAAGCTGGAAATTGTGTTAGCGATTCCAGCTTTGAATGAATAAAAAATACTAACAAATACTTCGGCATTACAATGGTTGAAGTAAAATATGTACCAGGAATCATTGTATAATCGATAGATCATTATCATATTTGTTTCAAAATGTATTATCAAAAAATATCATCTTATTTTTTAGGTATGAGTTTTTTAATGACCTTTATCACCGGTTTCTACTCACGCCTAAAACAAATATGAAATGTATGTGTCTTCAAGCCCTGGCTGTGGTATATGGAAGGTGCCATGAAGATATTGGTGGCTTTAATGACACCAAGTATATTGTAGGCATGTTAGAGAGGGTAAGTGTTTTTTTCTTTAAATTAGTTTGAATAAAAAATAAACGGTGCTCAAATTGCTCAAATCGTTTGTGATACATGATCAGTTAACACCTTTATTGGCAAGTTATTTAAGTGGAATTTTCACCCAGTGTTTCACCCATAAGTTGTATCTTGCTGATGCAATCCACAACTTTGAGTGTTTGAAAATTAATTAGATTTGATGAAATGGAGGTCAACTATTTTGAAATCTTGCTGATTGATGTCACATTTATCTTTGTTAAAAAATTGGTATTTGATGGTCTAATTAAAAAAGTCGAATATAATCGGGACTGGCGGTTCAGGGGTTAGTGAAAAAATTCAGTTTCTAGATGCAATTTCTCTCAATTGGGGAAATATCTATTTATTTCTAGATACCATGTTTCTTCATTAATTAAAGTTAGAAATTTTATAGTTAGGTTTAGCTTTTTTATATAACCTCCAAGCTAGAACATTTGAAGAAGAAATAAACATTAAATTTGCTGAATAAGATTAACATATGTTTTGATTCAAATTTTATTAGTCTAAATAATTTCCACCCATTTGAAATTGTGAGTCGCTGTAATGAGACATAACTTCAAGTGGGAGGGAATTTGATTTAGATCCTTTAGCACTTTAAGGCTAACAGGACAAAGGTTAATCTGTTCAGGCAAGTACCAATATTATATATTTATCTTATTCACATTCAATTTACTGTTATTTTATTGTATAGACCTTTTTTTCAGTGCACTGACAGACTTGAGCGGGATAGACTGGTACAGTTTCTTCACAGACTTCTTCTGCACCAGGTATTTTATGTCCATTATAAATTTGTCTATCATTATTTTTTTTAGGTTTTTGTCTATCATTTAATACCCCATGGTCTATGTACTTGGATTTGCAAACAATACAGATAGTACTGATATTTTCTTTTTCAAATAATTATTTACATATGTCGTTGTGAACTTGTGAACATTTATTTTCAGAGGAATGTAAAAGAAATCATGGATGCGAATGGAGTGAAGATACTTGTTGATCTTCTTACTTTGGCACATTTACACACAAGTCGAGCGACGGTGCCGTTACAGGTTGGTCACCTCTATCTTCTCGGACAGAACAGACAAGATGTTTTATTCTAGTTGCTGTCTTTAACCCTTGCGCTGCCAGGCCTGGGTATATGGATGGTTTTAAGCATGGTTTAGATCAATAGAAATATCATTAAATTTGATAAAATAGTTGGTGGTAGATGCATAGTTAATCCGATATTTCAATATTGGGCATGTTTATTTTTCACAAATATAAAAAATTTTCGTCATTTGAAGCTGGATATTGTGTCACCAATCCCAGCTTCAAATGGATGAAAAATAGAAGCAAACAATTCAACAGCACAAGTACATGCTATTTTTGAAATTGTAATGAGAAATGAACTTAAACATCACTTAGATTTGCTGGAAAGAATAAAAAAACAGTAGATATGTCATCACTGAAGACTGTTTTCATATATTCGGGGAGGGGTGTTCCTAGCGCCAAAATAGTGTGTGCAGATATGTAATATCACAAACTGTGTGGTAGCACAAGACTGTCCCAATGATTACAACTGTTGTCTTCCAGCAATGACCCGATATTGAGCAAATGTTGGTGTACTTTAGTGTTTCGTGTTTTCTGGGCTTGATAAACGATTTACAGAACCACGATGGCCGCCAGTAGTCAACTCCAAAATTTTTTGTGGGCGCAAAAACTTTAAAACTTAACGTCAGAAATTATTCAAATTCCCCAATCACATTCCCCACAATATGGAGATGTGCAGGTGATTTTTTAAGGTTTTGCTGAAATTCAAAATGGCCGCCACAGATCAATTTAAATTTTTTTGAGGTTGCAAAAACTTAGTCGTAAATTATTCAAATTTTTGCAATCACATTCCCCACGATATGGAAATGTGTGTGTGATTTTTTCAAGGTTTTACGGAAATTCAAAATGGCCGCCATGCTAGAACTTCAAAATTTTTGGTTGGCGCAAAAACGCAAAAAAACGAAGTCAGAAATAATGTGCAGGTGATTTTACTGAAATTTACAATGGCCACCACAAGTCTGTGCCCGCAATAACTCTAACCTAATTTATGGCGGGGGATGATATAGGACTTCAGTCCTCTTGTTTTGACCTAAAATGGCTTTTTTCGACTTCAAAAAAAGTAAATCCGGATTTTTTCCCATGACCCACTGGCATCTCTGCTTTATTTGATTTAAAACTTCCTTGAAAAATTACAGGGTGTGTACGCTCACCAATAATGCCTCTTTGACGTTTGATGAAGATTATTGTTCTTGTCCAACAGAGTAATGTCATTGAAGCTTCACCTGATATGCAGAGAAACAGTGAGAAGGAATGGTACTTTGGGAATGTGGACAAAGAGAGAAGGGGTCCATACAGCTTTGAAGATGTAAGTTAACCTCAATCACGTCTGAAGCTGTTTTCAGCCTTTTTATCTGCAGTAAAAAAAAGCATTGAATTTGCTAGATTGGCATATGTTTTAATTAAAATTGTATATGCTAGAGTAGTTTCTACCCACCTGAAGCTGTGGATCCCAATATTTTGACACAATTTTAAGTGCAAACGGGCACCCTTGAAATAATCTATAAAACTCAATTTGTGGGAGCCTGTGCAAAATTGCAAATTGGGACCATGCTTTATCTAGACCTCCACATGAGTAAAAAGGGAGATGAGCAAATTAAACATAGTGTTGTAGAAAGCATATTTTTTTCCACTAAGGTGAGATTGCGGATGATGCAATCTTTAACTGTTAGAGCTCTGATGTCAACTACATTTATATTTATGTGGTTGTATTTGCTGTTGTGTGAACAAAATTTTAGGAATGAAAAATGTGTTATTTCTCTGTAAATGATATACGCTATAACTTATTTATTTTTACTAATGCAAGTAAATTTTAGTCACATGGAGTTGTGGATAGCTTTAGCGAAACACAGCTTAAAGTGACTTAAAATTTAAATTAAACAGCTCCAAGCTCCGGATTGTAATTTGCAAAATGTTTTATGTAAAGAAAAATAACTCGCCATTTTTGTCCATCACATTACATTTCAAATTCTCAGATGAAGCAGTTTTGGGAAGAAGGAGTATTGAATGGGAAAACCCGATGCTGGTCACAGGGTATGGATGGGTGGAGACCGCTACAAAATGTGCCACAGCTCAAATGGAGCCTCTTAGCCACAGGTCAAGCTATCATGAATGAAACTGACCTGGCCACACTGATCCTCAACATGTTCATTACTATGTGCGAATATTATCCAAGCAGGTCAGTTTGCTTTTCAAAATCGGCTAAGTGACTGTTTTGTTTTGGATTAACATTTATCCTGCTAAGTTAATGTATTTAAATTTTCAGCCACTTGAAGTTGTGTCTCAACCCACAACTTCAAGCGGGTAAAAATTATGCAAATTTGTCCAATGTGAGACCATACATTTTCAAATCCTGATGTTTAAACACACATTTCGTTCCCAACATCAGTGATTTGATAAAGCAGATTTAAAACGATGCCTTGATCAGCAGGATGAGAGTTAATTGTGTAAAAAATGATATGACTCTGATTTAAACATAAAATATTTCCTCAGTTTGATTGATGTAAAACAAAAGATATAATGTTTGATATATTAACCCTTATCCTGCTGATCAGGACTATTGTCATTTTTCAACCTGTTATATTAGTCGATCAAATCACTTATATTCGGGATGAAATGGGTGTTTAAACATCAAGATTTGTAAATGTTTTGTCTCAAATCAAACAAATATGAGTAATTTTCACCCACTTGAAGTTGTGAATCGCGGTAGCGAGACACAACTTCAAGTGGGTGACAATTTAAGTAAATTAAATTAACAGGATAAGGGTTAATTCCAAAATGGCTGACTGCTGATAACACAGGGCTGCTTTCATGTTCGCTTCTGAACAACTCTTTCTAGTTACTAGATAAACTTTATGTACATGCCAAGATCCAGATATTGAAAGGGTAGCTGTAATGTGTTTTCCTAGTATTACCGTATGTGTGTTATTTTCGATAATGCAATTTTTTGGAAAACCAAAGTGTAAACAATTTTTAATCTTGAACTGCTGGAGAAATCTTGTAAAAGCAAATAGTGTATAATTTTGGTGTCCACGATCGCATCGTGATATTGTTGTTGTAAATCTATATAGAATTTAGTACTTTAGATCAGTTGACAGCACTGGATTTGCCAGTAGGCCATTGGCCTAGGGCCCACCACATTTGGGAAGCCCACTGAAACCTTTTTTTTGCACGCGCGTTCCATGCGACATGCTCATTCTCTCACATATAGGACTGTATCAATAATTTTATTGTAGTTTTGGGGGCCCTATTCTGTATCATAGTGATACAGCAACTGCTTGGGGGGGGGGGGGCTCTGTGATATAATGCAAATTTTCATGAAATTCATGTTTCCCTGATGCTTTGACATAAACAGCATCTGGCAGAGGGCCCTATTTTCTATTCTCTACCGATGAGTGAATAACTCCTGTGATTTACTCTTCAATACACCCTTTTTAATAACAACACGTACGCCACACGGTGAGCAACGCTGAACTGTTTTAATCAGACAACTTTCACATTTCAATGACAACACGCCACACAGTGAGCAACTCCGAACTATTTTAATCAGACAATTGTTCACGCGCAAACTCGTGCAAGCAGTCTATTCTGATAATTTTCATGAAATTCACAAATTTCCCTGCATCCAGCTGGCATCGCCGCATGGGCCCTAGGCTAATCCCTTTCTGTCCCGATCGTTGAATAACTGGATGGGTCCCTGTGCTTTAGGTGACCACCATTCAATCTCCAGGGGGGGGGGGGGGGGTAGAGTATTTTTGAAATAAATATTTTGAGATTGATTTTTCATGAAATGAATAATTTTCTGAAGGACATGCTGTAAATAAATATTTAATGGCCCTAAAAAAAAAATTCCCCCGCTTTGCTCGGCATCATTAATTGAAGCTTAAGTTTGTTAAGCCTAGCATTGCTCTTCTCCTTAACCCCCACATCAATACTAAGCCTATGGTTGGGATCCAACTTTGTAGACTGAAAAAAATCAATTTTAAGAAAGTGCAAATTTATGCATAGGCTTACAGATATTGCAATGAATGGTAACATTCAATCTCCATGATAAAAGGTGTTACTGGGCCTGTAAACTTGTAGCCTTGCTGCCTATACCAATATGTACCATACTGAGCCTGGTACATTTGGAGGTTTATTAAACATGGTATCAGCAACAATGCAGCAATACAAAACATTTTGAAAGTGTTTGTATTATGTCATTATTAGTGATAAATCGATGATTTCAAAAACTAAAGGGTTGATCTATATGGTAACAGTGACTGTCATCTTATCAAACTCTGCATCAGTGCATGGTACGTTTCAAGGAATATACACAAAAGCTAATTTTAATAGAATGCAAGTTGACCCTCTTAATTGCTCAGAATTAATCTCCAGTAATCTAAAAAAACTGTCAGCTGTTGGAGGACTTGAAGTGGCCCCCAGACCCCTGCCTATTGTGGCTCAATAATTCTTTTGGCCTGGGGCCCTCACACACCTAAATCCGGCGCTGTCAGTTGAATAGAATCAGTCTAATGTTTTATGGTTTTAACTGTACCATGTGATTAAAAATACAACTTATCTAATCTTATTTTGTGTTAGATCTGATTGATGTATAAAACATTCATGTTCTATTAAAAGTATAAATTGCTTTTTAATAATTATTTATATTTTTCAGAGATATAGACGATGCCATTGTTCGTCCACTACCAAAAATCAAACGCTTGATATCAGAAGCTACTTGCCTTCCACACATTATTCAGGTAACTATATGGATATATTGTATACTTTTCAAAAAAGCTGATGCTATCATTTAGAAACATAACCAGATTTTGGCACTATAGAAGTTTTATTGATTGAGTGAAAATAATGAGTAAAATCAAATGATAAACAGTGTAGATACATCGTTCGAAGTATATGAGTGAAGATTGTCTGCAGCTCAGCCTGATCACCGACACAAGTTGGGTGTATTTTAGACAACCTACAGCCATGTAGCTGAGTTAGTGCACAAAATGGCAGATTATCACATTTACGTCATTAATTTTACAAGTTCAATAATCGCGGCAGACTTTTGTCAAGTGTGCTCTTGTTGTACACTTCCTGACATTCGATCCAGTATTGTGTCTTTTGCTGCACAGTTGCTGCTAACATTTGACCCAGTATTGTGTCTATTTTTGTAGAATTGCTGTTGACATTTGATCCAGTATTGTGTTTATTTTTGTACAGTTGCTGCTGACATTTGATCCAGTATTGTGTTTATTTTTGTACAGTTGCTGCTGACATTTGATCCAGTATTGTGTTTATTTTTGTACAGTTGCTGCTAACATTTGATCCAGTATTGTGGGTTTTTTGTACAGTTGCTGCTAACATTTGATCCAGTATTGTGTTTATTTTTGTACAGTTGCTGCTGACATTTGATCCAGTATTGTGTTTATTTTTGTAGAGTTGCTGTTGACATTTCACCCAGTATTGTGTTTATTTTTGTACAGTTGCTGCTAACATTTGATCCAGTATTGTGTTTATTTTTGTACAGTTGCTGCTAACATTTGATCCAGTATTGTGTTTATTTTTGTACAGTTGCTGCTGACATTTGATCCAGTATTGTGTTTATTTTTGTACAGTTGCTGCTGACATTTGATCCAGTATTGTGTTTATTTTTGTACAGTTGCTGTTGACATTTCACCCAGTATTGTGTTTATTTTTGTACAGTTGCTGCTAACATTTGATCCAGTATTGTGTTTATTTTTGTACAGTTGCTGCTAACATTTGATCCAGTATTGTGTTTATTTTTGTACAGTTGCTGCTGACATTTGATCCAGTATTGTGTTTATTTTTGTACAGTTGCTGCTGACATTTGATCCAGTATTGTGTTTATTTTTGTACAGTTGCTGTTGACATTTCACCCAGTATTGTGTTTATTTTTGTACAGTTGCTGCTAACATTTGATCCAGTATTGTGTTTATTTTTGTACAGTTGCTGCTAACATTTGATCCAGTATTGTGTTTATTTTTGTACAGTTGCTGCTGACATTTCACCCAGTATTGTGTTTATTTTTGTACAGTTGCTGCTGACATTTGATCCAGTATTGTGTTTATTTTTGTACAGTTGCTGTTGACATTTGATCCAGTATTGTGTTTATTTTTGTACAGTTGCTGCTGACATTTGATCCTGTATTGTGTTTATTTTTGTACAGTTGCTGTTGACATTTCACCCAGTATTGTGTTTATTTTAGTACAGTTGCTGCTAACATTTGATCCAGTATTGTGTTTATTTTTGTACAGTTGCTGCTAACATTTGATCCAGTATTGTGTTTATTTTTGTACAGTTGCTGCTGACATTTGATCCAGTATTGTGTTTATTTTTGTACAGTTGCTGCTGACATTTGATCCAGTATTGTGTTTATTTTTGTACAGTTGCTGTTGACATTTCACCCAGTATTGTGTTTATTTTTGTACAGTTGCTGCTAACATTTGATCCAGTATTGTGTTTATTTTTGTACAGTTGCTGCTAACATTTGATCCAGTATTGTGTTTATTTTTGTACAGTTGCTGTTGACATTTCACCCAGTATTGTGTTTATTTTTGTACAGTTGCTGCTAACATTTGATCCAGTATTGTGTTTATTTTTGTACAGTTGCTGCTAACATTTGATCCAGTATTGTGTTTATTTTTGTACAGTTGCTGCTGACATTTGATCCAGTATTGTGTTTATTTTTGTACAGTTGCTGTTGACATTTGATCCAGTATTGTGTTTATTTTTGTACAGTTGCTGCTGACATTTGATCCTGTATTGTGTTTATTTTTGTACAGTTGCTGTTGACATTTCACCCAGTATTGTGTTTATTTTTGTACAGTTGCTGTTGACATTTCACCCAGTATTGTGTTTATTTTTGTACAGTTGCTGCTGACATTTGATCCAGTATTGGTTGAGAAGGTAGCCACACTAGCATATCACGTGATGCAGGACAATCCAGCACTACCCAGACTCTACCTCAACGGAATTTTCTTCTTTATTATGATGTATACCGGCTCTAATGTATTACCTATAGCTAGATTTTTAAAGTACACACATTTACGGCAAGCGTTTCGCTCAGATGAGGTAAGATTGATTTACCAACCCTATTTCATATATTATTTTTTGTCTTTTTATTTTGTGATTCAACAACTATTTAATTACTATTTTTTTAATTTTTTTTTTACCAAATTGACATGAGAATGTACTTTCAATACTTATTAATGTGTTGTTTAAATTAAAATACCTACTATTTGTTAATAGCTGACTATGCATCATAATACATGTATTATTTTTCTTTCAATTGCCATGTTTTAGAATCAAACTTCTGATATCATGCAACGAAGCATTCTCGGGCATATTCTCCCTGATGCGATGGTTTGCTATTTAGAAAATTATGAGCCAGAAAAATTTGCTGAAATATTTCTAGGTGAATTTGATACACCTGAAGCTATTTGGAGCAGCGAAATGAGGTAGGTTATTGAATTTATGATGTAATAAGTTCAGATACATTACTGATTTACTCATTGCCATTTTTCATTCATAAGGCATCAGGATGCTTATAGTGTTTGGCATTTTTATATCGCACTCTAACTCTATAAGATGAACTGTATGGCGGTCATATGATATATGACTTGATCTTGTGAGAAAATACAATTGTTGTTCACTTTTCGAGCGATATTTGAAAATACAGCACATGTCCAATGAATAAGGTGTTCAACCAAAGGCTGACACCTTATTTATTGGACGAGTGCTGTATTTTCCCATATCAAATGAACACAGTTTGCATATCGTCTTTTCCTTGTCTATGAATGTTCACCATACTATTTTCAGACGTATGATGATAGAGAGGATGCACACGCGCATCTTGTCTATTCCTATAGGTTTCTCACACTCTGTGCAGTGGTTTTCACTATATCGGTATCAGCCCATATTCCACTGTAAGAGCTAGTTGGAACTACAATTAATGCTTGTTATGTCATGTGTGACTTGATCGTGTGAGACAATACGAACGTTGTTCATTTTTTGTGCCATATTGGAAAATACAGCACTCATCCAAAAAATAAGGTATTTGCCTAAAGGCTCACACCTTATTAATTATACGAGTGCTTTAGTTTCCCATATCACACGCAAATAAATACAGATTGCATATCGTCTTTCCTTGTGTATTAATGCTCACGATAATGTTTTCAGACGTATGATGATAGAGAGGATAGCCTCCCATCTCGGCGACTTCACCCCAAGACTTCAAAGCAATACACGAGCACTATATCAGTATTGTCCAATGCCTGTGATCTCGTACCCACAGCTGACAAATGAACTATTCTGTAACATGTACTATCTACGACACCTATGTGATACCAACAAGTTTCCAAACTGGCCAATCAAAGATCCAGTAAGTATCAGTTTGATAGTCTCAGGAGTCAACTTTTCTAATTACCCCTTACAACTCTGATATTTTTCTGTATAAACCATGGAGACCAAATAGTCATTCTCAATTTTAAATCATCTTAGTCAGCTCTCTCCGCTTCTTTTGAATACCTATGTTATGGGTCTATGGCCATTATAAATAATTTACTTCTTTGAGTGCGGGGATTACCTTTAGACGTCTATAGACGCCAGATTGAAAACGGTTAAATCTTATTTAAAATTTTCCCAATTGAAGTTGTGTCTTAGCATTGCATGTGACCCACAATTTCATATGGGTGTAAATTACTCATATTTTTTTAATTTCACACCAAACATTTGCAAATCTTGATGTTATATTTTAAACGCTCCTTCCATGTCCATTTGACATTGATTTGATCAGTTGACAAAACAAATTAAAAACGACTGTAGTCGTGATTGGCAGTGTAAGTGTTAAGTACTAATCAGCTTTTTTCGGCATTTTTTGAGGATTGAGAATTAAATTTTGTTTTGTTAGGTATATTTTGATTCAAATTGTGCAATTATCAGTTTTTACTGACTTGAATTTGTGGTTCATGGTAGCGAGACACAATTTGGTTGAAAATTTTAATTCTATAATTAGGTAGTTATTTTTTAGTCGCCAATAGTCATCTACTTATTCATCACTCCATTTTTTTTAAATTAGACATTGAGCCTCTAATTGTTGAGCATACAAATGTGTTTCAACAAATGATATTTTGAGATTTTTTCATTTGGCAGATTCGTTTACTCAAAGACATTCTAGATGCTTGGAAGGTGGAGGTGGAGAAGAAACCTCCGGATATGTCAATAGATGAAGCATATGAAGTGTTACATCTCCCCCGAGGTGAAGGAAGGTGAGTCTGCTGGCTGTAGATCACGAGTTCCAATGTCAGATAAAGTAGAATTTAGACCAATTTCTTTTTTCAGCAGGTTTTTTATGCATGTATTCTGCTCTACAAAGCCAAAAGGCAGTAGCTGCTTACTTGTAAGTAAGCAGATACTGCCTTTTGGCTTTGCACTGCAGTATTGGCTAGAATTATTATTACACTCAAATAGCAAAATGGCAACTCGTCTAGTATGATCTGTGAACAAAAATATCACAAACTATTTTTTTCCATACAATAGATTGGTCTAAAGAGCTTTGTAGTTTTATACAATTTTACAGGGGAGTGGGGGGGAACTCAGATCACCCACTTCAAAGTAGTTTTTACCCCTCGGGGTATTGTCGTCCCCTTCATGCGCCGTCTCCGCCGCAAGCACTCTTTCGGCTACTACACCAACATGGTGCAGCAGATTAAATTCATACAAACATTCAACCCCTCCCGGCCCTTTTTTCACCCAAGGTCAAGGTCAAAGGTCAAGGTCAAAGATTTAAAAAAAATCTTGTTAACGCGATAACTTGAAAAATAATTATTGCATCTCTCCAATTTTTTACGTGAAGCTACCCATGAGTATTGAGATCACCTGATCAGATTTTCAGCTTTCCACCGATAATCAAAATGGCCGCCATCTGTCAACTAATTTTTTTTTTTTTGACTTGATTTTTTTTTTTCGACTTAATTTTTTTTTTCATAATTCCCTTGAAACATGGTATATATAGGTTTTCAGGGTCTGCGAGTCTGTTGGCATTGTTTTCGCTTGCAACCCAAAATGAGGCTACGGCGGCCATCTTTATTTTTTAATTACCAAATTCTTTGTTAACTCGATAACTTAAAAAATAATTATTGGATCTCTCCAATTTTTTATGTGATGTTGCCCATAAGCATGGAGATGACCTGATTAGATTTTCAGCTTTCAACCGATAATCAAAATGGCCGCCACCTGGCGATTAAAATTTTTTAATACTTTTTCAGATTTCCCTCGAAACTTGGTATATATAGGTTTTCAGGGTCTGCGAGTTTTTTGGCATTGTCCGTTTTCTTGTGCGACTGAAAACGAAGCTATGGCGGCCATCTTGATTTTTTAATTTAATAATTCCTTGTTACTGGATAACTTGAAAAATAATTATTGGATCTCTAATTTTTTATGTGAAGTTACCCATGAGTATAGAGATGACCTGATTAGAATTTCAGCTTTCCACCGATAATAAAAATGGCCGCCACCTGGCGACTTATTTTTTTCAATATTTTTTTTTCAGAATTCCCTCAAAATCCATCTATAGGTTTTCGGGGTCTGCGAGTCTATTAGTATTGTCTGTTTTATGTGAGACTGAAAAAGAGGCTGCGACGGCCATTTTGGTTTTATCAATTTTAAAAATTTGTTCTTATTTTCAATTAATTGCCTTGAAACCTGGCATATATTGCATCAGCCGAGGGGTATTTGAGTGCTTGCACGGTAGTTTTTTTTCTTGGTTTGCTGCAAATACTGTTTATTACTGTTGTGCAAAACACGCTTTTTAAAATATTTAGTGTCCATAAAGCTTGTAGAAGCATAAAATATACTTTTGTTGCATTGGTATATAAACTATTATAATGATTTTTCTTTTCTTATATTCCAGTCATAATGAAGCTAAAATCAGAAAGTCCTACTTCAGACTGGCACAGAAATATCATCCAGACAAAAATCCAGATGGAAGGGTATATAATTATTTTATTTTTATGTGACACAAAATTCTCGCCGTCTGGTGGCCTTACAAGCATTCGAGGCATCCCAGCAAACACAAGACAATGAACCAATGTTGGTTTAATGTTGTTTCATTTGAGATTTTTTTCCAGACCAGAACATTTTTCTTCATCTTTAGACGAGAATTGTTTTGAATTTGTTATATTAGCACTGAAATCACCTTGTTATTGGGTATGAAATGAGTGTTTAGACTCACAGATTTTCAAATTTTTGAACAACTATGGGTAATTTTCACTTGAAGTTGTGGGTCGCGTTAGCAAAACACAACTTCAATTTGATGCAATTTTAAATTATTTAATTTAGCACTTTAAGTGCTAGGAGGGTTAGTGATGGTTATGTCCTGAAAAATGAGTCATCTTTTCTATACATGCATATTATATTTAATGTTGGACCTGAACTTTTTCAGGATATATTTGAGAAAGTGAACAAAGCCTATGAATTTTTATGTAGCCGATCAAAAATCACGGAAGGTCCAGACCCGAACAACATAGTCCTCATTCTGAAAGCACAAAGTATTCTCTTTTGCCACTACAGAGAAGGTAAGTTACTCAATAAACTGATCAGCACAAATAGAGTTTTGATTCGTTTAATCGTTTAAATTGCAGTTATTGAGAACAAAATGTTTGACCAGTCTCAAATTAAACAAATATGAGTAATTCTCACCCAAATGTGATGGGTGATAATTTTAATGTTGCACTTTAAGCGTGAACAGATTATTAACCCCGCTACTGATAGGTCTGTATATATAAAGCTTACAGCAAATTTTAAATCAAATAAAATGCCACTTAAAATTGTCAAATTGTTTGTGTTTAGTTCATTAAAGAATTCAATTTGGGAGATCTTCATATGAAACTTCAATTTATAGCTGTTTTCAGACTTTTTTTTTTACTTAAACAAAGAAATTTGAAGAAGAAATGAGAGTTAAATTTTATAGATTAGCATATGTTTTTATCGAAATTGTGTTATTCTCAACAACTTGAAATTGTAGTCTGCTGAAGCATGACACAACTTTAGGCAGATAAAAATTACTATTTTATGATTTAGTGCTTTACAGATTATATAGAACTATTTTTCGGCGGCTTTAAATGATCTGAAAAATAGTAACAAACAATTTAGCACCACAAGGTTTAGTTTTGTGCTGAGGATAATCATCTGAGAAAAAATTTAGGAAAGCATAGTACATTTACTGCATAACTAACAGATAATTCTTTATTGCTTAGCATTTTACCTAGATCAAGTTCTGCAATCAGTGCTAATTGAAGACATATTTGTGTGAATGAATATGTTCAGATAGTTTTGTACATCATTTTGTACTTATTTGCAAGTTTTTGTCATTTTCAGTACTTACGCCTTACAAATATGCCGGTTATCCAATGCTAATCAAGTCAATAAGAATGGAAACACAAGATGATACCTTGTTTTCAAAGTCGGTGCCATTATTGACGACTTCCAGTGAGCTCGCTTATCACACAGTTAATTGTTCTGCTCTGAATGCGGAGGAGCTGAGGAGAGAAAATGGAATTGAGGTGAGTGACATCTGTACACAGAGACGCCAACATCTACAATTTTGGTGTAGCTTGGCGAGATTAATTTAATCACTATCAGAAATAGTTCATGACAAAAGCACTACACAGATGATTCAATGTGAAGAAATACTTTTGCTTCACATTGAGGTGGAGTGATGAGCTGTGATGTAACATCTTAGAGCACTGATGTCGACTACAGTAGACATTCTGTGTTTTACTAGCATCTTGAAACACTGATAGCGAGACACAACTTCACATGACTGTAAATTTAAATTTCTTAGCTCAAAGACGCCAACATCCACGAGGGCGTTTGAAATAAGTGGACTCCATGCCTCCAAAATCTCACATGGATAACCATATTAAGCTTGTATGGTTGTCCGACGGACAACCTTTAATTTTACATAGTTAAAGCATACAACAAAATAGAGTGAATGACAATGGTACACTACATAGTGTAGTGCTTCATTTTGTTTAATAATAAAATAGTGGTTAGCCTTCAAAACTGTCAGACAACAAAATAATACATGTAGGCCAACCTCATGAAAAGCAATTAACATTGCTCTAACCAAAACTCTTGATACAATATTTCCTAGCATGGCCGAGCGGTCTAACTCACTTAGGGGCAGGCCTCACAGCTCTGATGTCGTCACAGTCTATACAACAGTGAAAATATCTAGCTCCCCAGCTGAAAAAATTAAATATATATTTTACCCAAATTTGATTGATAACTGCTGACATTCCAATATCCCTTAACCCTTGTGCTGCTTAATGGTTTATTTCTATTTTTATTCATTTGAAGCTGGAATTTGAAGCATGACATGACGCGAAAAATACTAATATTTATGGAAGATGGACCCCTTTTAAATTGGTAAAAATAATGAATAACAGTGCATCTCACACAAGCTATTTTATAAATTTCTGTTGTACTCGATTTGATTTGAAACTTGCTTGAAACTGTATACACTGTATATACAGTTCCAGCAGCAAAAGGGTTAATATTTTGTTCAATTTTTTTTTCATATATGTTTATTTTTAATAAGTTATGCTAATCCTACTCTTTTCTCAAATTCAGGTACTACAGGAGGCTTTTTCCAGGTGTGTCAATGTCCTCAGTGCTTCCTCCAAAGATACAGATATGGAAGTTCTGGTATGTTTTTGGTTTTTAGAAGTGTATTGTCATCCCAATTGACTCTGTCTTATTCACTTTTCCTTCTAAGCATGATTAATTAACCCTTTAGATACTGAAATATTTTTGTATAAACTATAGAGACTACAATGTTTTTATCCCCCGCCCGTAGGGGAAGGGGGGATTTTAGTCGCGCCAGGATTCTGTCCGGCGTCACGTTTTCTTGTGGGCGCAAAATCACTGGTTAATTTTTTTCGAAATTTTCACATGACATTCCTAGCAACATCACCGGGGATGAGCAAGTGATTTTTTTAAGATGCTACCAAAATTCAAAAAGTCATAAATTATCAAATTTTACAATCACATTCCCCACGATATGGAGATGTGCATGTGATTTTTCAAGGTTTTACGGGAATTCAAAATGGCCAAGAAGCATGAACTTCATAATTTTTGGTGGGCACAAAAATTAAAAAATTGAAGTCAGAAATAATGTGCAGGTGATTTTACTGAAATTTAAAATGGCCACCACAAGTCGACTTTTCAATATTTGTGACTGCAAAAAACTGTAAACCTAATTTATGGCGGCGGATGATATAGGACTTCAGTCCTCTTGTTTCTTTTATTTGAAATCATAATAAATGTCTTGGTTAGCTTTTCCCGCTTCATTTGAATACCTATGTTATTGATCCATGGCCAGGTGTATAAAGACGGTCCCCGCGCTGAAATGGTTAATTAACTCACTAATTTTTATGTATTTGAAAAGCCTTTCAGTTAGGCCTGTCTGATTCCTAATTGGCCACTCAATGTTAACATTTATACAGTAGATCCTGTCACCAACGACCTTGCTTCTGCCAGACAAAAAAAGTCGTTGGTGACAGAAAGTCGCTGGTCACAGGAATGAGTTTTTGCTGTAAAATTTCCGGGTGCGGCGGCTGGTTCAATGTCGGGCTAATGACGGAGACATTCACCCACCATTGACTGGTAGTCATTGTGGATCAAAGCACGTGGTTGCGGCAACATTTCAATGCCTGTTCTAATATCACTGATTATGACAGTGTTTTTCAGGATGGCTGCTAGCTATGATAATCACGCTAACAGAGCACACGTTATTTAAGCCCAGGTAGCTTCTGATCCTTTACAGGCATGAGGCGTTGTATATTCACATTAAATGTGTCACTATAAGACAGATGATGTAGGCCTAGCCCTGCTGAAACAAAAAAATAACTGGTGAAACAAAAAGGGAACAGTTATTCATTACTGATGAATAATACACATGTGTGTTTACACTAACAGGAGCATTATGCCCACACTAGGACGTTTGTACCGTCGCCGATGTAGCAGGACCACGCTCATATAGGACGTTCGCTAGGTGTGAATAAACACAAGTGGATGCCTCATTAAGGCAGTGTATTGTATTAAAGTGACTGGGGGATTAGTTATGTCCCGACGCGATGTTGTTATAATGTTGGCCAACCCTGCATCAACGTCTCGTGCCAGCTGTATAGTCACCCAGTAAACATGAGCCATTCACCCAATGCTGTTTTGATGCGGGCAGACTTCGAAGACAGTGGGCCAATGTTAAAACAACGATGGGTCAACATCTTGTGTTTGCTGGTCAGTGACGGCGCGTCTCATGTCTGGAGAGGGGTGTACTGTTGACTGACACGCTGTGTATAGCGTAATTATGACTGCGCCACTCTGTCTAGCAGCCAACACACAACTGAATAGCACTGGACATTTGGTGTGCTATAGACAATATTATTTCATTAATCATGGTGTATCTCTTCTTATTGCATTCCCTGAACAATTTATTACGATTGTATTTTAAAGCAATTATTTAGCGCTATGCAAAACTTTTCGACTAATGCGAGCATTAAATTGATTCATAGGGCATATCTTTAGTTGATCATTGGACATGAAGGGTCGGATGATTTCCTACCGGCGACAGGTGATATTGCTGTGCAGTAACATCGACGGTCTGAGGTAGATAGACCTCTTGCGACAACAGCCTGATCTTCCAGCGTTATACCGCTCTGTTAACCATAGTATCCACACAGTCAGATCTGACATGCAGTGGTTTGCTCATGAATGTTTCCAAAAGTCGTATGACGAAAAAAGTTGAGGTCCTTTGATACAAGTAATATCGTGACCTTCTGCCAGATATTTGAGGCAGTAAGTCGCGTTCGACAGAAAGTCGTTGATCACAGGTCGTTAACTATAGAAAAATGTTCTGTGCAAGCAAAAAAAGTCGTTGGAGACAAAAGGTCGTTGATGGCAGGGTCGTTGATGACAGGATCTACTGTACCGCTAAATTAATCAATTTACCCTGCTGATCATGACTATTGTCGTTTTTAGTTTTTTTTATTAGTCAACCAGATCACTGTTATGCAGAATGAAATGTTTGTCTAAGCATATAAGATTTGCATTTATTTGTGCTCAAAATAAACAAATATGACTAATTTTCAGCCACTTGAAGTTGTGGGTCGCGGTAGCGAGACACAACTTAAAGTGAGTGAAAATTGAAAAAATATTTACTTAGAGGAATAAGGGTTAAATTTTCGCCCACTTGAATTTGCTACCACGACCCACAAACTTCAAGTGGGTGAAAATTACGCAAATATGTTTATTTGTGACCAAATATGTGTAAAGCTTGATGTTAAACAATTATTTCATTCCAAATAACTGTGATTTAACAATGTTAACCCTTTCAGTGCAGGGGCCGTCTTAATCTGCCGTCTGTAGACAGCAGAATATGACATATAAAGATTGGCCCAGCACTGTAAGAATTAAAATTTTCCCAACGGCTGTAGACCCATAACATAGGTATTCAAATTAATCAGAATGAGTTAACTAAGAAATGTATGATGATTTAAAATTGAAAAAAAACCTTTGCTCCCATGGTTCTTACGGAATATTTCAGCGCTATAAGGGTTAACCTGTGGTGTAAGGGTTAGGATGTCTTGTATACCAGTATTTTATGAAACAGTTTCAAGAACATGTACAGTATCGAGCAAGTTTTGAGATAAATATGCTGATGTACTGAATACATGAATGACGTCATTTCTATTGTTTTACAGGTCTGTGCAAATATTGCCAGATGTTATGGTGTGTCAGCGCAATTTGAAAGCTGTAGAGAAAAAATTCAGGAGATTTCAAGTATTGTGAATGATCTAAGTAGAATCCTCTATTACAAGGTATGTGAGAATGGTTCAAGGCTAGATTTTCTTGTTTTATGTAGAATGCTGGAAACCCGAATTACATGCACACTCACCAGCTTCATATCATTAAAATTATTTCAATTTGTGAAAAATAGAATATTCATCAATTAATTATTTGATCAAATGCTCATCAACGACAAACTATAGATCTTCTAGTGGGTGAGGAATCTTAAACACTCAAAGCAATCAATTGATGGACCAATTAATTAAATTTGTATTGAGTATAAATTACCAGTCAACTGCATTATGATTGAGAATAAGTTAACCCTCACAACACTGACTACAGTAGACATTCTGTTTTTTATGAACGCCTGTATAAGCCGTTGTTAAAAATAAAGTATGCTTTCTATCTTGAAACACTGATATATGTTGGGACATACATTTCACAAATAACACAAATTTTCAGTCACTAGAAGTTGTGGATCGCAGTAGCGAGACACAATTTCAAGTGGCTGAAAATTTGACTTTCTCAGCTCAGTGCTCGAAAGGTTAAGGTCTTTTATACTAAATAAACACTGATTATATAACAATCATAAATATGAATAACTAATATAACATATATTTGTATGTTGAAAATATGTTCTTCATGGTTGCAAGAATCAATAACAGTAAAATAATAAAAAAGTAATAATAAAATGTACCAACTTTGGAACAAATGTTATGATGTTTCGACTTGCTACGGCAAGCCTTGATCACATACTTGCTACTGCAAGCCTTCATCACATGTATGTGATCAAGGCTTGCCGTAGCAAATCGAAACATCATAAGTCTCAAACATTTGTTCCAAAGTTAGTACATTTTACTACTATCTTATATTTTGTATGTTCACGTACGATATTTCAGGCAGTTCCCAAGCTGTGTGCAGTAGTGACGGAGTGCGTCAGTGCGTTCAGTGTAGACTTCTGGCTACAAACCAACTTATTTCAATGTGGGGTTTTGTGGCATTTGGTGTTATATCTTTTCAACTACGACTTTACCTTGGAGGAAAGTGGGGTTGAAAAATGTGATGAAACAAACCAACAGGTAATGAGAGTAATTGAAATTTAATTTGCCATAATAACATATTTTTCTACTCAAATTGTACACACCGGTATGTAAGTAGTTTTCAGCAGTGAGACATAATTTTAAGTGGATAAGAAGTTCTTAGCCGAAAAAAATCAGTACACCTTCCATCAATAATCTATTTTTATTCAAGACTAACAAAAATATATAAATTTTTTCAAAATTATCACTGTTAGATGGTCCAGCTTTCCAAAAAAAATATTGAGGTAGTTTTCTGCTGGTCGTAAGGCATTCCCAATACTATAGAGATGCTTATTATTGTCATAGGCATGCTGGAAAATTAACTCGGCTCTCACTAAAAAAAACACTGATGATTTGTGAGCATATCCAAAGATTAATTTAGCTCATACTAAAAAGTTAACTGATAAACGATCTTTATTTGACCTATGTGCCTAGGAAAAACTGTCCTATGTACTTTTTTAGGCATCGAGCCATAAAAGCGTATTTTCCAACATGGTCATCCAAAAAACCTTATCAACATATATCTTATGAACCATTTTATGGATCACATTCAAATTTTATGTGGTGGCTCCCTATGTATTTCTGATGATCTGTTAAACTTTTTGTAAGAATTCATCCAAAACAAAATGGCTTATGGTAGATGTCTTAAAACATAGGGTTTGTGGTCATTTTTGTGATTATCAATTATTGCCATGGCACACAAATGGTAAACCTGTGAATGCTTGTTTGCATATTAATATTTTTTAAACATAATAGTGTATTATTAAAATTTGTCTGTTTGTGTATTCTCTGCAGGAAATTTCTAATAAGTTAGCGAAACTTGCTATCCGAGCTTGTGCTAGACTGGCTGGTTTTTTAACCAATGAACAGGCTACACCTGATAACCCGGCTGTGAAGAAATCACTGGCTGCTATGTTGACACCATATCTAGCGGGAAGACTAACAGAAGACAATCCAGCTGAGGTATGTAACATTTATTACTACTATATTTAATTATAATTCTAGCCGAGAATTTACTCTTTAACATAGCATATTTTGAGTTGTTGGAGTTAAGAAAACAATCACCTTATACGGGCATACTTTATTTGATGTAAAGTATGTGTGGATGGGGGAGTCGATAATTAGACGTTTTTATGATGGTCAATTTTATTTTCAAATCAGGGAGTGGGAGTTTATTGAAATATGGGATGACATTAGAATAAATACTGTAATTTATCTTTGGATGACAGGGCTTGCCAAATTGCATACCCGGATGCCCCGGGCTACCATCTTTCCACGTTGGGCTACCAGAATTTGTCTATTTTTGTCTCTATACTAAGTAGTACAGTAGCCCAGTAAGTCATCCGGGCTACCAAAAACAATAAGGATTTGTCAACCCCTGGATGAAGTATAATGCTTTTATTACCATTCTGTACAGTTTGTTTGATACATGTTCTTTGACATGATTTCAGGGTGTGGCATTTTCTTTTATTTTTGTTATATTTTAGATGCTGAAACTGCTCAACAGCAATACTGAGAATCCATATCTGATGTGGGATAATGCTACACGAGGAGAGCTATGTGAATTTGTCTCTGAAGAACAAAGAAGGAAAATACAAACTGTGCGTAATTTTTTGCAAAATTAAAAAGATATTTTTGTTCCATGAAAATTTTCATTCTAAGACCGCTTGGTATAGGAAATTAAATCATTCTTCAGAGCAAATTGATGCTTTGATCAATAGTGAGGGTTTAACCCTTTAACCGCCAAATTATTTAATTGGAATTTTCACTCACTTGAAGTTGGTGTCTCGCTGACGCGATCCATGCAAGTGAGTAAAAATTATTCAGATTTGACAAATGGAGGTCAACTTTTTACAAATAAAAAAATTATCACACCGTGCTTCTAATGAGAGTATTATTTTTCAGGGAGAGTGTGATCCATCATTTGGTGCTGAATTTGTTTTCACAATACATTCAAATGAGCTGATAATTGGAGATATATTTGTTCGGATATATAATGAACAGCACACATTTCCTCTTCATGTAAGTACCCAGGTGACTGTTATTAACCCTTTAACCGCCAAATTATTTAATTAGAATTTTTACTCATTTCAAGCTGTGTATCGCTGACTCGATCCACAGCTTCAAATGAGTGAAAAATTTTCAGATTTGACAATTTTTTTAAATCTTGCTGATCTTGAAATCTTGCTGATTGATGTCACGTTTTAACTTCAACATGTTTAAAAGTTGGTATTTATTGGGTTAATAAAACAAAGAAAAACCGAAAACAATCGGGACGGCAGTGAAAGGGTTAACCTTTAAAGCGTTAAGTTTTAGAATTTAAATTTTTACCAACTAGAAGTTTTGTCTCAGAACCACAACTTGAAGTGAGTGAAAATTAATTAAATATGTTCAATTTGAATGAAAACGTCTGTTAATCAATTAAATGTAATGCCAATATTCCTTCAAATCTTTTTATTCAACCCGGCGCGAGGACCGACTTCACACATCGGAAACTGACGTCTATATAGAAGTCTGACGTCTAAAGTCGATCCCCGTATGGAAAGAGTGATATATTTATAATGGCCTTGTTGAGAAGCCAAAAACCTAGTGAGCTTCTTATTGCTTCAGACGAACGATGTGTAAAATAAAGCAAAAATTTATATCTGTTACCAATCCTGACCAGATTTTTAAAATATTTTAGATTTAATTTAGATTTAATTTAGAGAACTATGAAGTATAAATTATTTTTTCTGCGATAATCGATTAATGATATTTAAAATCGATCATCATAATTGTTTTATGAAACAATCTATGATCGATTATTGTCAATCATTGGTCACATCACTGCTTTTCAACTTTTTCAGAATGCCAAGGGATTCACGATAGATCTTCTGGATTATTTGGGATCCCAAGCACAGGTTTGTTGATCTATGCAAAACAATTCTCAGAGATGCCAACATCTACAATTTGGACACATCCAATAGGATTTAGAACCCTTTCAGTCTGGGAACGGACCTCTAGACATCTATAGACCTCAGCTTCTGATGTCTAAATTCAATCCCCGCACTGAAGTCACTTTGGAAAATTAATTCTTATCAAGATTATATTTAAACAAATAAGTCAATAAATTAATGAACAAATGGTAATTGTGTGACAAAAGTAACTTTTTTCACCACCATTGCCCGGATGAAATAGACCGTTTTCCACACTAGTGGATGTACGCCAGGCCCCTGAGCATGTGTGGCATGTCATTATAATAGCTGGCCTCTGATTGGTGGAAAGTCAGCGCATGCACTTCGTGAAGTTTTTAATACAGTTACTCTGATTGTTTGATTTCTTGTCAGCCAGGTTCAAAAAGGTGCCAATAACATATGGCCATTGAAAACAAAAACACATGGCCATGGTGGCTCAGAGCCTCAGCCCTCTACAGATGGCAGTGGTGGTGAAGCAGGCCAGTTCTTTACAGAGGGCAATGGTGGTGAAAAGTAGTATGGCGTTGTAACCCTTGTGCTGCCAGATTCAACTTGAAGGGGATCTTTTTAATTTGCTTTTGTATTATTGTAATAGTCTCCTTCATCTGAACTTATTGCAATGGTTTCCAATAAATAAAGTAGAGCCTGGAACAAACTGATGGTCAGCCGGAGAATATTTACTTAATCCATGTATGTTTTTTTATTTGTTTTGAACATTTTTAATGATGGTTTATCAAACTATTCTTACACTGTTACAGTATCTTCACTCTTTGATGGCTTTGAAGAGAGCAGACGTAGCTGCAAATACAAACCACAAACGGCTACTTGATGTACAGATGGCGTTAGAAGCACTTCGAAATGTTTTGCGGAATAATCCAGGTACTTTTCTCAGTTATTAAAGTTAAAAATACCACCATTTCTTTTCTATGTATATTTATGATCATGAGGATATGACTTGATTTTATTTCTTCAATTTTTAGCTCCCGCCGTCACCGTAGGTGAGCGAAGGGAGCTATGGATTCTACCTCCGTTTTTTTTTGGCCTCTTCTTTTGCCTATAACTTTGTGAGAAAATAAGCTAGGATAACAATTTTTGGTATGTGGGTTACTTCCAGGTGGCTAATGGACGGGCTAAATTATTTTTAATCTGAATTCAATACGCAAGGTTGCAGAGGAGAAAATGATGATGTGACGGCGTTGGGCCGTTGGGCCGTTGGGCCGTCCGTAAACAATTCGTTTCCGGAGCATATCTCTGAAAGTACTTGTCCGATAGTCTTCAAATTTTACACACAACACCCCTAAGGGGTCTAGTTGTGCCTTTTGGGGTATTTGAACTTTGACCTACTTCTGGTTCAGAACTATGACCTGGAAGTTGACCCAGCACTTTGACCTAATTTATAACATCGGTAAATCCGACTGAAAGATTTTGCGGAATATCATGAAAACCGCTCAAGATAGCTACACCATTACTATAAAACAAATTGTGAGGTTCCAGGAGAGGATGCATCTTGAAAAATTTCAAGTTGATAAAATAAAAAATGGCTGCCTACGGGCCATTATTCACCTCGACAGGCCTGATATTGCGGAATATCATGAACACCGCTCAAGATAGCTACACCATTAATAACAAATAAATTGTAAGGTTTCAGGAGAGGATGCATCTTGAAAAATTTCAATTTGATAAAATTCAAAATGGCCGCCTATCGGCCATTATTCACCTCGACAGGCCTGATATTGTGGAATATCATGAAAACTGCTCAAGATATCTACACCATTACTATAAAACAAATTGTAAGGTTTCAGAGGAGGATGCATTTTGAAAAAATTCATTTTGTCCAAGTTCAAAATGGCCGCCAATCAGCCATTATTCACTTTCACATGGCCGTTATTTGGTAAACTGTGCTAGATGGCTAGACCATTACTATAAAACAAAATGTGTGATTTCAGGAGAGGATGCATCTTGAAAAAATTTGACTCGATAAAATTCAAAATGGCCGCTTATCGGCCATTATTCACTTTCACATGGCCGATATTTGGTCAACCGTGCTAGATGGCTGGACCATTACTATAAATCGAAATGTGAGATTTCAGATGAGGATGCATCTTGAAAAAGTTTGACTTGATCAAATTTAAAATGGCCGCCTTTTCGGCCATTATTCATTTTCACATGGCTGATATTTGGTAAACCGTGCTAGATGGCTAGACCATTACCTGATTACTATAAAACAAAGTGTGAGTTTTCGGGGGAGGATGCACCCTGAAAATTTTTAGCTTACGAATTCAAAATGGCCGACAATCAGCATTATTTACCTCGATAGGCCTGATATCAGGTAAACCGTGCTAAATAGCTAGACCATTACTATAAAACAAAATGTGACGTTTCGAGAGAGGATGCCTTTCAAAAACTTTCGACTCAATCGAATTCAAAATAGCCGCCTATCGCCACTATTTACTTTCACATTGCTGATATTTGGTAAACTGTGTTAGATAGCTGGACTATTACTATAAAACAAAATGTGAGATTACAAGAGAGGATGCATCTTGAAAAAAAATGACTAGATCAAATTCAAAATGGCCGCCTATCGGCCATTATTCACTTTCACATAGCCGTTTTTTGGTAAACCGTGCTAGATGGCTAGACCATTACTATAGAATGAAATGTGAGATTTCAGCTGAGGATGCATCTTGGAAAATTTCGACTTGATCAAATTCAAAATGGCCGCCTTTAGGCCATTATTCACTTCCACATGGCCGATATTTGGTAAACCGTGCTAGATAGCTAGACGATTACTATAGAATGAAATGTGAGATTTCAGCTGAGGATGCATCTTGAAAAATTCTGACTCGATCAAATTCAAAATGGTCCCCTATCGGCCATTATTTACTTTCACATGTACAATATTTTGCAAACTGTGTTAGATGTTAGTCCATTACTATAAAACAAAATTTGAGGTTTCGGGGGAGGATGCACCCTAAGTTTTTGACTAATTTATATCGAACTCAAAATGACCGTAAATCAGCTATTAGTTACCTCGATTGGCCTGATATCGGGTAAACCGTGCCAGATAGGTAGACCATTACTGGGATACTGATTAGGATCATTAATTTCAATGGAGGTTTGCAATCTCTGACAGACTGTTTAGTTCTTATCTTACTCTTAGACTGGGCTTCTTAGACCTAGTTGTCTTGCGTCTTGTTGACCTAGCTTAGGACAACATTAAAAACCCTACACAAAATTGCTTAAATCAAATTCTAATTCGTCGCGGGAGCTCCTGGACTTATGTAGTCTTGTTAAATTATAGTTAGGCCTAATAATAAATTCGGTCCATTTCAGTTTATCAAATAAATTGAAATGCATTATAATCTGTTGCGAAAATTTAATTTTGTCATTTCTAAATGCCTTCAAAGTGCATGCGAAATGAATTTTAATCGCAAAAATATTTACTGAAATAGATCAAATCAAGCATCCCCTTAAGCTGCTGGGTCCGTAGTTTGAAGGAAGTATCGCACCAGATTAAATGGTACTGAAATTCATTGAATAGTTGCATAAATATAAATATATTTTGTCATTTGGAGCTGGAAATTGTGTTAGCAATTCCAGCTTTAAATGAATTAAAAATAGAAACATACGATTCAGGAGCCCAAGGGTTATTTAGAGAAAGAGGATTATAGTATCTTATCACCTGCTGCCTGTAAATATCCTAACTAATTTGTGTGAATGCTAACTAACACATATAGACCACATACCCTGTCCGGGAATTGTGTACATGTGGGAAGAATTTGGGTTTTGTGGATATTTTTCAAAAATAGTTATTTTTCTATGAATTTGTTCATTGCTATGACATCTCAACTGCATGTATTAGCATCATAATGTAATGGCATTATTACCAATAGAATATTTGACACATATTTTTCCAGGTTGTGTGGAAGACATTTTAAAATTCTACTTATTTATTCTGGTAAACACCATTAATCCTGTTACCACCGAGCTATTTCACCTTGAGATATGAATGGAATTCCCAACTTGAGACAAATGAAAAATGGGTGATTTTGTCAAAGTATAATGTATTGTGAATATTGTTGTGAAATAAAATAAATTACTTTGACAGACACAAATGACAACATACATAAGCAATTGATTTGTTTTATCAATTTAATAACAGTAACTAAGATCATTTAAAATGACTACCAAGGCACTGTAAAAATAATATGTGAAATTTGTTTTCTTTTAAACTAGGAGAATTATTTTATTGTGTGTTGTCAATGTTTATGTTAATTTCTTTAATTTTGCACATTTGTGAGCAACAGCTCAATAAGTTATTTGAAGCTTCTTCAGAGTGACTCACAGGTCTTTTTTCTCATTGTGGACAAAACTATTTTCTCTATTCGAATGCTAGGAGATCGCAGAAATATGTTTTCATTTTGCTACTTTTATACTCCATACCTTTACCTTTACAGATTGCTAATATAGTTGTCTCGCCTATAGAAAAGGTTTATTTGCAACCCACCTCGTATGTTAATGGTGTTACAGGGGGATGTTTTGCCTGCAAAACAAATTCCACTTTTTATCTCGCCTTCTAATTTATTTTTGTGGGGGACTAGTACATTAAATTTTGAAGTTTGTGGCGTTGGCTTCAGCGTAAATATTTTCATGTGTGTGCAATAAATTGAAATGTTTCTCATGTATCCTGCTCAAATTCGTTCTGCATTTTGCTAATAACCAGGTTTGGGACAAGTTCAATAATGGGTGAAAAATAAGCAAAATGGCTGATTTATCACATGTTACGTCATTAATTTTACCTTCTGGGAGCAATCAGCTCTTCATTTATTCTCATCCAGCAATGCTTGTATAATTTTTGTTGAATTATTACACTCTTTTCCTTCTCACTCTGCCACTTTACGCTGACAGGAAATGAATACGGTGAGGTGGTTTACTCTGTATGTTTGTACTTGATGGTGATTCCTACCTACATGTCGTCTATTGTTTACCACTCTCCTATTTTCACTGATTTAACCTTTGCCCTACTTTCTGACATGGGCTACATCTCTGAGCCAAGCTAACTTAAAGACTAACAATCTCACTTCCGGTGGATATCTCTGAAACCAAACCCCTTTGGGCATTTTTACCATGTTGCACTCACACATCCCCAAAAGGGTGTAGATGTGCCTTTGGGTTCTATGACCTTCACTCTACTCTCTGAGTAGAGACAGGAGCTAGTCAGCTCTTGCACCCTTTACTATTGGCTAACTGGGTCTATAATGTGGACTCTTAATGCTCTTCTAACATCTACCATTTAACAATAACAACTACTTTGTATTACATTTTAACCCTTGTGCTGCTGGACCCTTATATATATAGTATCAAGCATGTTCAAACCAGAAATAAAAAATGTCTTTAAAAATGATAAAAAAATAATTTATTGAAAGTAATGAATTTTTTTTGACGTCTATTTAATTGCGTTAGCAATTACAGCTACAAACACCATGTGACAAATGTATAAAAAATAGAATCGAATAATTCAGCAGATCAGGGGTTGAAATAATTAAAATAAATATGTTTTAGAAACAAATAACTCAGCAGATCAGGGGTTGAAATAATTAAAATAAATATATTTCTATCAATGCATGTAAAGACATTAGAGTAATTGTCACCTGTTAAATAACATAATGGTGGATGTTGTTATGTATGTGGTGTTAACTGTAAGCTCTGGTATGTGGTGTTAACTGTAAGCTCTGGTATGTAGTAGGCCATCTGATTGCATGCAAGTTTGCTAGTTTTGGAAAATGGTACCTCCATTATCTTCATTTCCCCATACCTTGTTATTTCTGCATATGTTAACTTTTCTTTATATATTTTCTAGTTGTCAATAGTAATAACTATAGTGGCTTCTCTTTTTTTTTTTTTATTGAAGGATAATGGAGGATATTCCCGTCTTTAATCTATTTCTTATTATATGAAAACTTGTTGACTTCTGCCATGCAAATATCTAATTTTTCATACCTTCCATTAAGCCCTTTATATATTACTTTTCCCCCATTTTCTGCATTTATTCTTTCCCTTGACAGTCTTTTGTTTATGAAAATAAGTTTTTGCAATATACATGTATTGCTACCATGTACCGGTATTGAAAAAATAATTAGATCCATCCGTTTTATTATATGTAAGACGTAAGACTATAAAATTTGCTGTAAGTGCTGGACTATATTATATCGCTCATTGGTATGTAATGCACAGAGGGCCAAAATAGTCTATCCAGCAAATACTAGACACTATACCAATGCCACTTTAATGTTAGCCTGCCATCTACGATGCTGGACCAACACTAAACCAACCTGTGTAACATCCACAGGGTCACCAGACATGACACTGTTTCTAGACAGTTAATCTCAAACATCTGCCCTGCCTGGCATATCCAATGTCTTTAGTTTCCTATGTTCATATCATCTCCGCTAGCTCGGCTCAGTGCCTGGCGAATGCATGGTCAATGGTCGACCATTATTGACAGGATATAATCAAAGGAAAACATTCAGAATCACATTAAATACAGGGTTTGAAACTAACATTCTGGAGCAGTAGCTCACGTAACCACTCTACTTATTTTATCATTCTTCAAAATGATACATGCCATACCATTATAGACTGATGGATTGCCCACTGTCATTTTTTTATTCTGACCACTATTTTTTACTGATTATTATATACACCACAACATTTGGTAGTTTACAGGATTCCTCCAGACTGGCACTGCATTTTCAACATCGAAATACAAAATGTTTCAATAGTTTTAAAAAATAAACCTAACTTCATGTTGGTGAACATCATAGCGTCATTTCAGTATTTTTGCCACATTGCCTGAGATAACACGTTTGTGACATTTTTCAGGAGTGGAGATACAATGTATAGGCCATTTCAAGCTGTTGTTCTCATTATTACGTGTGGATGGATGCCCAGAAATACAAGCTCTCTCATTAGAGGTAAAACAACTTCTAGTAGACATATATATTACCCTTAAAGCACTAAATTATACTAGAATAGAAATTTTGACTCACGTAAAGTTGTGTCTCGCTACCAGGACCCACAGCATCAAGTGTGTTAAAATTTTTCAAGTTTTCCCAATTTGCAGAAAAAAACATGTCAATCTAACAAATTTAATCCTCATTTCTCAGTCGAGCCACAAATGGCTATAGTCATCATTAGCTGCTAACAATAAGCCTTCAAGTGCTTTAACTCTTTCAGTGTGGGATAAACTATAGATGTCATCTAAAGTCGGTCCCCTCACTGAAAAAGTGACATATTTACTGTCCTAGGTCTATATATCCATAACATAGGTATTCAACTGAAGCAGAAAGCGCTAACTAAGACAGTTATGATAATTTCAAATTGAAAAAAACAATTGGTCTCTTGGTTTATATGAAAATATTTCAGCATTTTAAGGCCTAAGCACTTTAATCATTAGATGATTATTTTTTTCACACTTTATATTCAGATTATATAAAATATTGTCATCCTTTTTGCTTTAAACTTGTTGATTTATTTCAGATCCGCACTTGCACAAATTCCATCAATATTTTTCTTGTGGGAAACTGTTTTTGTATGTGCTTAATAGTTATAAGTTCCCCCCGATCTGCTGTAGCTGAATTGATTGCTTACATTTTTCATTCATTTAAAGCTGGAATAGCTGACACAATTTTCCAACTTCAAATGACGGAAAAATATTAGAATAGTTGAGTTATTCAAATAACTGATCCCTGTCTAATCTGCTCCTGCTAACACTGTATTTTGTATTAACCCTTGCAATGCTGAAATATTTTTTAAAAAAACATGGAGCGAAGATTTTTTTCAATTTGACATCATCATAGATTTCTTGGTTAGCTTTCCCCCTTAATTTGAATACCTATGTTATGGTTCTATGGCCATTATAAATATTTAACTCAGTGCAGAGATCGTCTTTATACGTGAGAACTGACGTCTACAGAAGTCAGATTCTGACGTCTAAGGACGGTCCCCATGCTAAAAGATGATTTCAAAAGACTTTTGTCTCCATGTTTTATACAAAAATATTTCAGCGTTGTAGGGTTTAAGCGTTGAACATGACTCATCATATCAATTTTCTCTGAAATAAATTTATGTTCAATCAGTGGGAATTGTAAATGTTTGGTTTCAAATCACACAAATATGAGTAATTTTCACTCACTTGAAGTTGTGGATCATGGTAGTGAGACACAACTTTAAGTGGGTACGAATTACATTACCCTTCTCCTCCTTTATTTAAATTTTCACCCACTTCAAGTTGTCTCTCGCTACCGTGACCCAAAACTTCAAACAGTTTAAACTTACTTGTATTTGTTAAATTTAAGACCAAACATTTGCAAATCTTGATGTTTAGACGCACGTTTCATTCCCAATAACAGTGATTTGGTTGACTAAAAAAACAGATTAAAAATGGCAATTGTCGTGATCAACAGGATTGGGGTTTAGCAGGTAAATGATTAACCCTTACAGTATGAGATCGACTTTAGTCATCAGAATCTATAGTCTGTAGAAGTCGATCCCCGCGCTGTAAAAGTAAAAATATTTTTAATGACCATAGACCCATCACATAGGTATTCAAATGAGTCGGAAAGAGATAACTAAGATAGTTATGATGCTTTCAAATTGAAAAAAACATTTTGGTTTCCATGATTTTCATAAAATAATTCAGCGTTGTAAGGGTTAAGGAACCTAGCAGATAAAGGGTTAGAGGTTATCACTACTTACTGTGTTGTTTCAGGTAATTGCATGTGTTACTGGGAATCAGGAGTGTGTGAGTGACATTGCTGCTTCACAAGTGCTTGCCTTCTTATTACTGGTGCTGCACAGCTTACCTAGATGTAGGTCCTAACATTTTAAAATGTGGAATATTCCGAATAAAAATTCTGATTCAATTTCATAAACTAAACGTAATAACACTTTTAGGACCAACTTTACACTTACAAGCCATTTTTTATCAACACATTTGAGAAATCTTTATCATTTATCATATTTGGTCTCAAGCAAAATAAAAATTGCATGAGGCAGCTGCACTACTGGGGGTAAAAAAAAACATATTGAGACAATGCAATGTAAGCCTTGTAAAATTCTTAGCAGTCTGTGAAGCCATGATAATGATAATGATTGGTTAGGTTGATAAACTGAAACTTCAACATTTCAAATTATATGTCTGTAAGAAGGGAATTGTTGTAAAAAAAGTAAGTAAATAACGGCAATTGTCATATAAGAATGTAATTACCTTGAAAAATATTACACAGCAATCAATAATCCTGATTATAAATAATTGTATGAAATTAATTTTGTACAGTAAATTTAAAAAAAAAATTGAATATATTCTTTAGAAGAGGTTAATTATGTATGATTGTTTTAGGTCAGCAAATGACAATAGAAGCTTTGCATCCATTGACGTCCAACACTAAACTACTGAAGGAAGCCATGACTAAAGGTAAACAATTTGAAACTAAATGCATTCAACTTATCGGAGAATGGGTTTTGTCACATCATTGTATCTTTGACTAATTCCAAGTACCAGCTCACCCTTTTATTTAATTCAATTATTCAGTTCTGCATAATTAATTTATAGTTCTCTTGCAGTGGTCATGGCCCAATATATACTGAAGGTTCTGTTGAAATATATTATGCAATTATGAAAATTTTAATGATGATGCTTGTTTTCAGGATCTGGAATTTATTTTGCATACAGTAATATATTGGTATCATACTAATATATAACGCAAAATAAATTCCGGATCCTGAAAACATTAATCATAATTTAAAAATTTATTATAAAGACATGAATATTTTAGTCTAGAGGGAGACCACTAGAATAGGACCACTTTTTTAACATGTAAAATGTTAACCCTTGTACTGCTGAAACCGTATATATTTGGTTTCTAGCATGTTTTAGATCAATAGAAATATCACTCAATTTAATAAAATTGTTTTTGGTAGATGCTCAGTTCATCCGATAATTCAGTATCGGAGATGTACATTTTTCATAAATAGTAATACATGTATTTTTCGTCATTTGAAGCTGGAAATTGCGTCAGCAATTCCAGCTTCAAATGAATGAAAAATAGAAGCAAACAATTTAGCAGCGCACCACATACTATGGATATTTCCTTCCTCAGGTGCGCTGATCTACCTTCTGGACATTTATTGTAACGCCACGAATCCTAACATCAGGGAGAGCAGTGCTGAGCTCATGGCTAAAATGTTGTCCGATAAGCTTGTAGGCCCCAAGGTGCGAATACTCGTGGCTAAGTTTCTACCCACTGTGTTTATGGACGCAATGCGGGATTCTCCTGAAGCCAGTGTACATATGTTTGAAGGTAAGTGTACACTATGTCATGAATATATTGAATAACTGAAAAGCCGCTCTGAGCTTATCAATGAAAAAGGGCTGCATTGTGACTGAAACTTCAAACTTTTCCCATCTTGTGTTGTTAATATTTGTATGCCTTTCCAGCCTGTGTCCAGCTACATTATGTCGTTCTTTTTTCTGTTTATTCGTCTGTACACAAATAGGCCTAAAGATTTTTCAGGGTAGGCTTGCTCTATAGCTACTTCTAAGATAAGAAAAATGTTCTTTTTAAGGGGCACGGTGCAATAGAATCAGTCTATGTCATATCTTGCCACTACATTGACCTCTCAAGCTTCTATCTTTGCCACTGCTGTAGTGGCCTTTCAACAGTTCTTCCACACATGTGCTTGACGTTTTTTTGTGGGGGTGGGGATGGGCATGAACTCATCACAGTGTGTTTTCTAAGACGGCCACCCAAAAAACTTGTGAATGTGAAATTTTCTGAACTATAGTTTACATTTAATTTAGAACAATTACTTTTCTAAACATTTTTGAGGGAGGTCATTTTTTATATAAATCTTTTTTACTTATACTATTTTCTCCAACTTTTTAAAAACGTTCTCATGGGTAATCTAATTTTTTTACATGAAGAGACATCATTTTGAAACGAGGGTATTTTTCGAGGGTATTTCTCGACGTCTTGTATTTTTTTCGGGGGGCATCTGTAGCTGCATATCTACTTTAAAATTGCTGGACTATTCAGCACCACGTTTATATTATTTGGAATGACACTTTACACTTTCTGGTTGTTGATAATAAGCTGTTTTTTGATTATTTTTTTCATTTTTATAAAGGCTCTCATGAAAATCCCGAATTGATTTGGAATGATGAAGCGAGGGAGAAAGTTTGTCAACTTGTCACTCGGATGGCAGAGGAGTAAGCATGCTTAGATAAATGTTATTTTCAATCCATCCGATTAATTATGCTGTTTTTTCAAAAAGTTTACGTTCATATTGTTCTACTTTATATTGATCCAGTTTCACAGCTACCCGGCTAAGCCAAGCTACTCACATTGCGTGAAGCTCGGCCGCAGTGACTGCCATTTTTCCACAGCTGCCCGTGTAAAAAAGACAGTGACTCCGCCTACCGATAAGACGGTAACGGTGTTGGCCCTAGTCAGCTAGCGCGCTCTGGTGATCACCATAGAGCCAGGCCCGCTAAAACATGGCAGTCAGTTTGTCAGAGCCTTGCGATGTCATCAGGGTATTTCACAGCTTCAATGCGAGATAGACTTTTGACATCAGAATCTGCTGTCAAAAGTCGATCCTTGCACTCGAAGTGTTTAAAATTGGATTGTCCTGCATATGCAATATTTGAAATATATTTCTAAATATTACTAATAATATCCTGATCAAACTGATGACAACAGAAGACAAAATATTTAGAATTTATAAAAAAAATAAAATGTATTAAGAAATCTGGTAGTTTATCAGCCCGCCTTTTAATTTTATTTAAAAAAGTTAGGCTATTGCAATTGAAGCTCGGCGTCGTCGGCGTTAACATTTCTCTGGGCTCAATAACTTGAAAAGTTTTTCATATATCCTTCCCATTTTATTATGCATGTTACTAATGACCAGCTCTCAGACAAGTTCAATAATGACTGGAAAAAAAATCAAAGTGGCCGATTTATTGCGATTTGTCGCATTTTACGTCAATAATTTAACCTTGTGGGCACGATAACTTGAAAAGTTTTTCATGTATCCTTTTCAAATTTGTCATGCGTCTTACCAATAAGCAGTTCAATAACGGCAGAAATTTTTTTCAAAATGGTCAATTTTGAGATTTTTTGCATTTTAAGTCAATAATTTCACCTTGTGGGTGCAATAACTAAAGGCAGCGGGCTACTGTCTAGTGTGCTCTTGTTATGTTATGCCTGAAAAAACACTGTTTATTGTATTAATGACTATGGCGTTGGTTAATGAAGATTATATGCATCGTTGGGGAGGTGTGATGGGCTCATCTCAGCACAAGTCACCACATCAAGCCTGAGCCTTTAGACAAGGGCTTGATGCGTGACGAGTGCTGAGATCAGCCCATGTCGCCGTACCCAACGATGCAGTATGTATTTTCTCGCACGAATATCTATCTAACACGGTAAAATCAAACTGAACAATGAAGCGTATAGGCGAGAGTGTGAGATGGGCTGATCTCACCATACGTGTTATGTTTTGTAGACACTGCACATCTCAAAGAGACAATCCAGACTCTCAGTGGAATCTACCAGAAGATTTCTCAGAGGCGTATGGGGAGCTGCAGGGCGAATTGATTATCGGTGGTGTATATATCAGACTGTTCATTTCCAACCCCGGATGGGTACTTAGAAAACCAAAAGAATTCATGATTGAGCTGTTAGAGAGATGGTCACAGATAATAAGTGTCCCCAACCTAAATGTAAGTCATATGGATATTGACCTGATGATGGTTTAATGTGTGACCTGTGTCGTATACGGCGAACCAACATTAAACATTTTCTCAATCCAGTACTACTCAATAAAAGTACTATTTAACCCTTTCAGCACGGGGACCGTCTTTATACGTCAGAATCTACGTCAGATTCTGGCGTATAAAGACGGTCTGCCTTTCTGACGTCTGTAAACGTCAGATTCTGACGGCTGTAGACCATTAACATAGGTATTTAAATGAAGCAGAAAGAGCTAACTAAGACATTTATGATAATTTCAAATTGAAATTAACCCTTTGGTCTCCGTGATTTATATAAAATTAATTCAGCATTGTAAGGATTAATGTGAGACCAGTGTCGTATACGGTGGATCAACATTAAACCAGCATTGGGCCATGGATCACTAGAAAATTATAATGATAGCTTTACTTTGTGTCCCTCAGTCCATCTGTACTTTCTTTTGTAAGCTCCGTAGATGATGAATTAATCTTGTATGCCATGGGATGCCTGTATGTGTTTAGTACAAAGCCTCTGTCGCTGGAGATTTTGAGAAACACTGATCTCGTGTTGCTGTTACACACCTACCTCAGTTATATATCTTAAATTCCAAATTTATCATGGTTACTGCAGCTATAGACGCACTTTGAGGTGTTAATAACTAGAGTGGTCTTAATTAAGTCTCCGGAGACTTTTTGTTTTATTACTGTTTGGTTCTTCCCATTGGTTCTTTATAAACCAGGTTCTTTTTCAATTTGAAACATCATAAATGTTTTAAATGTCTTACTGCTTCATTTGAATACCTATGTTATAGGTCTGCGGCCATTATCAATAATTTACTCTTTCAGTGCCGGGATCGACTTTAGATGTCATACTCTGACGTAGAAGGGTTAACCATCCTGAGACTTATTGTTTTATCACTGTTTGCTTCTTTTTCTGCAGCAAACACAAGCTATTCAGCCCATGCTGGGTTATTGTTAACCGCCAATGTAGAAGGTGGCCCAACATTAAACCAACATTTAGTCAATATCTCGTGTTTGGTGGGTCATTTAATCTTACCTTAATCATCTACAAATTCAAATATGTAATGTATCATTACAACATGAATGATGACTCCCTCTTTTCTCAATCCAGCTCATTTGAAAGTACTGTTTAACCCTCTAAGACCGTCTTTATACATCAGAATCTGACATTTGTAGACATAAGATTTGACGTATAAAGATGACGCAATGAAAGAATTAAAATATACAAAATGCCCGTAGACCCATAAGGTATTCAAATGAAGCAGAAAGAGATAACTAAGACATTTATGATGATTTCAAATCGAACAAAATTTTTTTGAATTTTCAAGATTTTTTATTTGAACACCTATGTTAATGGTGACAGGCCTACAGCCATTATAATTTATTTTATTCTTTCCGTGCAGGGACCGACTAGAAGTCAGAATTTTACATCTATACTGTAGACGTCAGATTTTGATGTCTAAACTCGGTCCCTGCACTGAAAGGGTTAAAGAATCATACACATTTTCTCAAAATTTATTTTTTGTCTCCACTACCAGGAGGATTTGCTGGAGATGATAACGGATGCCATTGTAGCCTTTTACGATGCACAGCCCGTGCTTTTGGATCAAGTGCCACAGTTAGGACATGTTCCCAAAATCTTCCAGTCAATGTCGCATAGTAATAACGTTATTCCCAAATCAGCAGTAAAGATTGTGCATCAGCTTTCTGCCAGTACTGTTTGTATACGAGCTTTCACAGAGATTCAGTGTGTAGGTTCAATGAAAAAAGCAATGACAATACGTCCCGACATAATTGGTTTGGCATGTGAAGCACTGATGAAGATGTTTGAGGAAGGGGAGGAAAATCTTGTGGAACAGGTAAGCTTGGTTTTCACAATAAATTATATCATTCTTCTTCATACCCCTAGAATGGTGATTTACTTTACCGGTATATCCCTTATATTCATGTTCATTACATTATATCATTCTCCTTTATACTCCTAGAGTTATGATTTACTGTATACCCAATTATATTCAAGTCCCACAATGACAACTTTCACCATTAAGCATTTAATATTTATGGTCTTCAATGCCTGAGATCCTGCTTTGGAGAACTGGGCCCGGTCTCACCAGTCGACTTGAATTTGCAAGTCTAATACTTAAGTCACTCACTGATTGGTTGAGACTTGATCACATGTTGATATTTAAGACAATATTTAGACTTAACTTGGTTGTTAAAACCTGAAGTTCCATGTAACAGCCCTGGGAATGATCTATCGACACTGAAATAGCATTAATACTTTTAATACTCATTGTATTTTCAGCAAAAGTTAGTAATTATGTGAACTTTGTAACTGCTGATATTAGTTACTGCTGCTGGAAAGTTATGTTGAGTTAACAACTTGCGAGGAATGTGTTAAAATAAAATATAAAATACATGTCTTTAAATTTATTATGCAATGTCTTAAAAATGTGTTATAATATTTTCCCGTGAAAACTTATGTTTATTTCTCAGGTCCGATGAGTTTAAAAATAATTATAAGCTACAAATACTTTTAGCTGAGCAATGCTTTCTGACTCCTAGCATACATAATTAGGTTCAAAAATTTGAAAAATGTACATTTTTTACTTTTTTGCTCAATATTAAATGTTAAAAAAATTGTTTTGCAGGCTCTTAAGTCAGATATGGTGAGTTTTCTGGTCAGTTTACTTGAAAAGCCGTTACATGATACGCCGAATCCTGCAGCCACTAAAGCACAGATTGCCAAGGCACTTCAGGCTATGTTAAGAAGCTTAAAGTACGGGGAGGAGGTGAGTGAACGAGAGGGTAGCCACCTGACTATTATCTCAGCATTGTCATTTATATTTATGATTGCTACTAAGTTTAACCCCTACAACACTGAAATATGTGTCTATCAACCAACATACCAAAGGTTTTTTTCAATTTCAAATCATTATAATTTTGCAACTTAATTATGCTTTTTTATGGGGGGGAAGGGGGTATATTTGCTGGGTTTTACTAAAGTTTTGTTTTCCCAAATTTACTTCTAATAGAAGGGACCATGTATGTATATTTGCAAACTGAAACTTGATTATTATTTTTTTTAGGTGAGATCTGTAATGTGTATATTTGCTGGGCTTTTACTTAAGTTTTGTTTTCTGTTTTTACTTCTAATAAAAGGTACTGTGTATGTATATTTGCTTATGTCTTTTTTCAGATAAATACTATTTTGGATAAGTATCCAATCTGGCACCAGTATAAAAGTCAAAAGCATGATCTCTTCCTGAGTGACAGGCCCGTCTCTGGCTATCTCACAGGTAATTTGTCAATCATTCTACAAGATTAACCCTTACAGCGCTGAAATATTTTTGTATAAACCATGGAGACCAAAAAATTATTTTTAATTTGAAATCAGCATAAATGTCTTAAGTCAGCTCTTTACGCTTCATTTGAATACCTTTGTTGTGGAGCTACGGCCATAATAGATATATTCACTCTTACATTGTGAGCTTGACTTTAGATGTCAGAGTCTGACCTCTAAAATTGGTCCCCACACTATTAGGGTTAATCTAGAACAATACCAAGCAAACATGAGACAATGTACCAATGATGTTTTATTTGGCCCGCTACTGCGACACACAACTTCAAGTGGTTGAAAATTACTCATATGTGTTTAGTTTGTGACGAAAAAATTACGATGTTGAAACACACATTTCGTTAACCATGATAAGTGTGATTTAACCCTTTAAACGTCAAATTATTCAATTGGAATTTTCACTCACTTGAAATTGTGTCTCGCTGACGCGATCCACAACTTCAAAGTGAGTAAAAATTATTCACTATTTTTACATTATAGCTGATTGATGTCACGTTTTATCTTCAACATGTTTGAAAGCTGATATGCAATATGCTAATAAAAAATGTAAAAACGAATATAATGGGTACTGGCTGTTTAAGGGTTGAATGGCCACATGAAACGGATTAAAAACGACTATAGCGGTTTAATGGTTAACCTGTGCCGCCTGGTGAATTTTACAACTGGCTCCTCTATGAATATGATTGATTGTACATTGACCTCATATATTACACTCATATATAATTTCTTCCATTTAGCCCCAGTTTGACTGATACAAACAGAGCTCCAGATAATTATTTGGTTTGAGGAGTATTTCACTTATTAAAATGGGTGATGAGGAGTGAAATATGATAAAAAAATTAACGAGCAGTATTTTTCGTACAACAACATTAAAGCTTTATTTAGATCATTTTTTTTCTTGTAGTCATATAGTTCTGTTCACGTAAAAAATATAACAATTGTATCAATTTTTCTGCTTCTTTTTACTTTGATGGGTATTTTAATAGTTTTTATGGGTAATATTACTCCTAAGATTTTCAATCAATGAGTATTTGCTGTTTTTACATGCGTATTTTACTCATATACGATGTTATCTGGAGCCCTGTACAAAGCTTACACTATGTATCCACTATATTTTGTATGTTTCTCTAGGACCCGGTGTAGCAGGATATCTGACGGGGAGCAGTAACAATACTTCAAATATGCCAGATGCCCCACCTCCAATTTGACAAGATGCCAAATGTTACGATATGTTTAAGAATTAGTTGACTATTAGCAATATCCCAGTGTAAAGAGAGGTATCTTTATACAAAGAGATATCATGTTGTGTCCCCAAATAGTACATTAATTCATACAGACATATTTTTGTTGCGGGCAATTCATATGAGTACATTTAATTGATCTGTATCTTTTGTCCATATCTAACTTGTTAAGAATATTTTTTAAAACTCACTAAGCTATTTCTGATTAGTTATGACACAAGTTATATGCATTGACTGCTTAGTGTAGATTAAGAAATCATGGCAAATATTGCTTCACCTACAGGGTTAAGATAACTCATTTAGAACTGTAGTGATGCAGCAAACATAGCATAACGTTTACTTTGGGCTGTTCCACTTCCACTCAAATTAGTAACCATAACATATTTAGGGCTGTTTCACATATATTCCAGAGTCGACTAATGGTTGGTACATAAAATGTAGGCCTACCATTAGGTGAAATTTCACAAAATCTTGTGACAAATTATTGTAATATTATTGTTATCTTTATATATATAATCATAAGGCGAGTATAGAAGAAACTGCACAATTGTTTTCATTTACCTCATTGTTAGCTGATATTTAAACCGTTGTACTGCTCAATCGTTATGATACAAGTCACAATAATTTATGTTGCATGTTTTACACTGATGTTTCTAGTCCTGAAAATGTCCTGAAAAATGGGCCCATAATATAGTTTAACCCTTTAAGCGCTGAAATATTCTATATAAAGCAAGCGACGAAAGATTTTTTTAAATTTAAAATCATCAGTAATGACCATTTTATATGTAGTAAATTGTTAAATATGACGCTGCTCTATAAACTTTTAAATTTTGTTTTAGTTTATTACAAGTAGTCTAACGTTTGAGAATACTGATTAAAATGTTACTAAATTTTGACTAGAAAAATTTCATAGAAATCGATTGAGAATTTACTGAGAAATCACAAAGAAACATTGGACGTGGTTAATGTCTTTATTAAATTATGAACATCTATATGCTAATGATCTATTCTATCAATTTCAAATGCATGTATATCTATGTTTCCTCTCACGTGATTTTCTCGCTAAAAAAATACAGACAAAAATCAGACAAAAATACAGACAAAAATTAGTATTGAATGGTTTACAAATAATAGAATGATTTGTTGTTTTGTGGATAAAAGTATTTTTTGCCATATTTCACATTTTTTGTGTTTGTGGAACAGCCCTTACCTATGCTGTGATTTCTGCTGGGTGCTTGTTATATATTTTATTACATTATATGCTGTACTGCTAGTCAAACATAAGCAACATGCTCTTGGGTAACTGTAATCTACTATTGTTTTTCGACACAATGTTGGACAAATGTTGAGCCTGCGTCGTAGACGGTGGCCCAACATTGCTACAACATTGGGTAACTGTAATCTACTATTGTTTTTCTCCCAAATTAGAATCATTGCACATATTGCAGAAAACACGTATAGGCCTAATTATGATGTAATGATAATATGAAAGACATATAAATGATCTATCTGTATCATGTGTATAGTAATATAATTTTATGTGAACAGAATTCGTACCTGTTCTAATGTATTCCACTTGTTTTCTTTTATTACTTTTAATTATCCCCCACCGACGGAGAATATGGCGTCGTCTCAGATGTCTGGCTGTCTGTCCGTCTGTCCGCATTTTGTTTCCGGAACAGATCTCAGAAACCCATAGGGGGATTTCTTTTATATTTATTTCTTTTATATTGCATACACGTCCCTCAGGGTGTATGGAATTAGACCGAGTCCAGTCCATAATTAATTTAATATGCCTGATATCTGGCAAACCGGGCCAGATAGTAAAACCATCAGTACAAAAAAATGTGCAATTTCGGGTGGGGATATGCCCTGAAAAATTTCGACTAGATTAAATTCAAAATGGCAGACTATCGGCCTCAATTAACTTCAATGTGCCTGATATCTGACGAACCGTGCCGGATAGCTAGACCATTGCTGGACATACATTTGTTCACCCCCGCACAATTCCTGTACAAACCACTGTTAATCACTACTGAGCGGCCAGCTCATAGACTTTACCGACATAATTTTAAAGCTATTAAGCTGTGTCACATGTTATCCACATATGTTTTACACATTCTCAGGAAAAATTATATCTGTGTATTGTAATTATGGGTTCCAGTGGTGCCATTTGTAATGGGGATCAAATTCAAATTATAGGATTCAAATGTAATGGGATTTAAAATCACGTAATTGAAGCGCAGTTCAGCTGCAACAAAAAAATATTGCAAAATATTTGGGCAAGTTGCAGACTATCAGGCAGAAGTGAAAAAAAAAGTCTTCGGAAAAAGACGTCAGCTCCTGAAGGCAGACATCTGAAGATGCTGTCAAGGTTGGGACGTTTAAAGACTACCTCGGAGTTATCTTTTGACTGGTGCACGTTTTTGGTACGAATTTGTCATGAACAATTGTTAGGTGACGACTACATGCATGCAGGGGACATATTCAGCCTAATGGCAAGAAAAAACCTCATGGTTTATAACAAAAACGGCAGAATCACATCAGGTGGGCCAAGATAATTCAGCACTGGACCACCAATGGCAATTGCTCCTTTGTGGCACTCTCTGATGAAGTTTATTTTACCCACAAATGATGAAAGTGAAGGATGTTGGAGGAATAATTGATAATGACGCAATGCATTTTCTACTACGCTTCCGTTATAGTTTGGGGGTTCATCCATCAGCTTCCTTGTTTTGGTAGTGGTTGCAACCAGTTTTCTTACATTGACCTCATGAGTGGAAATTTGCTGGAGTCAATAGAGCAAATTTTTAGGGACCAGCAACACCCATTTGTGTTCCAACAAGACAATGCTCCTTGCCACAGAGCCATGGCGATGTAGGCATAGTTCAAAAACAATGATAGACACAGGATGCTATTTCCTCCGCAGTCTCCGGATGTAAATCATGTCAAAAACATCAGGAGTTGCATAAAAAAGGACACATGAGGGATCAAGTCAACCACATGTAAATAAATAAAAACATCTGTATTTAGAAGTTCTAACACAATTTGTCCTGCATGATCAGAACAGTGTTTTCCTCTATGCTCTGAAGAGCAGCGGCCATTATAAGATCACGTGGCTACCCTACTAAATATTAATTGTGACACTAATTATGTTTCATATAGCATCATAAATATTTTTTCGTTCATAATCTGTAAAAAAAGAAAAAAAAACACAAGCCGGGTTTGAGTTTATATAATGTGATCATTTAAGGAATTATGCACCTGTGTAATAGGCATCACTTTGGGGGTGAACAAACTTATGTCCAGTGTGTGTATTAAACAAAATGTGCATTTTTAGAAAGTGATATGGCCTGATAAATTTCAACTCAATCAAATTCAAAATAGCTCACCTCAGGCCATTATTTATTATGGCTAATATCGGGAAAACTGTTCTACATAGTTAGACCACTACTATAAAGCAAAATGTGTGGTTTCAGGCAGGGTTAGGCCCTGCAAAAATGTAAACTTGATAAAATTGAAAAATAGCTGACATGCGACTATCCTTCACTTCAATCTAATTATGTAATATACATGGCTAAATATGCTACATAGGTAGATTATTACTGTGAAACAGAAATTGAAAGTTCAGAAAAGGATGCACCCTGAAAAATTACGCGGGTGGGGGATTTGGCCTCTTGTTACTATGTGATACCGAACTATGCTACTATTATTGTCGTTGGTTAGGCCTCCGTAGTGATCGTAACCAGTAGTTTTAACAAATTGATTTTGCATCTCTGGTGACCTGTCTTTCCTCAATTTTAACATTGTGACATGAATTACTATTATGATTAGAATATCTAGGCCATGGCATAATACATTTGTGTTCCCCAACAAACTTGTTCAATTTGTTTATAGACCTACCATTTCTTATATTTGTGTAGTGTGTAGTGATCGGGCTACACAAAGATCAGCAATTTATCATCGCCATTGGGAAATGCTGATTAATTTACCCAGTAAAAATTCCTATTATGCATGTATTTCTTATAGCGAAAATAGCTAAATAATGGACCAAGATAATATCATTTATAACCTTAGCCTCTTACATTCTATACGCTCAGAGTATAGAATTTATGCTTAATCTATAACATTTTATACCATTGATCTTCAAAATTGTTATATGAAGTAAAATGCCCTATTGTCACTCATTATGCATAAAATCGCATCTCGAAACCAATAGGCCTATGTACCACCACCATTTTTTGTAACACAGGTATTATTATAATATTAGTTATTTACATACCAAGCATTATCATCAGTCACTGGAAGCTTAATTGGCTATAAAGCCCACGATACTTGCCAACGGCCCATGTAGTATATAACTATAAGAAGGTGTGAAATAGGCCCCCACCCCTTCGTGGCTTTTAAATAAGACAGCAGGACGACAACCTGTCCTCATATTGTTGGACTGTCCTCATGCAAATGTTATCTTTTTTTGCGGACTTGGCGCCCCATATATATCTTCCTGCTTAATAATCCGAACCTCAAACTTTTATAGAAAACACAATAGGCTAAAGGTATTATGAAGGTAAAGAAAAGACCTACAATTTCATTGGAAAAATCCAAATCCTTATTTAGCACATTTTCATGTAGACTAGTCTTTGAATTGATCTGACAAATACACCATTGGCAGTCTTGACCATCACACTTCTCACAACACCATTTGAACCAGGAAATGTTTAGTTTTTTTAAATAAGAAAATGTGAAAATATAGACGAGGCGACTATTATCTAGAGAACAAGTATTCCAAATCGCTTGTGATAGATCATTTAATAAAGCCCCATACTTTGGAACAAATTACCCTGTCACTTACATGACAAAATGTTTTTTTAACAATTGTCCGCCAATCAAACAAAGGATAGAATCTACTTCTCCTTCTCTGCTGCTTCAAAGCGCAACATATAATATGGCCTTTTTAGCTGCATGGTACTGTACCTGTGTAGTTACATGAAAGACGCTATTATCCCGTATTACGTTTACTCATACTCATGTCGACCACTCCTCGCCAAACATAAGTTGGTGGCGCCTCCCACAAAATTAAAAAAAAACATATATGGCGATAGATCATTTATTAAAGCTCCTTATTTTGGAACAAATCACCGTATCACATACGAAGCTGTAACAAAATTTAAACAATTCACCAAGTTATCGCCCAGTCTCATTGACATGTATAACATCCAAAATTAAGGAACATATTATTGTAAGTAGCATAATGAAACATCTAGAAATTTAGAAAATCTATAGGCCTACTTTTCCTCTTCAGCATGGTTTTCGTCGAAATTACAGCTTCTTTCTCTCTTGCATTAACTAGCCAGTAGTACAACCCAAACAGACATGCTCATTATGGATTTTAGCGAAGCGTGGACAAGGTTCCACACAAACGTCCTTATTACCGGTACATGCTTAACTGGTATGGTATCCGAGGTGATACACTTGAGTGGATCACATATATAGGCTACTTTCTCTGTTATAGATCCCAAAGGGTAGTCCTGGTCGGTGCTACCTTTGACAGTGATCTGGTATTCTCGGGGTCACCCTATGGGACTGTCCTGGGGCCAATACTATTCCTAATTTCATTTCTGATGGGTCGTAAACAATACAGTCCCTTTATTCTCTGACGACTGTATTAATTACTGCACCATCAGAAGCAAAAAATGATACCAAACCTCTCCAGTGTGACCTTGATTCAGTCGGCTTTTTGGAAAAGACGTAGCTTATAAATACATTTTGATGCAGACAGTTAACATGAGGGCCGGCAAAAACAAAACAATATGGTAGACCCTAATTAATAAATCATACAAACCACATGACCATCCTCTCCAAAGTACTGATTCCGTTAAATACTTTGGCCTTAATTTATCTCGCCTTAAATTCAATACTCCGGTACCCACATTGTTGTACTTGATGGTTTGGGGGAAAATGCCATCGTGCTTAATCTGCATTCTCAGAGTCCTGCCCGGTCAGCAGCTAGGGGTGGGAAAATAAAGTTAAAACATGGATGATTCTTCCTTTCTCTTTTTATTCATGATGTTCCAGACAGTGTCAGATTGCGGAATGCTACTTGCGCCAGAGAGGGACGACCTGGCCCTATGGGCCGGCAAAAGTTTGAGGTGGACTTAAACGTCCGTTCCCACTGAGCAGTCGAATTAGAATGGCAGATAGTGGCGTTGCCATCGCCACAACATCAACAATATTACAGCGGAATCCAACAACACCCTTGGCCTCCTCCAAAGAAATCTACCTCCCCCCAAGCTGTCAAAAAAAGCGTGTCGGTTATTACATGGTTCATACCACTGGTGGTCTGCCAGTGGCGTTTGTACTGCTCATAGCCACTGGTGGACCACTGGAGTGATGTTGTCTGGGAAATAGGCTTAATGACGTGCAGAATTACATACATCAGTGGGGATTGCATGCAGGCAGAGGTGGCTGCATGACACCACCCACCAGACAAACATAATTATACATCGATCATCTCCTTGATATCACGTATAGGCCTATGTGCTATGAGTTCAGAACCCCCCTCTTCCCTGCCCAACTCCTGCTGGCCAGACAATCTGACCTCCATACCACAGTCAGTAAACCGGTGACGTCATAATGAATATTCATGATGCTCGCACCCCCTCCATTTCGTACACGCCTCACACACACCTGTTGTCAAGGTCAGACTTGTAGTCTGACGGTCTGACCTGACTGGGCAGGGTGCCATCATCCCTGTTTGGAACAACTTCCCACCTCATGTTGTCTCCTCCCCCACTCCTGGACTCTCCAGTAAACATTTCCGTATTGACCCTTTAGGCCAACAGGGCCAATACATAGGCTATACATCATAACTGGGCCACTTTAGGATGTAAATAATAAAAATGCACCCTCTATAATTAGGCCTAAACCCATTATTATAGCTTCGTCTCGGAATTTCATTACAATCATGTCAAATGGTATAACTTCTGAAAGAGGCCTATACCTTCTAAAGCCACATTTGTGTATGCAAAATGTCATGAAATAGGTTCAGAATTGACTGAGGAATCCGCGAAATCGTAGCGATTTAGAGTTGCCACTTCAACTAGACCAGACCATGCTCGAACCCCACAGGTGCCGATGACATTTTTTTTGTAAAAATAGGTTTTAAATGATCGTTAAAAATACCCTTTTATTTTTATTTATTTCTTTCCCAATGGTTTATCTTTTTTGGGGGGTTTTGTGACATCAATGTCTGAATGTTAAATTGATGTCAAGGTTTTGACGTCAATTTGTCTATCATTTTTTTTTACCTCAATTAATTATTGACATCAATTTGAGGTCATATCCACATCAAATGCCCATTGGAATCACACACATGTAAACCTCATCTATTATTTTCACTGCATCATTTTTTGTTAATAATTATTGTAACCTACTCTTCAATTATTTGTAGGGGTTATATAAATTTCAATCACATCTACATCGATCTTTGAAACACACCATCCGCACACACACCGTGCACGGCGTGCAATTCTGCATTTGAGGAGTGATTGCTGTTTTCAAGAAGAAGAAGAAGAAGAAGAAGAAGAAGAAGAAGAAGAAGAAGAAGAACATCATGTTTCCAGACACTTCAAGTTGCGTACGGTGCCATATAAATGCACATTAATTATTATAATTTTATTATAGTAACTACATTTAAAATAAAGATGTAAAAGAGGTCTGTAGAAAAGTAGATTTTTTTATTTTGGAAAAGTGGCGGGCTTTGCCTATAGATATATCTGCAGTTTTCCATCTTTGAACTTTGAAATGTTATCTAGCAGCACCTCCTATTTGGGGTATGCTATATATTTTTAACTTACACCGTTTTAACTTGCACCCTGTTGCCAATTTAGCTATAGTTTATTTTTGTTTGAAATTTCTTTGGCATTGTCCATAAATCTCGTACCTACTGGATTCCACCCAAAGTCATATACTTGAACAAACTAAGAATCTAAACATGGCTTGTTTCATTGGAGTAAATGTAACGCCGACACTTCCGGCTCTTAATCGTGATGACGTTGGCTGCAACACCGGTCCTCAAAGTGTTGATTTTGACATGTCGCCGTTTGTCGGATAAACAACTGATAAACCAGCTGACAGACGATGCATCTCTAGATCATTTTGATCTATTGCATGTAGATCTCTATCCACAACTTCAGCATTCAGAATAGAGCCTTATTTTTCATTAGAAACGAGCGAAACTTTCACAAACGGAACGGTAACTTTCCTCACCGACCTCGGTCTCACCTGCTCACGTCTGGCTTTTTGAGTTTTCTGCATGTTCTGTCACTGCTGGCGTGTCACTGTCAGACACTGAGTCTGAGACAGTCAGCTCTGGCACCGGAACCTCTGTCCGCTCTGGCACCTCACTCTCTCAGTCTAAATCTTTTAATCTACATGAAGTTAAACTGGTTTATCATTATAAAGGCTAGGCTATGTTAGGAATTCCTTTTTACCCTTTTTTTTCAATTTGCTTGGACTGGTTTTCATTTTTTTTTTGTGACAATTTTTTGCTTGAATCAATTTTCGTATTACCCCAAACGTCTCGTAATATTTGGTGGAATTGTCTATTTCCGAAGTTAGACCATAGACTAGATCTAGCCTATGCTATGGCTAGACTAGACTAGACTAGTAGTAGTAGATCTAGTTTTGATATTTTATTACATAGGCCTATTTGATTTTGAGACGTTTTGCATTATGAACATGATGAAATAGTCTAGTAACTTGGTATCTTGACATTCAGTGAAACAGTACATGCCCTGGTGGGCATGTACCCAGATTGCCAAGATTCATATATATATAATAATATATCTATAGGCATAGTATTGTAGTCTAGGTCTACCCACTGTTTGATAATAGAAGTTTCCAATAAAATGTGATAAGTAAATGACAGAGCTTCGGAGGCGAACGGTACAATAGGCCTAGAAACTCTTTCTGACATTTACCACCATCGTTATTCGTTACTCTGTTAACTGAATTATGGCGATTACCAGACATGGCAATGTCAATGGCAATGGAGTAGCAACGAAGGCATAACTATGTCATGATGCGAAATGACTATTCTCAATAAGAAACACCCATTGATTGGGATAAAATGACAATGTTGATTAAATGCTGGTCCATCGTCGTAAACTGTGGACCAACATTAAACCAACATTGATTCAAAGCTTAGTGTTTACTGGTTGTGGTGGTCCTAACGATAATTATCACCCTCAATACCTTGAACCCTTATAACGCTGCAATATTTTTGTATAAACTATGGAGACCAAGGGTTTTTTTCAATTTGAAATCATCATAAATGTCCAAGCAGGCTTTTTTCCACTTCTTTTGAATACCTATGTTATGGGGCTACATCCATTATAAATATTGTAATTCTTTCAGTGCAGGGACCGTCTTTATAAGTCAGAATCTGACATATGAACGGGTTAAGTGTGAGGACTGTCTTCTAGACATTAGAATCTGATGTCTGAAGATGTCAGATTCTGATGTCTAAAGACGATCCATAGACTGAAAGAGTAAGCAATTTTAAATGGCCGTAGATGCCTAACATAGATATTCAAATGAAGTGGAAAGAATTGAGTAAGTCCATGAAGTCTGTAAGCTGATAAGACATTTTTGATTATTTCATATTAAAATTAGCTAACCCTGTTAGCATGATTAGTGCTTGCAAAAGTTCTGTAAAATCACCTAATCTGTTTATAATTGACTGACTACTTAGCGAAAAGCTTGGTTTTATTTTGGACAATCTCCCAATGGCAAATGCCAATGCAAATTTAAAGCAATTTGTTTGTTTTTTTGCAGGAACTTTGTCTGGAATCCCAAGTTTTTGTCAAGCTAGGTGACCAAGGAAATTGGTTGCACTACATAATTTATATTATAAACAGATACACTGCAGTATGGGAGGCAGCACAAGTTTACCCGTTGAGGCTATTCCTGGCGGTGGTACAGAAGGTTATCATGTACTTCGGGTGAGTCATCGCATTTGTAGACCTAAGCCTACCTAGAAAACACAACACGCTGAGTCTAATGTTCATGATGTTGGTCCAGCGTCGTAGACACTGGGCCAAAATGTAGCTAACAATGACTCAATGACTTGTGTTTGCTGGGTAAGGCCCTGGGCCTAGCTCAGGCAGAACTTCTGTTATCTATAAGCCATTTGTAATCTTAGGTGTAAAATAGACTATGACAAATTTTGTCTATAGCTCAGCTTAGCCTAAAATTCTAAGGAAGTAATCATTAAAACTCTATGCCTGAATCTAGATAGTGACAGATAAAGTAATCAGCGCATATTTTGCAAGTGACAAAGTTAGTAGCTTTTAGTAATTTGCTGAATAACTATTAAGTGGAAGTAGTATTTTATTACTTGAAGTTCATCATACCTCAATGTAATAATTCAGATTTATACATCTATTTCAATTATAGGACTTAAGTCAAATATGTCATTGTTGCTCACCAACAAATCAAGTTGTGGTGTTAGCATCCTCCTCTTTAAACTTTCACCAAGGCCACCTGTCTTGGCCCTCTAAATTTCAAAGTCCGACGCCTGACAACTTTCTCAGGTTGAATTTACATGATTTTTTTTGCAGAGTTTTTTTTTATTTCAAACAGGTTCAGGAAAATTCTCCAGGCCATACAGCAGGTTTGGAAGCATTCTTCGATTTTGTTGTGGCTATTGGAAATACAAGACTGGTAAGTGGTTGATAAAATATTGATACGGAAAGGAGTATGCATGATTGGCACTCGCCCACTCGCCAATGCGAGTATGAAAAAAAAAACTGGCGAGTTCGGCTGGCCACAAACTCGCCCAGCTTGGCGAGTGCATATTTTTCCGTAATTTAAACATGTAGTCTGCTGTGAAAATAATAATTTGTCACGATAGATTTGTTTTACAATTAGTTCATGTCAGGCAATCGTGACCTGCCAGGTTCTAAAAGAGTGGCGTAATTACGGCACGATTGGAGATTTTCGAATCAGCGCGATGACTGCCTGGAGTCGGCAGGCCTACATGTGTATGCATCGCTGACCCGGTACGCACGCACTGAGCTCTAAGTATGCGGCACTTGTCTGAGCAATTGGTCAATTGTGTCACCCCCCTATAGGGTCAATTGTAACAGACATGCGTGCGCACACCTGCATTTGTTGACGAGTACGTGTGTTGTTACATACACGTGCAGTTTAGGACATGTAAACAAATATCTATGTCCTGCAACTAGATGTAAACATCGGTAAAGGACGTCACAGACCAGGCTCTGGTCACAGACAGTATAATTCAATTAACGCCCACCACGAAATGACATGTTTATAATTAAACTGCCAACTAAAGGATTATACATGTCCATATATGTCACTATATCATGTTCACATATCCTGTTACATTTATTTACAAGTCATTAGTTTTTTGTCAATTTTCCAATGATTAAACACGTATTACACTTAGTTGAATTAGAACATTGTACTCCAGCAGCACCTCCAATGTGGAGTATCAGGCTGCTGGGGGGAAAGAGGCTGACTCTTGAACGCTGGCACGATTTTAAAAATTAGCTTAGTGCCCCTTGTTTCGGGCAAGTTCAAATTTTACTGGGCGAGTAGCACTTCAAATGCACTCGACCGAATGGGCGAGTGGTATAATCAGTTAGTTATTCACACTGGGAAAGGCTACATAAAATATTTTAGTTCATTAGAATTGTAGGTCTTTAAAAATGCTAACTGTGTTTTCTTTTCTAAAATTATATTATTATGTCCAAATGACCTACAAAATAAAATTTCATTAAATTTGTATAACTTTATCTTGTCTCCTTCATGTATGCACTACTGTACAAGTACAATGTTGAGGGGTGTAAAATTTCAGACAAATGACCCAAAATGTCGTATTGTTTAACCCTTTTACTTCCGATGTCGCCAAAAGGCGACCCCCTGGTAGACCGCGGATGTCCCAAAAGGCGACATCATTGATTACTTTTTTTAGTTAAAAAATTAGTTAATTCAGCGCTCAGGCAATTTATGATGTCATAATTCTGCGGTGAAAGGGTTAACATTGGAGAAGGTGAACCCTATCAAGCCCCTTTAATTGATTGCAGGAAATCATGAAAAGGCTAATGTAAATTGTTTCCTTTATTTAAACTTTGTCAGTGAACATTGATGATAGTCACTGTGTTATCTTTAATATTTCTTTTGTATAGCAAGTTCATCAATTGATATTAGTGTTTTTAATTTTTGTTTTTCAGAACCAAGACAATGAAACATTAAAGGACCTTCTTAAGGCCAATGTGGAGAAACCTGTAAAGATGCTTGTCTTTAGCAGCAAAACGCAAAAAGTGCGTGAAGTGGAGTTGGTACCAAGTCATAACTGGGGAGGCCAAGGGTTATTAGGAGTCAGTATCAGGTGAAATATTTTTTCCCTTCATTCTTCTTGGAAAGATAGTTTCAGTCATTTAAAGCTGGCATTGCTAACTCAATTTTCACATTCTAATGTTGAAAAGTATCTTTATTTAACAAAAATAGACGTGAGTTATTTAAAGTCAAATGCCAATCCTGGGCTAATTATAGTGTTATATGCAGTCAACATAAACAATGAATATGGATGGATAACTGCCCAGATTGCAGGAAAAAGATAGATGCTAGTCTCATCCAAATAGTATGATCATCTGTTAGAACAATCTTTTGTATTTTTTATCAGTCTTTTGTTTCTGAAAGATAAGTGTTAGCTTTTTAACCTTTTTTACGGGTATGTGTTTGTTTTAACTGTACCTATGATTTAAAGATATTTCTGTGTGCTTTTCAAATTGCAGGTTCTGTTCCTTCGATGGGGCGAATGAAAATGTGTGGCACATTTTAGTAAGTAATGTGAATGCCCTTATTCTACTTTATAATTTTTGTATACTTTTTAGCATAGTTCGGACCGGCATAAATTTGGGAAATAACAAAAATAAAAAATGATTTTTTTTGTATTTTTATGTTAGGAATATGAATTATAATTCTGACATTTACCTGATATTTTGTAGGATGTGCAGCCTGGATCCCCCGCAGGTCAAGCTGGACTCAGATCTAATACAGACTACATAATCGGGGCGGATTCAGTTCTACATGAGGTCAGATATCATTCCTTAACTTTTAAATTCTTGTTGTTTTTCTTACATTTCTTACCCACTCGAAGTTGTGTTTCCCTGTTGTGACAGACAACTTCAACTGGGTAAAAAATACAAATAAATATATAGATACAATTTGAACCAAAACAATCTATCAAATATAATTCTTATTTCTCCTAAGAATTTTCTTATTTGAATGACAAAATAAATAAGCTATAGCACTTATGGTAACTACTATTCTTGTTATGTTTTCTTATTTTTGAAAAGTGTCTGTATTTGCTTGATTGATGAATGAATGAATGAATGAAATCTTATATAGCGCATGTATGATGAAGATGTTGACTGAGCTGTCATAATTAATCATACAATATTTTAATGTTTTAGTTATAACAAGTTTAACCTTTTACCTTTAAAGCAGTTATGGGTCATTTTTTTAATTTTGTTAGTGTAGAAAGTTAAGATATTCAAACATTTTGTTGAAAAAATGAAGTAATTTTAATATTATTGGCATCGAAAGTGTGATTTTCGGTTTTTATGCTGATACACCCAGAAGCACCTGATAGAGGAATATGCTTGGTTTGTATGTATTGTTTTTTAATAGAGATGTATTTTTTGTGCTTTATTATAGTCAGAAGATTTATTCACTCTGATAGAATCTCACGAGGGGAAGCCACTGAAGCTGTATGTCTATAGCATTGACATGGACTCATGTAGGGAAGTCACTATAACCCCAAATGGTGCCTGGGGTGGCGAAGGAAGGTAACTTATTTAATGCAATAACACAAATGAACTGTTGCAAATAGTTGAACTCTTTTCATTCTGACATCAAAAAGTAGATGGTTGTTTTTAAGTTTTTTTAGTCAGAATTTTTATACACATCAATCATGTGGTGCACAGCTTCATGTGAGTGAAAAATATCTCAAATTTCTCCTATTGGAGGCGAAGCATTCTCAATTTTCACTAATTATGAGACATATTTAACTTTAGAAAGACTTATTTTCAAAACGCTTTCAGGACGGGGGCAGTCTTTATAGGTCTGTAGTAGGACATCAAATTCTTTTTTTTTTTATATAAATGCCTCAGTTAGCTCTTCCTGCTTGATTTAAATACCTATGTTATGGGTCTACAACTCTTTTATTTTTTTCAATTCTTCCAGCACGTCAGAATCTGACATCTGTAGACAGATTCTGATGTATAAAGACGGTCTCCGTACTGAAAGAATTAACATATTTCTAATGGCTGTAAACCCATAACATAGGTATTCAATTGTTATCGGAAAGATACTTTTATGATTATTTCATATATATTTATGATATAAAAGAGACTTTTATGATTATTTCAAATGGAAAAAATCCCTTTGGTCCCCACTGCTTATACAAAAATAATTCAGTGTCGTAAGTTTTAAAGTGATAATAAAAAAGGTGAATCTTATTATTATAGGGGTGCTCAGCGCTGGCAGGCTTAATGTTGACTGATGTATAAACACTCCTTTCCCAAAAGTTTGCTTTGAGTAGTACACTCATTAAAATATGAGTGAAATGGAAAAGTACTAACAAGTAATATTTACTACTGTAAATGTTTGTAGACTGTAATTATTATCTAAAATAGTATAGCGAGTTTGATAAAGGGCGCAAATATCAGCTTGTATGGATCTATTTTTTTGTGGAATGTTCATGGCACAGAGCACCACCTCAAATGGTCTGATGGTTATTTCTAGCCCTGATTTTGTGAGAACAACATTATGCTATGTAAATGTTTCTCGTCTGCTTTCTGCCCATCCACAATCTGCTTGCAATAAATTATTGTGAGTACACAGGAATTTTGCCATCCAGAGATTGTATTAATGGCTGCCACTAGCATGCATGGTAATCAGTTATGCCAATTTCTATGTACATGATGTACATGCATTCCTTTTTTGCAAAATGGAAATTTTATTTGGTCAATCTAATTTTGTGAACCTGTGCTTTATTAGTTTAGGTTGTGGAATTGGTTATGGCTACTTGCACAGAATACCGACACGCTCACCGTCATCACCTGGGAAAACAGCAGTAGTTCCAGGACCCATGGGTAGCCCAACTATCCCAGTAGCACAGAAACCTGGAGGGGATGGTTTCTCAGAGGTTAGAATTATTCCACATTTACCCCTTAGCGCTTATCCTGCTAATTTAAATAATTGAAAATTTTGGCTACTCGAAGTTATGTCTCACTACCGTGACACACATTTTCAAGTGACTGAAAATTACAAATAAAGGGTTAACTCTTATAGTGCGGTGATCGACTTTAGTCGTCAGAATCTGACTACTACAGTTGATCCCCGCACTATAAGAGTAAAAATATTTCTAAAGTCTGTATACCCATAACATAGGTATTCAAATGAGGTGGAAAGAGCTCACTGTGACATTTTTGATGATTTCAAATTCATAGAAAACCATTAGGTTGCAATGTTTTTTCACAAATTAATTTAGCGCTTTATGGGTTAAGTGCTAATAACATCTGTAACCTTCTCAGCTTTTTGTTTCTCCTTTAAACAAGAGAATTTGAAGGAGAAATTAGCATCGCATTTTCTAGATGTTTCTTTTAAATTCTATAAATCTAAGTATTTTTCCTGCGCTTGAAGTTGTAGGTCATGATAGCGAGACACAATATCAAGTTGGTTAAAGTTTAAGAAAGATAACTTAGCTCTTGAATTTTAATCATTTTGACTGAAGGCTCTGGTTGTCTGTCGGTCCATCTGTCAGCCATTCTGGTTAAGCTCACAATTTACCTTTCTTTATACATTGTATGATTTTTCTTTCAAATATATTTTTTTGTAAATTCATATTAAATTATGTGCTGTATCGCTCTCATGTTTTAAAATTATTCTGCCCAAAGCTTGGATACTTGATTTTGACTGACAATCTTGACATTAACCCAATGTTGGGTCAATGTTGGTTCACTGTCAATGACGCCGACCCATCATAGAGCCAACTATGTTGGAATGACTCATGTTCACTGGGTATTTCTCCATCCACTGTTCCTTTGTGATTTTTATTCTGCCTTTTACCTTTGCAGATATTTCTAAGCACACCAGGAGTTTCACCGTCTAACGATCCTCCACTTTACACATCAATAGTTAACCCAGCTCTACAAACTGGTAAGTATATTAGCAATATACAGCAATTCAAGTACCGGTAGTCAGATTTTTTCTCCTCTTTGACAGGCTAACTTCCTACATTTTTGTTTTGAATGCTACTGTCACAGGTGATGTGAGGCTGAAGGCAATAACTGGGCTTCGTCTTTTTATTTGAAATTTGCTGAATAATTCCAACTTGATCAAATCCCACCCACTATGTGATGAAGACTTGTGCTAGTGCTATCTATTTTCATAATTATTCCTCTTAAAATTTCTCTGATCACCTTGATTACATTATTGATCCGTGTAGCCGAGGTAGACACCACAAGCTTTTCACTGTAGTTCTACACCGAATTGGCCATATATAGAGCTTAGTGAATCAAAGCGTGAACAAATGATATAGCAAATCAATGATATAGCAAATGAACAAATGTTAAAATAATCAGTTAAATATCAAACGAGCGACCATGTGAAAGAACAAACTAAGGAACAGTAGAATGGGCAAACCAAGAAACACAAGACATCAAAAGTATGGGTGAAATATGACTTCAAAAAGCATTAATTCAAATTTACGGCTACTTGAAGAATCACATTTTATGTCCTAATTACATTTAATTTTGATTACCAGTTCCCACCTGAAATTAGATAATCTCAAATTATTTGTTTCCTCAGGCACTCCTACAATTCCTGTTATTCCTGGAGCAGTGTCCAGCACCGGCATTCTTCCTGGAGGTATGTCAAGCCCCGGTGTAATTCCCGGAGCTATGTCAAGCCCCGGTGTTATTCCCGGAGCGCTGTCAAGCCCTGGCATTCTTCCTGGTTTTCCACTTGGGAATGAGCCTGGATTAACGGCTGGTCAGCTTCCAGTTAACCTTTCTGGTATGGGTGGAGCTGCGAGTCCTATGTTCTCATCAGGTAGCATGATAAATATGTACTATATTTGCCAGTAGGCTTACTGTTGATGTACTGTATCCCGGCGCATTAATATGCATGCACCTATATTTGAAGATGCACTTAGTTTTCGAAAATAAGTGCATGCAAATGCACTTATATTCAAACATGAAAAATATTTTTTAAATTTCTTCGTTAAAATCGAAATTATTTGATTTATCTCAATCCAAAGTAAACTAGGCTAACGCTAGTAATCACAGTCTGTTACTTATAAGTTAACTTGCAGGAGTGACTCCAGGCAATAGGTGCTGACACTACCTGCGTAGGTGTTGACACTAACTTTCAGAATTATATCACAATTCATTTGTCCACGCTGAAGGCTTGAACTGTCGGCGCATATCTATGTTAAGGGGCAATTCTCTCCTGATATCTACCCGTTAATAATAAATGAAAAAATAATGTAGTTTGTGTCAACATAATATTTATTATTATTATTATGGACATAATTATACTAGTAATGGTTTCCATAAGTCAAGACATATCAATATTATTCTCACCTGCAGTATATGTCTTGAGTTACACAGTGGTACGCATAGTAATTTTCGAATTTAAGTGCATGCATGTAGTATTTGAATATAAGTGCATGCACTTATAAATGTACAAGAATATTTTTGGAGCCATGCCTAATTTAAAACATTCACCTGAATCCTTTCCTTCTGATGTCAGATAGAAGTCGATCCCCTCGTTGAAGGGGCTAAGCATTTCTAATGGTTGTATACCTGTAAATTATGTATTCAACTGCGACCCACAACTCAAGTGGGTGAGAATTACTCATATTTGTTAAATTTGAGACCCAACTATTTGCAAATCTTGATTTTTGAAACACATGTTTCATTCTCAATAACTGTGATTTTAACTTGGTAATATAACAGATTGAAAACGACTATAGTTATGATAAGTGGTTTAACCCTTACAATGCGGGATCGACTTTAGACGTCAGAATCTGATGTCTAAAGTCAGTCCCTGCATTGTAAGGGTAAACATATTTATAATGGCCGTAGATCAATAACAGGTATTCAAATAAAGCGGAAAAAGCTAGCTGAGACATTTATGATGATTTCAAATTGGAAAAACCCTTTGGTGTCTATGGTTTATCCAAAAATATATCAGCGATTTAAGGATTAATGATACACCACAGAATATTTGATCAATTTCAGTAGCATTTTATTTGGTTTGACTCTTTGTGTCAAACTGTATATATATGGTCCTAGCAGCACAAGGGTCAAACTGAACATGTATAATTAACCCTTGTGCTGCTGGAACCTTATATATACGGTTTAAAACTAGTTTCAGACCAAATAAAATGCCACTGGAATCCATAAAATAGTTTGTGATAGATGGTCAGTTAATCAAAGAATTTAATTTGGCTGATGTCTACATATTTTTCGTCATTTAAAGCTGGAATTTGCGTTAGTTATTACAGGTTTAAATGAATGAAAAATTGAAACAAAGAATACAGCAGTTCACTTGTCAACCAACTAAACACATTTCTTTTGGCATTGTGGTCTCGGTTTATACCTAATGTTTCAAATAAACATGGCCTAAGTTTATATTTTTTGTTACACAAATATTTCAAATGCATGATTGGTCCCATATGTTATAAATAGATTGCATTTATATAAATATTTATATTTTTCAGCAATGCCATTAACAACAACATTACCAAATATGACTTTACCGACATTAGAACAGATGCAAAACGTCAACAAACTCAACCTGTCAACAAACACATCAGTTTCATCTGCAATTCCAAGTAAGTGACCACTTTCAATAGTGTGATCAATTTTGAAATTACATGTATTTAATAACATTTTGAATGTTTTTGTTTTTTCTTGTATGCACGAATGAGTAATAGTTTTTTTTTCCAATTTTTAATATTCTTTGGCCCTGTGGACTTTTCTCATAATTAAGTAATGGCCTTTTTCCACATGTAAAATAATTATTGGAGAGTGGGGAATTATATATTTGCCATGCAATTACAACATCTAGTTCAGCACTGTTATTTTATGATCTCATCACATGTCTGTAAAATGTATGTAGAATCCAGAGTCAAAAAGTTGTGCGATAATGATTTTGATTGTTTTCGATGGCTAGGTAACATAATATCAATCAATATAACTTATAATTCGATATCAAATTTGGTTCCTATAATCTTTTTTTGTGTGTCATGATTTATGTATCAAGTTTGAAATTAAATCACTTTTCTTTGACAGCCTAGAAAATATAATTATATTCTAACACACTTTCTTTGTGTAACATTCATATTTGTGCTAGGATTGATTTGGTAAAAAATTCTTTAACCCTTTCAAATGAAATTAATACTATCCAGCTAACTGTGTAACTCTTTTTTTTTTGCAGACAGTGAAATGTCTGCAGCAAGCGAGGGCTCCCTACCTCCTATGAGCAATATAACATTCCCCAGCACACTACAATCACCTTCACCACTTCCCGATTTATCTAACTTTAATATATCTGGTATATCTGCAGCGTCGATGATGCCACTTGGGGATAACTTGACAGACGCTTCAGCTGCAGCAGCAGCGTTACCAATCTTAGTAGGACAAGCTAGCGGAGAGACGTCCGCATCTGCCGAATCATCTTGAAATATATCTGCGCACTTAGAATAGTACTGTAAATTATTATACTTAATGAACAATCACTACATTGTGAATGATACACAAATGATGATGTAAATATAAATGGTTTGTCAGCCTGTTGGAAAATCTTGGTGGAATGGCTATTGTAAAATAATTATATTTTGTAGTCAACACAATAAATAAAGCTTTTTTTCAGCAGACATGGGGTATTGGTCTTCGTCTCATTCTGTATTCGATTACATTTTTTTGAGTTCTAATGCGTATTCAGTATTCATGATAATTATGGATACAAGTATTTGTATTGTATTCTAATACCTTCATAGAAAGCATTGTAGTTTTTAATACATATTGTATACATGTTATCAGGAGTTATTAATGAATCCAAGGTCATAAATAAATTCGCTGATGTAATTCGTTTTATGTAATAAAAAATGAACCCGCCAATGCAGCACTAAGAGCAAATTCCCAAATCAGACTGGAACTGCAAAAGTGTTTTAATCTTTGTGTTGCGCATGTACCAGTTAAGCGAGATATAGAGACGAAATTGCTGTATTACTTATTTTGTACATATATGACTGAAATAAGAAATCGGGAATTTCCTCTAGTCTTTATTTCCCCCTTAACTGGTAAATGCGCTACACAAAAATAAAAAAACTTTTGCAGTTCTAGTCTATGGACATGTTTACGTCACATGGTCATATTAAGAAACCAAAATAAAATTGTGTCGCTTTAAAACAGACATCCCACGTCCATAATTTAAAATTTAATATCATTAAGAGTGGGTAACTTAGCTCTTAAATTAAGACTGAAATGACGGGTCACATGGACATTTTTCATAATTAATTTCCCATATTTATAAAAAATAATGAAATGCAATAATTTACCATTTAATATCTATAAGAGAGGATAACCAATGTTTAGGGGGCGTCGCAAATGTCCGCACTGTTCCAAAATAGGTCTCCAAAACGGTTCGTATTGGTAAGTGGGTGGTTGATGGCCCCTTTCATAGCTGACATTTTTGCTATTTTTTAGGTGCATGTTACTGTTGAGAAAAAGATTGCATCTGCTTTGTTTTAATTTTCTTTATAGATTTTACGTCAGTTGATAATAGCCTAGGGCCTACTGAGCCACAAAAAACGCAAAACTTCTTAAAACGTTTACTACACAATGACAGCACAAATGCTCAGTCCAGCTTATCATTCACATGATCTCTTACGTTTTGTTGCAACTGGGGCATGAGTGATGTCAATGAAATTTTGAATTTTTGCCCGGCTTTTTGTAGCAGATTCGTAGACAATATAATGACCCGAATAAATGTGCAATGGTGTGTGCGCCATATAAGCTGTTTTTTTACCTTGATTCAAGGACAACTGACCACTATATTCGAATCCCAGATTAGGAAGCATTTAAGGCTTGATAGATTTTTATAACATCGTGCAAAGTTTAACTAAAACCAATGCAGATTTTGATTCAAAACCGTGCATTTCTTTTGTGCGTCAGTATGTAGGCCATATGGTTCTAACTTTGATTAGAAAACGATATCGGTACAGAATTTCTGATGTCTCGTCTTTTCGTATTGTGGGGGTGGATGTTTGGTGGTCAAATCAAATACAAACTGTGTGCATATTTTGGGACGTCGCAAACTTTTTCGATTGACCTTTGGAACTGAAAACACGGTCCCAAAGCCATTACGTCATTTACTTGCGGTTAATATTTTAATCTGAATAAAAAGTCATAACACAGCGCTGGCCTGCTTACAATTTCAGCAACATTTGAGGGACTGGCTGAAATTAGGCACATGGAAAATGATCACTCTCGCCTCCCTTCTTTCGTGGCGGTATTTAAAACAGCGAACATACATCAACACATGATTTGGAGCCATTTTTCTAGTAATTGACATCAAACTGAAATGTGCGAACATATTTTTATGCATTTAACCCTAATATTCTGTGAAACGTATCATCGGAAACCCTTTAGAATGGCTACTCTGTGAAAGAATGTTATACAAGACCCCCCTCCCCCATACTTCATTGTATTAGCTAGCTCGGTGAAAACATCGGAGGTCAATGCTATTGAGTTTCGCAGAATATGCAATATCGGGGAGGCGAAATGTGCTCATCTCCTTGAAGCCTTGATGTGGTGACATCGTGCTAAGCCCATCTCGCCATACTCAACGATACAGTAGTTATTTTTTTTTTTTTAATAATTGTTTTCTTATTTAAACAGAAAATTTTATTAACATACAAAATACATTTGATTTACTAGATTGCCTACTGGGAAATTACATTTCACAAGTTATCTGCATTTTAGAATTTGTCTGTGTTTATATTTATTATACATATTCGTAGTTGATATAATGATGGTATCAATTGGTATATGTGGATCTGATTGATCATGACCATCAGTGACCAGAGATATGAGAACGGTAATATAACAGACTAGACACAAGTCATGCATGGCCCATGATCTGTGCTTTAGCCTGACAACGCTGACCATCAGTGGCCAGAGATATCAGAACTGTAATATAACAGACTAGACACAAGTCATGGCCCATGATCTGTGCTTTAACCTTACAACGCTGACCATCAGTGGCCAGAGATATCAGAACGGTAATATAACAGACTACCCGTATATCCCCCCGTATAGTGCGATGCCATGTATAATACGAGTAAAGATTTGAAGCCTCGGATGACCTGAAAAACGCCTGCCCCTCTGTATAATACGACCTCAAATTTTGGATGTAGGCAGAGTCCCCGGTCATCTGAATGTGAGGTCAGATAATATCTTGTTCTACTAATCAGCTAATAGCGCCGATACACAGGACAGACACCTGTATACACGATGCCCCATGACGGGAACAGCAGCAACATTACAGCTCTGCAAAACCAAAGGGCAGTATCTGCTTACTTGTTGAGTAAGCAGATACTGTATTTTCATTCTCCACGGCAGAGTGGATGTCATCAGGACTGTCTCGGGCAGACATTCTGAGGCCTGTATAGGCTACATATACACTGTATGAAATTGCCACTGGAAATATAATCAGTCAGATTTTAAAATATTTATATTTCGCCGACAAATTTCTATTATTTGAATTATCTTTTACAAAGACCATATTCTATTATCGTCGTGCTCGAATAAGAACATTACAAAATGAAATGTGATTGTAAAACATTTGCAGACTAGCCGCACTGTCTAGACACAAGAGATGCTTGGCTGTATAAGGTGTCTGGGTGTAACAATGCACGTGCTACAGAACCGCGCTCCGTGAACTACAGCTAACAGATACCACCATTTGCTCGATATCGTATCATCAGCGGCAACGGCGGTAGGCGTTAATGTTATCCCAGCAATATGGACATTCTGAGGCCTACATGTATAGAATTTGCCATCGGAAATATGATCAGTGATATCTTTCTTCAACGCATTTCTCTCATTCCAAAATATCATGTTTATATAGGCCTACCGCGATCGTACACAATGGAACACTCCCATATGAAAGGCTATCTTAGATTAAATCAATATTATTATAATTGAACAGGTCAGGAGTGTGAATTGGTTGCAGATTAACGGCGTCATTTATCTGCCCGTGGTTGTCAAAGGTGCCACGCGCTTCGGCGGGAAAAACGCCGACAACGTGAGACGGGGGGGGGGGGGAGTGCCTCACAACAAACACGACTAAATGTCCAATGCTGCTTTATAATTATTGGGCCAGCGTCGGCGACACTGTCTTAACTTTGCCCCAGCATTGCGTTAATGTATCGTGCTCATTATCACAATCATCGCAAGGCCGCTAATTTTACGTCGTCCGTGAAATACAGTAAATGACATTCTACTAGTTGGAAAAGCATAGTCTAACTGTTGTTCTTGTTGTATATAGGCCTGCTTACCAAACACGCTGACTGGCCTACGTTTACAGATACGTTTTACCACTAGATAACTTACCGCAGAACTTACCGCTAAAAAATGTATGAAATTCTACATCTATGTATAATACGAGGTGCCTTTTTGCGACATGAATAGCTAAGAAAAAACATCGCATTAAACACGGGGATATACGGTAGACACAAGTCATGACCCATGGTCTGTGCTTTAACCTTACAATGCTGAAATAATTTTGTATAAACTATGAAGAGTTATTTCAATTTGAAATCATTATAAATCGTTTTAATTAGCTCTATCCGCTTGATTTGAATACCTATGATATGTGTCTACAGCCATTATAATTTTTTATTTCTATCAGCAGGCCTACAGGGATCGTCTTTAAAATTCAGTCAGAATCTGATGTCTATAGACGTCAAATTCTGACATCTAAAGTGCTAAATGTGATATTAGTGGTAGACTGCATTGACAGTCAAATATTTGAATGTGTATATGAAGTGTACTCGCAGAACATTCACTTGGCAATCACCATACATTCCCTGGAGTATTTCCTGAAAGCTTAGTTCTATGTGAAATATGAATCCAAAACAAATGCAGAGATCATTCACCAAAAACAATATCCTTCCACAAGTTTTATTATTATACAGTGTTACTATGGTTGACAGGTGGCAATTATGGATGGGGAAAAATAATGAAATGATTCAGCAGATAATAAAATAAGTGCGAGATATTTTCGACGTTCAAAGCAACCTTCTGCTCCTGGCAAATGTGACAACATTATTTTGATGTATTGTAACGACCTGCTTAATCATTTTCATTCTAGGGCCACGTTACATACGTTCTCTTTCAAAATAACTATTTTTTTCCAATTAAATACAAGTAGCATTTAAATTCATTTAAAAGACCACTCAGAAATTGTATTTCACAAACTCTGTATTTGAGAATGCTGAAATAAAATTGTGTCGAATTTTGTGAAGATCCAGAGGTAATTATATTTTTTCCCACATAATGATCTCAATTCACGTTACAGATTTTTGTAGTTGATGATACCAATTCCTAAATATATACCGGTAAATACACACGTTGGATGATGAGTAGAGGGATTGACTGTAACAGCTGGCATGCACGTGATACATTAAAAATATTGGCAGATAGTCAAGTCTTCAATCTAGGGGGAAAACATAAATTAGGCCTGGGTTAGTCCTCAAGTTCAAGTTTTTCTAACTCGTCGTCGACATCATCGATGTCATCACCTTCAAATAAATTCTCATCAATGTCAATATCAGCTTCCTCTGCATCATTAGCACTAGCTTGCTCACTTTTTATATCAGGATAAGACGAACACGCTGCCGCCATGTCTAGCTTTCCTGTTTCATCTGAAACAAAATGAAGAAAGTTTATTAGACAAACATAAGATTTATAACTAATCTAGAGTTTTGAAGTAACAAGTATTTATTTCTGATGACCTCCAGAAAGGCAAGACAGAAGTGAAAGATCGTGATCTAAATCATTCAATGTCAACAGTAGCTATTGCTCAACTCTCGAAGCGCTGAATTTTTTTAATAATAACCTTGGAGGCTAAAGGGTTTTTTCAATTTTAAATCATCATGAATGTCATATTTAGCTCTTTCCGATTCATTTGAATACCCATGTTATGGGTCTACGGTCATTAGAAATATTTTTACTCTTACAGTGCGGTGGATCGACCTCAGTCGTCAGAATCTGACGTCTACAGACGTCAGATTCCGACAACTAAAGTCGATCCCCTGCACTGTAAGGGTAAACCCTTATAATGCATAAATATTTATGTGTAAACCATGGAGACCAAAGTTTTTTTTCTCAATTTGAAATAATCATAAATGTAATAGTTAGCTCTTTTTCCGCTTTATTTGAATTCGGTATCTGTTATAGGTCTATATATCTAATATAACTATTTTACTCTATCAGTGCGGGGATCGACTTTATACGTCATAATGAAGTATAAAATCTATCCCTGCGCTGAAAGGGTTAACCAGATTCTAAAAGTGAAATATGTCATACATATGTGATATTGAGAAATTATGTAACGTATATTTTTATTAATCCAAGCAATTTTCAGTGACTTCAATCTCAAATCTCAAATTTCAAATGACTGTTACATATTCAGATTTGTTTGGTGATAAGTGGGAGAGACAAAACCATTTGTTGTTAGACAGCAGCCTCAATTTACCTAATTTACATTAACCCCTACAGAGCTGAATTTTCCTTTTTTGTATTTAAAACATGGAGACAAAAGTGTTCACGAAGAAGGCTCCCCTGACACTTTTCAAATAAAAGTGATCAATCACTTGTGAGTTTAACAGATAATCGAATCAGCATATTGGATCGGCTGTTTAACCAAAATAAAAGATTAAAGATGGCTGTCATGAGCCGGATAGGTTTCTAAACTTTCTGTTCAGTCTATAAATTAAAACTAGTTTCTAAACTTTCTGATGCAGTCTAGGAATTAATGCTAGTATCCAGTATGTTAATTATCGAGTATACCGGACAAGCGACTTTGAAGTTATCAGGGTGACAAGGTCTGAAAATGACGAAAAAAGATGGCCAGCATGACCCAATTTTTTTTCTGAATTTTCTGAAAAATTTATGCAGTCTATGAATAAATACTAGTATCCAGTTATTGAATATTGTGTATAGTATATCTGACAAGCGGTCTTTGAAGTCATCAGTTCTAATTCGCCGAAAAAAATTAAAGATGGTCGTTAAAACTTGGTATTATTAAGAATTTCCTGAAATATTGATGTAGCCTGGGGAATATTACTAGTAACGAAGAAATTGAATACCGAGTGAAGCAAAAACGCAGTTTTGAAGATATCAGGGCGACAAGGTCCTAATTTGCTGAAAAAACATGACCACTATGACCTGAATATTTTTCTGAATTTTCTGAAAATTAATGCACCCTAGGAATTATTCCTTGTATCAAAAGTGTTGAACACTGAATGAATCCAAAAAGAACTCTTGTAGATATCAGGGTGACAATGTCTTAATTTGACAAAAAAAGAAAAAAACAGCCCCATGACTCCAATATCTTTCAGAAGTTTCTGAAAAGTTATTGCAACCTAGTTATTACTTGTACCCAGTGTGTTGAATAATAATTCTTGTAGATATCAGGGTCACAATGGCGAAATTTGACAAAAAAAGATTAATGATGGCAACAATGAGCAGAATATTTTTCCAAACTTTCTGAAAAATTGACGCAACCTAGATAGTAATATTTGTATCCAGTGCGTTGAACATAGAATTAATCAAAATAGCGGTTTTGTAGATATCAGGGTGACAAGGTTATCAGGCTCGCAGCGTACAGTGGCGTCAGACGAAACTGTACAAAAAGCTTTCCCATGGTAGGGGTAGCCTTAACATCTATGAATGTCTTAGTTAGCTCTTCTCGCTTCATTTGAATATCTATGTTAAGGGTCTGAGGCCATTATAAAATTGTATTCCTCCCAGTGCATGTATCGACTTTAGACGTCAAATTCTGACGTCTAGTTGGTCACCGCACTGGAAGGGGTTAAGCTACAAAGAGAAAGTATATTATCTGTTTTGCAAAAGCAAAATGGGATAATTTTTGCCTTTGCAAGACAGTATCATGCAAGATTGGAAATGTAGATATTACCATCTATGTCATATCCATTTAACGTCACATCGTTATTTTGGAAGGTGTCGAAATTAATTTCATGGACGGGTCCAGAATCCTCCTCTTCCTCATCATCCTGCAACAATGTACAATAAATAGAATTACTAAACAAACAACATACAATAATCAGAATTATTAAACAAGCTAGTGGCATAATACTCAAGCTACTGTTGTTGCACAAAAATAGTGGCCCAACTATGGTGATCTATTAGAGCACTGAGCAAAGAAATTTAAATTTTCAGTCACTTTAAGTTGTGTCTCGCTACCGCGATCCACAACTTAAAGTGACCGAAAATTTGTGTTATTTGTGAAATTAAAGTCCCAACATATATCAGTGTTTTAAGATTGAAAGCATATTTTATTTTTAACAACAGGTTATGCAGTTGTCAACAAAAACACAGAATGTCTACTGTAGTCGACATCAGTGTTCTAAGGGTTGAGTCGTGGTAGGCGGAAAAAAATTCAAGTGGGTGAAAAATAAAATTATTAAACTAAGTGTTTAAAAAATTAGACTACATAAAGCTCCTTCCTTGGTACTCAGTAAACACAAAACATTGGTATAACATTTGTACAAAGTTGCATCAATGTCAAAGACGTTGGGCCGACGTTGTACAAAAAAATCACTCAAAAAATTTTGGTTGGTAATAATAATTTCAAACCTCAAGATTGGTGCGGAAAACATAAGAAACAAACTGCTAAAAAAGCTCTTATATCAACACATATGATACATTTGGGTGAGGTATCAATGCTACTAATCAATTGTAATACACTGTATCTACAAAAATACAAACCTCATCCCTTAAGCCACGGGTGTATATAGTGTCATCTGTTGCTTCCGCGTCATCACCATCAACAAGATCTGGATTAAATTCAAACATTTCACGACCGCTGATCTGAAAGTAATAGAGACAAAATTTGTTCAAACTAATGCAAATGCATAGATCATTATAGCAACATGAAACAGTGGTGTCCAATGCAGTGCGCGGCTCAAAACAACCAAGCACTTACACAGCACAGTGTAAAAATACAGTGTTACATAACATACACTGCGAAAATGGCCCTAAACATAACCTGAAAAAGTGTAGCGTGAGGTAGTAGAGAATTGTAAGGCTCCAAAGATTATTATTATACTTCCCACCCGCTACTGTTTACTCCTGGGGAAGGTCTGGTGCGGGCTATATAACCAATGCGGGCTATACATGATTGAATTCCAAAATTGCAAGAGGAATATTCTTATATGGTTAAATTTCTACTGCAGTATACCCCCTCTCATCTAACTGCAATGTTTCTCATGCCCTTCAAGGACGGGCAGTCACTCAGCTACGAGAGAACTAGCTAGAGGAGGATAGCCACTATACACCTACCCCCTGTGTTGTGAGTGGACCGCATAGATCGGCTGAGTGAGCGGGTAGACGCAAGCTATACAGCAGCGCGGGGGTATCCATGGTCAGCCCAGCAGTTGTTGGTTGATTTAACCCTCTGTGGGCTATACACAAGAAAATATGGTAATTGTTCTTTGCTCACCACCAATTATTGATCCACACAATAACCATGTCCCCTTTTGACCGCTGAGTTCTAATTAAAATATTTTTTTTTTACTCACATGATTCACAGCTTCAACTGAGTGAAAAATATTTTTTAAATTATACAGTTATGAGAGATGTCTCATATTTACGATGCTTTTTTGAGGTAATAATATAATGGTTAAACTTGATTATAGGCGTTTTACTTAATTCAAAATCACCATAAATATCTTAGGTTAGTTCTTTCGGCATCATTTGAATGCCTATGTTAAGGGTCTACAGCCATTATACATTTTTTATTCTTACAGTGCGGGGATCGACTTTAGACATCAGAATTCTGATGACCTAAGTGGGTCCCTGCACTGAAAGGGTAAAACATGGGGATCAACTTTTCATAGAGCGATGCAGCAGGCATTAGAGCTTAGATGACTATGAAGCGGTTGCCTACATGCAGTGTGTTTTGATCCTTTTTAATGTGAATCCCCTGACCTGATGTATTTTTAAATGGTGACCTGGAGAGACTGATCATACACTTTTCTATGAGCTACATATTTTTCAGACCGATCCTATATGGAAAATTTAAAGAAAACATCCAAGTAAAACATACCCCAACACCACGTCCGGCCTTATAGTCTTGTTTCTTTTTTTCTGCTGCCATTAAAGCCTTCGCCTTCTTTTCTTGTTTCTGTTAATAATAAAACAATCAGCTAAAGATTAATTAAATTGAACTAAAAAAGACAGTTTAACTTGATAGCTTGATAAGTAACATGCAATGGAAGAGATAACAATTATTCATTAAAAGCATATGGTGGATAACCCTACATGTATGTAAATTAACGTATTTATTCTAATAAACGGCCATATTCCAATAAACGCCCCCCCCCCTGATTTGAAAATAAAACTCATGATCATGTACACTAAATATGATCATAAAAAACTACTCTATTAAGTGCCCTTCTCATCTTAATCTCAGGATGTAGTCTAATTAACGCCCTGGGCGTTTATTAGAATAAATACGGTACTTACATACATGTGGATAATTCTACAAATGCAAATTACTTGCATACATCAGGGTCAAAACATATTCTAATGTAGTGAATGTTTCTCCTTCAAATTTTCTTGTTTGTTAAATAAAAAACTTAAAAATTACTCATATTTGTTTAATTTCAGACCAAATATTGGTAAATCTTTATGTTTAAACACACATTTCATTCCCAATAAATGATTTGAGCACTACAAAAAAATATTAAAAATACTGTGCAAACACCCCTCAGCTGATTGGCAGAAAAATATTGAAAAAATTGAATGATTGAAAAAAATAATTAAATCGCCAGCTGGCAGCCATTTTGATTAAACACGACATATCTCGCGATCAGCACAGCCAAAGTGTATGTGTCATCGCAGCATATGCCGCGATCAGCAGGATAAGGGTTGACAAGAATTTTGCTGTAATTTTTTACCTTTGCTAAAAAAAAATTGCCAGAGGGGTTGAATGTTTGTATAAATTATTCCAAAACTAGCGATGAAAGGCTGGCAGAGGTGCACATAAGGAGGTCAATAACCCTTTTGGCCCAATAGGCGAGGAGTAAAAACGATCATAGCTCAGCACATAAAAGGGTACATTATTTACCTTCCTTTCTTTCCACTTCAGAAAACTTGTGAGGGTCACCTTTGTGAGATTTTTCGAGCTCAATGCTGCCCTCTACAAAATATAAAATAATCTTAAATAATGTCAACTATCTATAACTGTGTTCAAACTTGGATTATTTTTCAATTTGAAATCATCATAAATGTCATATTTCTTTCCATTTCATTTCAATACCAATGCTATGGGTCTACAACCATTATAAAATTGTTAGTTCTTTCAGTATGGGGACTGTCTTTATACGTCAGAATCTGACGTCTACAGACGTCAGATTCTGATGTATAAATAATGGTCCCTGCTAACAGGGTTGAGGCATTACACCAGACCAACATAATTTATGTCAAATATGTCACCATTTATCTAAAAATTCTGGAAAAACATTCTGACTGATTATAATAGAGCTTTAGGAGCATTATCATTTACACATCATTCTCAACAATGTACTAAATATTGATAATAATAAAGATATTATAAAAGTCATTAGATATTTTATGCCATTAAAGATATCATTGACAGAATTGCTGTGAATAACTTACCTCTTTTTCAATTAGTTCTTCCAGGGAAATTTCATTTGAACCCATTTCATCCATTCTTTTCTTGTCTTTTTTTAACACGAAGCCTGTAATTTAAAAATATACATTGGATTAACCATGAATATATCACTCAACATAAAAAACTGATTTGTGATTGCAGACACTAATCGTCATATAAATTACCTGTCATCCTAAACTGAAATTGTAATATTAACCCTTCGACTGCTGGTCACGTCTATTGCCGTTCCAGCCTTTTTAAACAATACATTTTGGATGAGAAATGAGCATTACCCCTTAACTCTTTAACCGCCGGTGCCGCATATATTCAGGTTTTTATTTTTTATTAGCACATTAAGTACCACATGTTAAATATGTTAAAGATAAAATGTGACATCAACCAGCAAGATTTAAAAATAGTTTACCTCCATTTTGTCAAATCTGAATAATTTACACTCACTTGCAGTTGTGTGTCGCATCAGCGAGACACGACTTCAAGTGGGTGAAAATTCCAATTGAATAATTTGGCGGTTGAAGGTTAAAAGGGCTGAATTAATTTGTAAAAAAAACATTGCAACCAAAGGGTTTTTTTCAATTTGAAATCATCATAAATGTCTTAGTTTAAGTTAGCTCTTTCTGATTCAATTGAATACCTATGTTATGGGTCTACGGCCATTGTAAATAGTTCCACTCTTTACAGTGTGGGGATCAACTTCAGTCGTCGGGATATGACGTCTACAGACGTCACATTCTGAAGACTAAAGTCGATCCCCGCGCTGAAAGGGTTAAATTTGCAAAATTGGCAGATATTTTTATTGACATTGTACAGATAATTATTTCTAACCACTCGAAGGTGTGGGTCATGGAAGTGAAGAACCTCAAATAGGTAAAAACATTTTTTATTATTTTTCAGAATTAAGGGTGTTGCACAGGCTATTTCGGTGGCACAGAAAGCCATAACAGAAATAGCCAAACACTTATTGTTTGGATTGTTATATCTTTATTTTTTACTCTTTCAGTGCCAGGAATGTATAAATAATGATCTTTACCTGATGGAAGAGCATGTCGATAATGGCAAGCTGTACCATTAGGACACTTCCAAAACCAACCATACTTGCTGTTTTCTACTGCATCGAGGAAGTATTTGCAGATCTACAAAAAATATGATGACCCACTATAAGATAATAAATACCTTAAAAATTATCTTATTACATAATTCTAATAATTACAACCTAACTAACTGTTTTTTTCTATTTAGCACAAATGCATCCCTTCAATATAATTTTCCAAATACAAATCACAACACAGCATAGCGGCTACCCGGCACAATGACTTGTACAACATTTACCATACTACGATGGCCATTTAAAAATCTAAAATGACAGCGTTGAAGCCATAGAATACTGCACTAATGTAAACAGTGTTATTTGTATTCCTAGTGTCCTAAAATTTCGAAAAGTTCATAAATCTCCATAAAGTTGATAGAAATTGATGTCTTCACATGTCTACACATTGAACCTGACTACATGTATTAACACAATTGTGAAATACATGAATATTCTATGCGGTTCTTGAATGAGGACCAAACCTTTCTTGTTGTAAGACAGCATGGTGGCTATCTAATGAAAACATAAACGCAAAATAAAACAAAACAATATATCATGTATATTGAAAAAACGATCACATATGACAATTATATCATGCTTTGTTGAAAGACACAGCGAAGGTCTCTGGTACATCTTTGAAAACATACAAGAAAGCACATGAGAAGAAAAAATATAAAAAAGATAACAAGCCATGGTTTGATAGCGAATGTTCAGGAAAAAGAAAACAATATTTTAACTGTAACTGGGGCCAAAGGCCTCATGTAGCTGGGGCAAAGGGAAATAACCTACAAATTGTTTACTTGTAAGGGTGTGTCATTTAGAAAAGCATATTCACTCATAACGGCATGCCCTTATATGCGTATCAAATCTGTGATTTTGATAAAATTGTGATGTTTTACTGTTGATCGCAACACATGCCATGCAATGGAGACAACAGTAAATGAACGAGGAATGTTGTGTGCTTATTTCATCTATATCAAGACTGATATCAATGGATAATTAAATGATGCTCATCCTCTTGTCACAGCTTCACCTTGACTGAGTTTGGAAATGTCCCAATTTTAAGTTTGTCATGTCGGACCGGCAACAACTTAAATTTGGCTATTTATCAAAGAGCTTAATTAAATCTCCAATTCTAGAGGTGTAGGCCTACTGCATCTGATGTTGTCACAACCAGCACGGGTCAACTGTTACACAGTATGTGTTTTATGCCTAACTTCATTGCCTAGGTAGAGGCTAGGTAAGCCCCCATCACCTCAATTACAAATATTAGATTTGTCCTCTATGCATATAATTTTTAAATGAATGGCTAGACTACAATGAGCAGAAAATTATACCCCAGTTATCAAGTAGCATGGCAAGGGGTGGCATGTCTTGAACATCATTTTTTGCAGATATAGGATACTTTACTATGAGATTATATCATTCATACATATCATTATATTAACCATAAACAGAATTATATGAAAACATTACTGAAAGATATTTAGCAGTCTGCACTGAACTTGAATTTCTAGTCTCAGTTGCAACATCCATGGTGACACTGTCTTGTCTTGACAGAAAAATAGCCATCAATTGTTTGCAGGCCCCCTCGGCCGAATCAAGAATTAACTCGGCCCAAAGGCCTCATGTGTTTGGGCAAAGGCAATGACTAGCGATTCACTGACTACAGCCATCTCTGACAGTGCGCCCCCGCCGGGCTGCTAGCAGCTTAGCACCATCTCATCCACTGCCATATACATCAGCTGGCGGGTCAGCGGTGGGCGACCAGATATTGTCTGGCTGTCCACTGATGATCCACTGGCGGCAGCGGCTGTAGTCAGTGGGTTGGTAGTTGCCCACCGGACAAACCCCCAGAGGTCCGCTGAAGGCTTCACTAGTGGACCGCCGACAGCCCACTGAATTTCTGCTATCTGGGCACTGGCAGCTTGCCCATCGGGCACCGACAGCCCACCACCACCATTGTTTTTTCTGGGTTGCAAACTTTTTTTACTTCCGCAAGAGAGCTATCTTTTTTTTTGATGAACGTCCGACAATTTCTTTTTTGCTTTCCGTTAAAGAACTGAAATATATAGTTTTGTCGTATGTCGTTCCTATTATGTACATTACCAAGTGGTGTTTTTTCTGGTCAACATTTTTTTCATCAACTTCGCCAGCAAACTTTTTTTTCTGACCACATTTTCAACAAACTTTTTTTTCATTTTTTTTGTAGCCCCCCCCCCCTAGATATCAAACGGTGTGCCCCTCAGATGGCTTAGTATGTCAACCAAACTCTTTCCCCATTCCTGTTTGATAGGTCGGCCTGCTCCAATTGAATGTGATGCGGGGGTAACCATGTGGCACTGAATTGAGTCTGCAAGTAGCCTACCCGGACAGACGTTGAGACTTTGTGCATTAGTTTAAACAAGGATACTTGGCTTAAACGTTAGTAGGTCAACACGATCCCCCACAGGGGTGAGCCACGTTGTAGCCCTGGAAGAGCCCACAGCAACAGTGACAACCCAAGGTCTGTCCAATTTTTTTTTGCTATGTTGTGTTGTAATGGGGTTTACAACTTATTTACAATGTATTATGTAGGTCTACGAAAGGAAAATTGGGAAACAAGGTGTGGATATGTCTATGAGGTGACAATCAGACTCAAAGATCATGCTGATCAGCTGTGGTGTGTATCGCCTATAGGCCTACCCCAGTCTACGCGCTGGACCAACGTTAAACCAACATTGATTCACTGTCTTTTGTATGCTGGGTAGACTATAGCCTAGGCTAATGTGTGTCGAGACCAGATGAACAACACAACATTGATTCCAGGTGCTCAGCAGACCCAATGCGATTTAATGTTGGCCCAGCATCCGCGACATCGGACCAATATTGTATCAGCATTGGGTCAGCGCATCGTGGTTGCTGGGTTGACCTGAAACCTTGCGGGATAACGATAATAATGGTAACTGAATACCACCCCTCCCTCAGTTCATCTGTACAGATAATTCTGACCTCAGAGGTTGAGTCAGCTATTGAGGTCAGACATGTTTTATAAATGATGTCATTGCTGGCCAATCAGCATGCAGTATGTCCCAGGAGGGGGAATCCTTGACACCAATAGGGCATACCATATTTGGAGATGGATGTCAGCTATTGTGTCACATTTTAAATGATGTCATCGCTGGCTAATCACGGATCAGGATACAAACCCTTCTCCCCAGAATAATGCTTGTTACCGGGCCCTGCAATTTGCATAAGTTGCGCCCAATCAGAACATAGCTGATTGATTATGCTGGACAAGGGCCATTGCTGATCAGCCAATAACATTTCTGTTTGGACAGACTTGAGTACTAACCTACTACCAGTAGATAAGCGACCGTCAACATCGAACAGTTTGTTTTGTATCAAAAAGATACAAGAAGCTCTATGCGTATATATGTATCTATTGATAGGGTCCCCGAAACTAAGGCCACCCATCTATCAGTTTTATGAATGAAATTACGTCACTTTTTGTCCCAAATTCAGAGACAAGATTCTGATAATAATGTACCTCGGCTGACGCCCAGCTACAAAAACAACTACAAGCGTAAGAAAACAAATGAAAATAAAAATATTATGAATTCTGCAAGGAAATGGTACAAAAAATCAATAAGTAAAGCTTTTAAAAATTCCAAAATGATTTGATAAAGAAAATGAGAGGACTAAAATCAACTAACCCGAAAGTTTACTGGGATAATAAAAGACAAGAAAGACAATAAAAACATATCCCACATCTCCATGGAAATGTTTAAAAAAACATTTTGAAAAATTAAATTAATGCGAGACAGAAAATAAACAGAATATAACAAATGAATGTAATAACAAAAACAACGAAAATATTAATACAGATTTTACACTTATTGAATTGAAAAGTGCTAAATTAGAAAACTAAAGAAAAATAAAGCCTCTGGCTGTGACCAAATATTAATCAATGCTAACCATACAACCCTTATCATCATTTTGAGACTATTTAATGTTATTTTGAAAAAAAGAATATACTGTTGCTTCATAGACTATAGCAAAGCATTTGATACAATACCAAGATATAAATTGTGGACAAAATTACTAAATTGCAACATTAATGGTAACATATTTAGACTGGTGCAAAACTTATACGAAAAAGCTAAATTATCTGTTATTATTAATGGTAATTTATCAGATAGTTTTCCATGCCAAACTGGGGTACGTCAAGGTGACAATCTGTCACCTCTACTATTTGCAATATATCTACATGATTTGGAACAATTTTTACAAGATAAATACAATGGACTTAACCTACTAGGTGAAATTCAAAATCAAAACAACCTACCCAATGAAATAGAAAATTATTTGTTTTGATGTATGCTGATGATACAATACTACTTGCAGAATCAGAGGAGGATTTACAAGACGTCAGCAATGTTTAATTACTGTAACAAATGGAAGCTGCAGGTGAATGTCAAAAAACTAAATTTGTAGTTTTCTCAAGAGGAAAGATCAGGAAAATTTCAAATTTATTCTTCGGTCCAAAATTACTAGATGTAGTTGATAATTATACTTACCTTGGTGTAAAATCTAATTTTAATTGTCGTTTCTTAAACGAAATTTTTTTTAGATATTCCAATGGATGTAGAGCAATGTTCTCCTCACTACGCAAGGCAAGAACGTTAGCCCTACCCATAAATATCCAGCTGCAGCTATTCCACACGCTTGTGACCCCAGTAGGTATGTACGGGGCAGAAGCGTGGGGAATTGAAGATTGTACAGTAATTGAACGATTGCACTTGAAATTTTGTAAATATATAATATCTTTGAATAAATGTACATACACAAATATGGTATACTGTGAAACGTGTGAAATACCGCTTAGTTTACGTGTTAAGTGTAGAATTATTAAATACTGGAGTGGATTAATCACATAACAGGCTGGAAAGTTTTATTTATAAGTTTATATATAGTTTACAGACAAATAATATCTACCACTCTCCGTGGATATTATTTGTTAAGAAAATACTATGTGATTGTGGTTTTTCGGGGGTCTGGCAAAGCCAAACTATCCCCACTGGAATAGACCTCTTTAACAATAATATTTTACAGCACCTCCTAGACCAATTTATACAGCAATGGACATTGATAATAGCCCCCAACCATTAATTTCAGAATGTTTTAACTAAATCTAATCAGTCTACCACCAGCACTCTGTATTCCCCTCTGTAAATTTAGATGTCGAAATCACAAACTCCCCGTTAAAAAACTCAGACAAAATTCAGAGGACAGAAATTTAAGATACTGCACTTTATGCCACATAAACGAGTGAGAGAGGAGTTCCATCACGTATCAAAATGTCCTTTCTTTGCTGAGCAGAGATTGCAATAACTAGGCAAACGCATATTCACACATACCTCGACTTTTACTTTTAATCATGTTATGAATGCTAGTGGAACTAAATTACTGAAACTGTCTAAGCTCATACAAATTTTTGTTAAGAATGTTGACAGATAAAAAAAATGTTGTAATTTTACTGTATGCCTTCCTGGTAAACAAATAATGATCTATATATCTCACATATATCTCACATGTCTTGTAAAAAGATTAAGAGAATAAACTTGATTTAATTTTTGACACTTATTTCAAAATAAAGCAAAAGTGATGAAGGCCCTAGCATTTTCTTCAGTGATGTAACAGGTATATTGTAAAGCAGAAGCTACTTACTATAGTTGTCTTGGGAATATCTTTGTTTGACTCTCCGTGTTTCTGTTCGACAACCTCTTGCAGTTTGATTTCATCCCAATTTTCCATTGTGTCCTCATCTTAAAGTACAGATACATTGATCCTTAACCCTTAAAGCGCTGAATTCATTTGTAAAAAACATCGCAACCAAAGATTTTTTTTCAATTTGAAATCTGTTCATTATAAATGTCTTAGCTAGCTCTTTCTGATTCATTTGAACAGCTATGTTATGGGTCTTTGGCCAACATAAATATGTTGATTCTTACAGTGCAGGGATTGACTTTAGCCATCAGAATCTGACGTCTACAGACAGCAGATTCTGACGACTAAAGTCGATTCCCGCTTTTCAAGTGCTAATCATGTCTACAGCCGTTTTCAGCCTATTTATTTATCTTTCAAAAAATAAAAATTGAAGGAGAAATCAACAATAAACTTGCTAGATTGGCATATTTTTATAAGGAAAATTGCAGGTATGTATGTACTTTTTACCCACTTGTTATATTTTATTAGCAAATTAAAAGCAGTAAAAGTTTGAAATTAATTTTTTTGAGTGTGTCCATCTAAATTTTTTTTTTCATGACTTGAAGCTGGGAATGTCATTATCAATTGCAGCTTCAACTGAATGAGAAAGAATATCAAACAATTGAGCAGAATAAGTGCTAACCCTAAGGGGCTGAAATTACCTTACATAAACCGAGAGGTGTTTTCAATTTGAAATAATTATAAATGTCTTAGTTAGCTCTTACCCTTCACTCTTTTAGTGCGAGTATCGACTTCAAACGTCAGATTCCGACATCTAGAGACGTAAGATTCCGACATCTAAAGTCGGTCTGCTCACAGAAAGGGTTATTTGACTATTTGAAAAATTGTTCTCAAAACAGCTGGTTTTATTAGACACACTACAACGATGTGCTACAACATTTGCCTAACATATTTAGAAAATTATCATTTAGATGAAACATACTTTCTTTATCTTTTTCACTGTCATAGATACTTCGTTTCTCTCCCTTTCTACCAAGAGCAAGATCATGGGAGAATTTGCATTTATCACCTTTCCCACATTGTCCAGCTTTGAAGAATGCACACAACACTGATTTTGGATCAGCACCTATGGAAGATTTTTTAAAGAAGCAGCACACAATTAACATCAGCACACTCGCGTATAGCTTAACATCAAGACATGAGAGGATTTTACAACTGAACAGCCATGAAAAAACTGAGAATATTGACATTTTGAAATCATGGCATAAGCATTGTTCAAATTAGGAAATATAAAAAAAAAGCACATTCATTTAATTTTTTGAAGAAATTGCAAAAATAGAGAATCAACCACCCAGAAGATTGATTTATCAAAAATATGCATTATCACATACTGTAGAAATAAATCCGGGCCACACATATTTAATAAGGCGGTTTACTTTTCTTTGAGAATAGTTACAGTAAGCGACTGGCAAAAATTAAATAGAAAAACTACCGCACTTAATTTTTTTATACTTTTTATCAGATTGCAGACCGGACAATAAAATAAAGAAAAAGGCAGGGAAATAAAATAAAAAGTCCACCTCTTTACAATTTTTTAAATATATGACAAATGAAACTGTTTTGACTTCAAAATTATCTTGGCTAGCTATCTAAAAAAAAACCATCATAATACCTTTTCCCACTTTTTGCTCAACCGGTTTAAAGAGAGTATTCAATTCAGCTTGACTTGCTTTTTTATCATCTTTCTTCTTTTCACTAAGCTCTCTGTCTTTTGCAAGCTGAACACAGAAGATGATAAATCAAAAACTAGAAAAACTATTCTTGGCACTATAACATGAAAAGAAACCCTCAGAAACAGCCTCTTCGTCATCTGTTAGGTCAAGTTAGTAAAGAACAAAATGAACTAGATAGGTACAGATGTACATAATCATATTACATTTACCTTTATAACACTGAAATATTTTTGTATAAACCATGGAGGCTGGAGGTTTTTGTCAATTTGAAATGATCATAAATGACATAGTTAGCTCTTTCTGGTTCATTTGAAAACCTACTGATGGCCGCAGGGTCACTACGTGATCATGTATATTTTCATGGATTGTTACGAAAAGGTAATCAGGACATAAAAATATTTATCCAGGCAGCTTCACATTGATATTTTAACCCTTAAAGCGCTGAACTTTTTTTGTTTAAACCACGGAGACTCAAGGTTTTTTTTCCAATTTGAAATCATCACAATTTAATGTCTTAGTTCGCTCTTTCGGGTTCATTTGAATATCTCTGTTATGGGTCTACTTTTCTTTCAGTGCGGGGATCGTCTTCATACATTATAATCTGACATCTACAGAAGTCAGATTCTGACGTATAAAGATGGTCCCCGCACCTCACTTTGATACTTGAAAAAACATAGACAACATGGGCAATATTATATGTAGGCCTACTGCATGTACAAAAAGTTAACTACATTTATTAAAATTAAAATTTTAAAGTCCATTTATCCAATTGGAAATGACAAATGTATGATAAGATTGGAATTTATAGATCGATATTTATCTACATAGTTCGTGAAATGGTATTTAAAAAAATGACATATAGGCCTAGCAAAGGTATTTTGAAACCTGTTTTGCCGATTTGTTTCCTCCTTCAACCTGATGTTGGACATGTTTGATGAATTTCTGCTGCTTGGTGCCTTTCTTGTTTTTCAATCCAAATGTCTTGTCCTAATTTGAAACAAAATGTCAAACATATTTTTCATACTTTATTGAAAATAAAATTCTCAGAAAAACAGATACACATAGGTGTGAAGTTGGGAAGAAAAAAAGAAAAACATGATCATGGTTGATTAATCATCAACTCACAAACACGCAACGCAGGATCGTGAGTTGACTTCAACAATATTGTGGTGAAATGAATCATTGAATCAATGTCACTATAATATTACTGTGGAACTTCCTGATGATAATACATGCCTGATACAGTGTGCGACACTAACGCTCGACCGCTCGACCCAGTCCAGTAATCCTGGCACCGGGCGAGTACACATTCTCAGGCACTCGACCTGCTGGTCGAGTATATATTCAAGGCCTTATCTGCTATGTAACGTTACTAGGCCTAGACTAGTATTGTCAGCATGTCTGACCAGTGCATGGATAGTCTGCATTAGCGGTATTAGGACAACGCGGCGCTGTCATTAAGCCACGCGACATTGGTTAGAGCTCCCTGCACGTGCCAGCCTCCATCCACTCTCACGCCGCCACTGTGAGCCCGCTGGCAGCAGTTGTAGATGGTGTGGTAATACAGGCCGACACCCTGTGCAGCCACGGCCCGCTTTATTGGCTTAGACGACGCAGTTACCATCACATTTCATCTTTGAATGTTCTCATTTGGTACGACAATATCTTAATATGGTATTTGTTTTTAGACACATCAAAATAATAGAAAAGCGTCGGCGGCATACTGTATGAATGCTTTAAAAAGACGTAGGCCTAACTGATTAAATTTACGTCTAATTTCACACAGTGTGTAGGCCTCAGAATGTCTGCATAGAAGCAGACCGTCCCGATGACGTCATCTACTCTTGCCGACCTTCGCCCGCCATTGATTAAATGGTGGTATAACTATATATCATCCCTGCATGGACATCGTGTATACATGTGCGCTAAGGGTTGAGCACGTGTCAAGTCGTATGTCCCTCGGCGCTACTATAGTCACGATAGTAGAAACAGATCCATACCTCACATATTTGGATGACCAGTGGACGCCAACTGCTAACAGTCTAAGACATGAGCTAGCGCGAAAAACAGATGATTCAAATCTTACTTAGCATTAAGCCTATAAATTGGTGTCGCATTATCGCTGGGAATTTAACAGGGGCACTTGTAAATCAATGATCACTAGTGCAATGATTATGAACTGTTATTAGTTTTGTTGTAAGCAAAACTGACATGGTGTCGTCATTCTGACACAACTCAACGATTAATTACCCAACACACACAGGTGTTATTCAATGCTGGTCCACCTGTACGACGCTGGCCCAGTGTTAAAACAAGATGTACAACAACTAGGCTACATTAGCAGTAGCATACCGCGTTTACACCCACGCTCACAACACGCTGCCCGTGGCTCAACCATGTTGACACAGCTACATGAAGCAGGCTGGTGTCTGGTAGATTTTTTCAAGCCAGCAGATATTCTGGTAGTACAGGGTACAGCAAAATCGGGGGGGGGGGGGTGTGTGAGTGCGTTTATTAGGGATAATACGGTATATACACAGACGGAACGCTTAAGCCATCTAGAGCCAAGTAGACTCCAGATGCAAATATGTTATCTATATTATTTGATTATGTGACTTGATATCATCTAAATTGACTCTTCAATGTGAAATAACAAGTGCTTATTATGGTATTATGCTATATGTTTGTCTTTGTTATTTTTAGCTATTTTTTATAAAAATCACAATGATTGCGGGTTGTACATCACTTGTACATAATTTGTTTCTTTTTTAAGTCCATACCGTATCAGATTCGAACTTACCTGGTCTAGTGACATGTCACCAGGTCTAGTGATAAACTAAGGTTACTCGACCTGCTGGTCTAGTGATACAAAATGTTAATGTCACACCCTGCTGATAAGTGATGGTAATTATTAGAAGGCAGTGGCTAACCGAACGTGATTTACTGTATGTAGTCTATACATGCTATTCTTACGTTTGTAACATAAATTAAGGTATTCCTTGGTGATACAAATGATTGATGGCAAATTTGTTTTGTAAGTCACTTAAACACTTATTATAAAATCTGCATTGTAAAAGTTGAAAACATATTTTCATAATTAGGCTACTAATAGACTGTCCAAATAGTCTGAGCCTGATTATATTTATAATATTACCAAGGCAGTTTATAAGTATAACCGTACATAATTTACTGTACGTACAAATAAATGACGGTATTCATTGGTAATAGTACGCATGATTAATGGCAAATATGTACAATTGTCAATTAGTCATGTACAGATAGACACTCCTTTTTTAATAAAATAGCCTAGACCTAGCCCTTTTCACTTTTGCAGTCAGTAACGTAACTAGATCTACTCACTTCTATCGTTTTAGCTTTCTGCTTCTGTTCCGTCTTTTTGCTTGGTTCATTTTTTTTTGGTTTAGGCGGCATGATTACACCAACTTACTTAGTCTCAGACTTGGTTGGTTAGTGACAATACAAATGTAGATCTAGACTAAATCTGCAAAAGGCTGGGAATGTCCAAATGGGGATCGGAAATAGAATCGATTTGATTTTGCGCTGGAAATTTTGGTGGCGATGGCTGGACGATATTGAAAATTTATACTCAAATTAGCGGTCTAGACTAGACGTAGCCTAAATTCTAAAATGTTAGATAAGTAATTAAAAACTTTGTTTGTCTGTTATGATAAATCATTTAGCCTAAATAACGTTAGACTAATTTTAGTAGGCACAATAATTGTAACACATGTGATGAATGCGTGCGAGAATTCTGTCATCACTACTCACTATGAGATCAATCAATCAGTCAACAAGCAGTTTAAAGTAGGGCGATAATATCAGACGTTAGCAAATACGGTCGACATTATTTAGACACATGCAATTTTTGGTTATTTCGGATACATTTGGGTCTGGTCAAACTAAACTAGGCCATAAAAGTTACACGAAAAGAAAAAATCAAAACACAATATAGATTATTTTTTTCTGCATTTCCTGATAGTACAATATCTGTTGTTTGTTGCTGAGAAGTTGTAAGCCAATTTGCTGGATGTGGAGCTCAGGAAATACTTTTTTTCTGAGCCTGGTGCCTTTAGGGTCACGTACGTGATGCTTAGGGAGTTAAGCCTACAGCCCTACACAATTCCAGTTTGAAATGCCAATGGGGGATATAATAGCTAAACTGGTAAAATTGATGTGAAAAGATGATCTGATACAAGGGTGATATGTTTTAACAAACAGGTCGACAGAACGAGATACCAAGGGGAGAAACATACCTTTGACACCTCCACTAACTGTACTCAAACGTGGGACGTAAACTTTGTTAGACATGAATAGTATGATACATTTGATATATTGTTGGTTTTCATATAATAATGTTGCCAGTAGTGAGCTGAACCGGGCGACACAATTGAAGATGGAAGCAAATTACTGAATAGAACAGATCGAGGGTGTATTGTACGTATGTGATGTTTAACAGGTCACGTACGTGCTTCTTCTCAGTACGTGACTGTTGACATGATATTATGTGCGTCAGTATCAGAACTATATATTTACTTTAGACAAGTGACTGAAAATGTCAATAATCACATAGCCTACGTTGCTAGCAGTCAAAGATCACATGTACAAGACTCTTCTGTTATGTCAAAAGTCACATACGTTTTTGACCTTCCTGGACTTAACCTTTCATAAAAGTAGCAATTAACGATCAGGCCTAATATAAATTTACCTGTCATTAGTATGTATGACTTTGAACTGAGATATCTACTCTGTACGCCCCACCTTCGACGTACCAAGGAGTACTTGAACAAAAATCAACTCAGGTTTTTTTGGTAACTTACGTGATTTGTTGACACACACAACTTACCACCCACACATCTCACACATGGCAACACGTTTTGATTTTGATAGCAAGCCTGCTTCAAAGAACCATTTGCCAAGTAATTTTTGCACACCCTTGCATAGCAATTTACTTATGTAAGAAATAGTGATGTGTGGTTAAAGATCGTGGTAACGTACGTGATGCTCAAAATGTTTTGCATCCCTTCAGAAACAAATAATTATTGCAAAGTCAAGGCTTATATCATACAGATGGCCTTTCATCGAAATAAGACTGGAGACTTCAGAGTACAAGTTTTTATGTCTGTTATTTCAGAGAAAGAGATGAGTACTTTCTATGGAAATGAAACATATTTGACTCAACGTCACGTACGTTACCTTTGTATTCAGAGAGCATAAAACCTATGCAAAAAGCAGTAGATTATCCCCCTTGGGGTCCTAAATTCCACTCTGATCATTATTGCACATAATTTAAAGAAAAACAGCTAAGTAGCGGTAAACAGAGACCTTTATTCAACCTCTCAGAATGTCATGTCTGGCGATGTAACGTTTGACATAGGGAAAAATGCACTTGTCATGGACATAATTTAACAACAAAGTCACAAAGAATGAACCAATATATGACATTTTTTATAAAAAGTATTCTCCATAGTGTCTATTTCCTACCCACTAAATATTACAGCGGTGAAATAAATATAAATATCGATAAAATGTGTTCAAACACCACAACCCTCAGAACAGCCACTGACCTAATTTAGTGTGACTACACCCATTTTGAAAAAGGTAACGTTAGGCCTATTGAAATATATACTTTTTTTCTATGGTTAGGCCTACATGCAGTGGAACTTAGAGCTTGGAACTTCATGCAAAAATGTGTACATATTTTGTTCTTATACAACACAAAACAAATTAACATGACAATACATGACAAACAAACAAAAACAGCAAAAAACAAACATAAAACAATATTACAACAAGCAAATGATAAAATCTTCCGTTTTTTAAGATGTTTGGAGCAACTTCAAATCACAAAACTTGAATGTCAAAATCTAATAATGGGTCATTAACATCTCAACTTGAGGCATCTTAATAAAACAACTGATAAATTTAAATTTTACCTCCTATTTCAACAATATGTTTTGACCATTTAGTAAATTTATTTACAATATCGTAATCTTTACACTGCCACAACATGTTGAACAAATCAGTAAGACAACACTTGTCTATGTCAATAACATTTGAAAGTTGATTTATAATTTCTTCACGTTTGTTTCTATATTTTGGACATCTCATTAAAGCATGATACTCAACTTCTATTTCAGATTTGTTTTTCTCAGTTAAAAAAACACACAAATTCTGTCTTCTAAAGGAGTTTTTTAGGTCTTTTGTATATCCCCATTTCAATGTGAAGATTATGTGCACTTATTCTTAGTTTAGTTATTACTTTTCCTAACTTTAAATTACTAGTTAAAAAAAGCAAATAAATGTATTTTTCAAATTCAAATACATTCTTGGACTGTGTATAACATCTCAGTTTACTCTTTTAATCAAAATTGGGTATTGCAATTTCCCACGAAAACTTATAGTAACATTTCAAACTTTGTCTAATATCGTCTGGAATTTTTGAATTCCCTGAAAATTGATTATCCCATATCTCTTTATAACCTAGCTTTAATAAAATTGCTCTCGTCGACCGTAAATAACTTTTTTGACATAAGTTATGATTCAATATCCAGTGATTTGCTAAATAACAATCAGCTAAAAGTTTATTAAAATCTTCAGAAATATTAGAATTACAAATTATATTAAAAAAAAAAATTGCTCTATGCCACATGTCAATTTCAATTGGGTATCTTCCTAGTTCACCTCTAAAAGCCAAATTTGTAGCAGTGTAATCAGTAGATCAGGGTTGGATCCAGGCTTGCAGTCACAGGGGTTACGTGACCCCCATTAATTTATAAGTGCCCCTACCCTTTCTAAATCTGAAAAATAATTTTATCTTGTCCATATAATAATTAGATCATATGTCAATGAGATTTATTTTCCCATTTATTATTCCGCAGGTATCTAGAAATGGTGTATTTTGTATTTTATTAGCAAAAAAACTACTTTCGCCTATGATTTGATAATAATGTCTCATTTTAATTTTTCTTTGACCCTGCCTTTTTTACTCTAGATCCGCCCCTGGTATATATGTATAAAATTTGCATAAATAATGTTGCACTGTTGTGAACACGTTACCGTTTAAACCTTCTAGCGGCTTTTGTAGGCCTACCTTCTGTAGCTTTGCTAACATTATCATGCATTGTCTTTTTCACGCTGCATGACTCTGAGGGATGTGCACACTGGACATATATACGGAGGCGTTTGCATCAGGCGAGATGAGTAGGCCCCAGAGTTTGAATCAGTTGACCAGGTGACGGATCATATGTACATCATTTCATCTCATCAATTGACTACAACGTTTTTATCGTAATACAATGTCACTCAAAAGACCTTTTGTGCCAAAAAGTGACGTAGCCTACAGCAACGATTTACTATTACTACTACCAGGTGACGGCAAGTGGTACACATCGGTGCCAGCTGTTTGTTTTGGGTCCACGGCAACTCAGCTCGGGTGACAGCTGCACCCACGTTATGTTTGGTTGAGTTACACAACCAGGATAGTGATTCTCACTTATCAGAACGGAGATGGTTTCACGTAGGCCTATCAGGACAGATCGATGGTTTATCACGTATCGGTACTATCGCTCATGGTCTTCACATACTAGGAGGGTTCTCACTGGTCAGCCTGAACTGTCTTCTTTGTCAGCATTATTAGGTAAATGCCGGTGTCACGCCATATTAGGCATCCCCTCGATATTAGGCTTCCCTTCCGGTTCTGCGCAAGAAGGCACATAATGTGGTCATAGTGAGACAGCTTTGTGTCTCATGGTAAATGATCAGCAGATGTATATATTATATATTTAATTGCTAGTTGAAGAAAAAGCCTACATGACTTCTGCGATTGCAATATTGCAATCAATGATAAAATTGGACACAAATCTATTATCAAATATGTAATACACTAACTTGTTGAAATTCAGCAGGCATAATCATACTACATACATCCCCTTAGTCACAGTGTGGTGACAGTCCTGGTTAGGGGAGCCTAATATCGCTGGCTTGGCAAGTCGTTTTAAATTTAATATCGCATAGAATAACAAATTGTAACCGAAACTATTAGCAAATATAAAAACACAAAATTATTAAAATTCAGCGAGCGTAATTATACAAATATCTCAGCACCATATCATGATTTTAACGAAGCATACGTCTACATAGAATTTCCGTCATCAATAAATATCTATCTACCTATATTTGACATTCCAAATAGAGAGATCGCATTGTTACAGCAATATAGTGCATTAATGTGATCAAAACATATCACATGTTAATAATGTTATCATGGCTTGACATTATGCAGATAAATAAAAGAAGATAAATAACGCGTATTTGTGTGTTTTTAAGCATCATAATCAGCGTTGCTCGTATGGTTATACATGTATTTTAAGCCAGTTTTATTTCTGATTTTATGTTTTGAAAAAAACTAATATTATTTAATAACATGTTTAGTCCCCGACATCACAAGGGTTTGCTATTGTTAGTCACCCCCCCCCCCCCTCCCAACTCACGAGGTGTTGTTTCTACTGTAACGTGTGATGGCATTGCCAAAGAACAAAGAGGCGACAGCGGCGTCTATGCAGCAAAGCGTTATTATGTCCTTATCTAAACGATTAACCCTAGGCGACCAAGCGGATGAAAATGTATGACCACAAAATCAAGTGCTAATATATTACATCACCACATAAATGAATGATCGGAACCAATAATGACATGCAAATATTTATTTACAAATGTACAGTTATCATACAATTATTCCAACAGTATTAACATGATTATTATTTATTATTTTTTTGCAGTACATTTCAGAGAGTAAATAACATTTATAAATATGATTTCACAGCTAATATATAATATATTCACACTCATAGTAGCATACTATACTGCCATCACAAATACAAATTTCACAATATAGGTAATCTATTACATATACCTTTCAATTCAGTTTAACAACAGTTTAGTGTATTAACATTCCTAATAGCATATAAAACTGCGAACCCATAAAATATTGCATAATATCAATTGTGTACATGTTGGCCTTATAGGGTTAATTTTCTAAAATCGAATCACCATATACTTGACATATAGCATAATAGCATGAAATATAATAGCATGACATGGCTTCACCATGGTAAATATTTGTAATAATATATTTTAAATTATACTTCCAAAGTACATGTATGCCAGCCGCCCTAATTAATATATTTTACTTTTTAAAATTTGCAAAGTCAACATGCAATTTGATATGTCATCAATCTATGTTATGTATTTAATACATTTGTAGAGCTTTAAAGTTTATTAAAACTAAAAAGAATAAGAAAATTTATTATCCACTCCGTAATAAATTTCAAAATAAAGCACTAAATCTACTTCAAACATAACACTCCTATGACGCAATGCTCACACCTTTGGCTTCCACAGCTACTGCACCCTCTCATGTTGATCAGAAAAAGAAAGAGGTGTGATAACACCCCGCATTAATGAAACCCTCGCCGCGATTAACACTTGTGAGCCCATGACTGACGCGTATTGTCAATAATGTATCCACGGGTATCTTGGGTACAGCGGATAACAGTAATTAAATACGGGAATACATTTAATTATCTGAAAAATACAGATATTTTACAGCATGATATTGATATAGAATTTTATAATTGCAACTATGAAGAGTTTTTTTGTGTCAAATTTCTTTATTGTTTTTGGCAACCAAAGGGTGACTCAACGTGGTCCTCGGCGTTTTTTGATATGTATGATCAGTTAGCGATATGTATCTCAAATAATAATTTTTTTTATTAGGAGAATTATGCCTAGGTAATATATCCCACCAAACACGATGTCGTAGACGTTGGGCCAACATTTATCCAACATTTATCATTTTTTAATCAGAAAAAAGACATGACCAAATATTTCTTATATTACTTTTCTTTCTAAAATATTAACTAATTTTAATTTATATCTATCGCAACCTTAGTAGCATTTTTTATTTTGACATTCGATAATGAAGTAGTGGGTATTGGTTTGTTCATACAAGCCAGCTTGCACGGGACGAGGGGGATGTCTAATTTGGCAACGACTTGCAAGGTCTTGCCAGAGTGTTGGCGTGCTTGTACTTGCCAGCAAAATTAAGCACCCCTCTGCATGCGCTCTTACTGAATGGCCAGCTCTACACTGTGGCGAAGGGGATGCCTAATTTAACTATGTCTCATACGTATTAACCTTGTAAAGCATTCCCTGTATAAAGATCGTTAATATATAATCTAATATATAAATATATGTCAATGTGAAAATTATCGTTGTTATTCTAATAGGCTAGAAAACATGGCGGGGGAATCTAATTTTCCACCATCTGTCTCGTTCTTCTTATTGGAATATTAAGCATCCCCTCATTTGTCTAGAAATGGATAGTATTCTAGCGACCACCAGCTGGGATATGGATTATACTTTGTAACCTATTGGTTTACATGATTCACATCAAGTGAGTGCAAAACTATGTTTGCTACTAATAAAACTAAGTATTAAAACTAAGTCATTTTAAAAGAGAATAATATGTAAGTGTGGTGGATTGATCAATACACCTTTGTGTGACTTCCGCTGCGTAGTCACTCTCTGCGCATGCCCACACAGTCACGTGACTTTTTGACTTGTCAGGGATGCCTAATATATGGGGATGCTTAATATTCGGTGACACCGGTCTAATGCAGTATCGGGTTCCTTCATAATTCTGTACTCTGCTCATGCTGCCATGCAGCCGCCGCTGCCTATTTTTGCCACGGTAAACTATATTGTACCTTTTGTGAATATAATTGTTATCAAATTTATATTGTTGTTGCTGTTGTTATCTGCTGGAAATATCCAATATATTTTGATGTTCCTACCTAGCTTCACTCGGCTAACTGTCCCTAATTTGATTTATTTTAGTAGAACAACAGATCTGTCCCTACACTAAAAATAGATAGTTATATAATTTAATAAATATGTATACCCATTAACCAGGATAGCATGATTTTCACTAATTTCACAAAAACTATTTTTCAAAAGAATCCCAACAGCCCTGAAAATTTCGTAAAATTATATAGCTCACTGGTATTTCAAAAGCTCGACCATTCGACATGTAGTTATTAAATTGAAATTATGGTGACCCACTAAAGGTGGCCTATATATACCCATTAAACTATTGTCTAGAGTTTTATCACATGTCAAATGGTTGAAATATTCAATCTAATTTTAGGAATATTTCACCGCAGCTAGGATTTGAATAAAAAATAGCTTTTGCAAAATTTACAAGGAAATTGGTTCAGAATTGGCGGGGAAATCAGCGAAAATCATGGGATCTGGCATTTCTCCATAATTATTATCCAGTACGGTATTTGACAGCGATAGCGAAAAATTAGCCTTCCGGATCTCAATGGAAGAGTCTGTTGACAAAGCAGCTCTGACATATTCCTTGGGGTCCCACCCGGTCTAGTAACACAGTCGACGGTCCCCTAAACTTAAAACAATAAAACGAGGTAGCCCTACATAGAAACTTAAAATAATAATCCCAAATAAAATTCAAATTAGCCTAAATGCCGACGCCCAGTGTCTGATCATGATGATGCATGGTACTCCACGATAAGAGGACTGCTTCGTATTTCTACAGATACAGAAAAGTGTCATTATAGTTTCTTAGAATAGGATAGAAGAGTAATTCTATAGACTCACGGCGCAGAATTGTTGCTGACCGCCGAACTGCACACGACCCCTCACTAAAATTTTAGGCCTGGTAGCTTACACTATAATACATATAAGGTCCATTTTTTTAACATGTTATGCGCCCCAGCCTCTGCAAACTCAGGCACAACTGCCAGTCTTCAAAACTAGGGAGCACCACATATAACAAAATGAATAATATGAAAGTTATGAGAAGCCCTTGGACCTGGTCTAGTTCATGGGTTCGGGAGTTATAAAACTACTATTTTCGCAAAACACGCATAAATAATTTAGCAGGAACGTTGATAATTGTACGATTTTCGATACTTATGATAGACATTTATTGTTCAGTTTCGGATCGGGTGTTAACTTTTGTGATATATTTTTCGGCCTCAGAGAGAAGAGCTTTTCTATCAAGTTCAATCAGATTACACTGCATTATTTAACTTTTAAGAAATTAATTTTGTCAACTTGAGTCGTCTGATATCGTCGGCAAATAAGACTGGCTACAGGGATTTGGGGTCTAGTACGTTCTCTCCTTTCTTTTTCTAGCTCATGGTAGCTAAGACCAAGTCGAGCAAACGCAGTGATTAGATTTGTGTCAGTCAGATTACTTACATGATTATGTAGCAAGTTTCGGATAGGAAAATAAAGTGTTGTATGTTCTAAGTTTCTCTATATAATCATAGTATAGTGTATCATGTATCGTATCTTTCTGTAGTCTAGGCCCTATCAGCTGCGATCCCCACGTGGGATATGAGTAATTGTGCCACGTAGATTAAAAGTAGAAAACAAGTTGAAAACGCAAACTCGTTTCACGTGCTATATCTTGTGTTTTCCACGTGTTAATGCCACCTATAACACATGTGAATGAACCATGCGATTTCCACGTGTTAATGCCACCTATACCACATGTGAATGAACCATGTGTTTTCCACGTGTTAATGCCACCTATAACACATGTGTATGAACCGTGCGTTTTCCACGTGTTAATGCCACCTATAACACATATGAATAAACCATGTGTTTTCCACGTGTTGATGCCACCTATAACACATGTGAAGGAACCATGTGTTTTCCTATGTTAATGCCACCTATAACACATATGAATGAACCATGTGTTTTCCATGTGTTAATGCCACCTATAACACATATGAATGAACCATGTGCTTTCCCTGTGTTAATGCCACCTATAACACATATGAATAAACCATGTGTTTTCCACGTGTTAATGCCACCTATAACACATGTGAAGGAACCACGTGTTTTCCATGTGTTAATGCCAACTATAACACATGTGAAGGAACCATGTGTTTTCCACGTGGTAATGCCTCCTATAATACATGTGAATAGACCATGTGTTTTCCACGTGTTAATGCCACCTATAAGACATATGAATGAACCATGTGTTTTCCACATGTGAAACAAATTCAGGTGGCATTTTTCCCATGATATTTATCTGATTTTCAGGTGAACGGGTACACCATTGATCAACGTGAAACAATTTACGTGAAATACACCTGAAAATGTACACCAATAGTCCACATGAAAAATGCAACATGGTTTACCAAGAAAAATGAAGAAATTCACGTGGAATACACCTGGATTTTTTGTCTATCCTGATTAGACGTGGATTCCGCGTGGTGTGCCTGCTGGGTCATGTGTCAGCTATAGCCTTCATACCATGATAATGTCAGCCTCACACTGAGTCAACAGTGTCAGATGAACAATTTGCTTCTGCAATATTCGGGGCAATCTGTTCAGGGTGTGGGTTAAAATCGGCAACGGTAGGAGTGTGTTGCAGTTTAATTGGTTGGTCCGAAATTTCCAGGCCGTTTCTGTGGGGACGCCAAAGAGTCAACTTGTCAGCCAGAGTGATAATCACTCCAGTCCGTCATAAACACTCCTTGCTACATTTAAAAAATGAAAACACATTTCTAGGAAAAACTATACGACTAGGCCTATATACCAACCCAGCAAACGAGAGACGCTGACGCAATGTTGATCTGATGTTGATCGACCGTTTGCTGGCTCAACATCGAAATCGTTGGGTCAATGTCTCGTGTTTTCTGCGAAGAGCCGCGAGAATAACCCTTCAGTGCAGATGACACTTTTAACCTTTTCAGCGCTGAGATATTTTCATATAAACCATGGAGACCAAAGGTTTTTTCAATTTGAAATCATCAATAATGGACAAAGCCCGCGACTTCAAGAATCATGTGACCCCAGCAGTGTTCTCGTTTGTAGTGACCTCCACTTATGTTTAACCAGTTTTATCATTGAATTCATGCAAAGACCTTCCAGAAAATGTATAGTCTGTAGCCTAGACAAAAAATTGTGCTTTTGACCACTGGAATGCCATACAAATGACATTTTTGGCATGTCGCCAGCTTAAATTTTTGTCTCAGACAGGTCACTGTTCATGAGTGGGTACAGTTTTTGGAAGATAAATTGTTTTAATTTGACGAACATATAGTAGTGAATATAATTTTTAAAAAATCTTAAAAGTGGTATATTGTCCCTTGCAAAATGGAATTAATGTTCATGTCGCCACAAAATAACAGAATACGTTATATTTGAGTTAGTTAGTTGTTTTTATCTGCCAAAAATTCTAAGATCAACTAAAGTCCCTTGCTGTCTGATGAATATGTAATCTAAGGTAGGTATATAAGAAGACATAAAAAAAATTATGTGATACTGACAGTACTGCTCTTGCAATAATCAATAGAAACAAGCAGACGCTATTAATTTTTTAAGAAAACAGAATACGTTACATGGACTCTGATAATATAGTGATATGCACACTTAACAACAAATTGCCCTTTAGTTACTCACTAGGTATGTCTCCACACAGCAAGTAAAAATTTTGCCTGGCCACTGAACCCAGCTTTACAATTGTGTAAAAAGAAAAAAAATCCAGAATACGTTACCCAAAATACGTTACATTTTGTAACGTACGTTACATTTTGTAACGTATTTTGGTAACGTATTTTGGAAACGTATTTTGCTCTTCACTAAACAATGTTGTAATAGTGCATTCTGTTTCGCAACAAAAGTACAAAACACCCACACTTTGTATGATACAACTATTTACCGGATATAGTGACATATAGTATCATTACTTTATCATAACATGAATTATGTTAGCTATGTAACGTATTTTATTAACGTATTTTGCATTTTTATTGGAAATAATAATCAACAGGCAGGAAATGACAGAAACTCAGTATATATCGTTATAGAAAAAATAAAAAATGTGCTTAGACAAAAAACACCTCGATTATTTAATGTGGCAGTGTGTAATAACGTCCATTATACACACAAATACAGAAAACGTTACTTTTAATTCTGATAATGCTTTTGTGCCTAGTGAAGTATAGTGAAATAGTAGATACAATAAGTCTGGTGACAATGACAAACACAATTTATTGTATTGCTTAGGTTGATTTTAAACAATATTGAAAGTGTATTGAACATGTACACACTACTATACTTATCAGGAAAAAAAACTAAAATAAAAATACACTACTATTTTGAAAAACCTTAATATCTCGTATACTGCAATGTCTCAAGACCATTGAAACTTAGAAACATTGAAATTACATTATAATGTTTAATTGTGCATGTTTTGATTCTGTATAGTGCTTGTACAAAAATGCCCAATACATAACAGATATTTTGGGAAATGTTTAAACTATAAAAAGATGTAACGTATTCTGTGTTTTTTTTTAGTGTTTTTAATTGTTTATTAAAAAAATTATAAAAATTGATGTTTTATACTTGGTATCTCAATTTTGTAGGACAAGAACAAATAATTTCTATATTTTAAAATAAAGAAGTTGATTTTTTGATATGTAGCTTGTGGAAAAGTCTTGAAGTGGCGGGCTTTGCCCATTAATGTCTTAGTTAGCTCTTTCTGCTTCATTTGAATACCTATGTCATGGGGCTACGGTCATTGCAAATGTTTTAATTCTTCAAGTGAGGGGACTGTCTCTAGAGGTCAAAATCTGACGGTCCCCGCGTTGAAAGGGTTAAGTTAAATTTTAAAAAAATCATTAAGGCCCTATAGTGATTGAAATTGATTGTGATTGAAGTAAATTAAACGCAGATCTTAAGCTATAATCGTTGACCATTCACATCATCAGATATTTTAATTATCTGATTATCATAAAATATATCGACACCACCCCCGCCTGTTCATGGCGGCGCATGCTCTGAAAATATGTTTTTGAATAGTAGCAAATGACGCTCTCCTATGCACGTCAAACAGTGACGATCTTTCTCAACCTTTCTATTCCTAAGTTCGCAATAATGTAAATCCTCGGTAGCCACCAAAGATCGCAAAAATGCGATTTTTACACAAGAAAAACCCCTGCTTATTTGACTTTGAAATGACATTGAAATTACCTTGGTGTCATATTACAACTATGCTACAATAAAGCCCTGAATTTTATATAGTTATGCTAACTTTTTATTATGCGCCGTCTAATGGTCGCTTATATGTGAGGGCGTGTCAAAAATATTGCATCACTATAATATATAATATACACTTGGGATCCAGGAGCAAGTTTTCGTGGGGAATTTGGCTAAACAGATATAAGAAAGAACTCGTCCAAAGAAAAAGGTGTGAGTCTTCAGGTATTTGGGAGGGGGGGGGGGGGGGAGGAGGTTACACAATCAACCCGGACATGGCATAGCATAGCATAGCATAGCATAGCATAGCATAGCATAGCATAGCATAGCATAGCATAGCATAGCATAGCATAGCATAGCATAGCATAGCATAGCATAGCATAGCATAGCACGGCACGGCACGCATGGCATGGCATGGCATGGCATGGCATGGCATGGCATGGCATGGCATGGCATGGCATGGCATGGCACGGCACGGAACGGAACGGCAGGGCACGGCACGGCACGGCACGGCAAGGCAAGGCACGGCACGGCACGGCATGGCATGGCATGGCATGGCATGGCATGGCATGGCATGGCATGGCATGGCATGGCATGGCATGGCATGGCATGGCATGGCATGGCATGGCATGGCACATAGCATAGCATAGCATAGCATAGCATAGCATAGCATAGCATAGCATAGCATAGCATAGCATAGCATAGCATAGCATAGCATAGCATAGCATAGCATAGCATAGCATAGCATAGCACGGCACGGCACGGCATGGCATGGCATGGCATGGCATGGCATGGCATGGCATGGCATGGCATGGCATGCCATGGCACGGAACGGCAAGGCACGGCACGGCACGGCAAGGCATGGCACGGCACGGCACGGCATGGCATGGCATGGCATGGCATGGCATGGCATGGCATGGCATGGCATGGCATGGCATGGCATGGCATGGCATGGCATGGCATGGCATGGCATGGCATGGCATGGCATGGCATGGCATGGCATGATATGGCATGGCATGGCATGGCATGGCACACAGCATAGCATAGCATAGCATAGCATAGCATAGCATAGCATAGCATAGCATAGCATAGCATAGCATAGCATAGCATAGCATAGCATAGCATAGCATAGCATAGCATAGCATAGCATAGCATAGCACGGCACGGCACGGCACGCCACGGCACGGCACGGCACGGCACGGCATGGCATGGCATGGCATGGCATGGCATGGCATGGCATGGCATGGCGTGGCATGGCATGGTAGTAGTAGTAAAACCTTTATTTCGGTCTCACCCTGTCAACACGGGTCATTCATACAGAATTGCGAGAGACATAAAAAGAAAACAAGTATACTAAAAGCAAACATCACATTATATGACCATATATATGGCTAATGCAATGAGTGAAAACATGCAAATGATAAGATGATATGATAATTGGATGAGCGATAAATATGTACAGATGAAACAGTGAGATGAAACAGTGACAAAAAAATTAAAAGAAATTATTTTTAAAAGTATATTTATGTGATATCCACACTAATGCGGTAAATTCATCGATTCAAATTAATTAAATAAATGTTGTCAACTGGTTAATATTTTAAACTGGTTAACACAGGGATCTCTAATGGGCAGTATTCAAGGGGAAAGATTGAAAGCTAAGAATTTTGTAATCTGAAGCTACGTGAACTCGGGAGCTGAAATTGCCGGTAACGTTGGAACTTCAAAACTCGAAGAAGTTTCAGGAATTTGGGAAATTGAGAACGTGGGAGCTTCGAAACTCATTCTTGGGTATCCCCCCGTATATCCTACCTTTCCACACTATACAGCCATGATTGTGCAGAAAGCGACGTAAAAGAATGTTCACCCACTTCACACCATACAGATATAAATCATTATTAATTTCCGTATGCATTACATATATATGTGTCTACGTTTATCGATTAATAGCATAAAATTTAATATTTAATTGTGCGTTACATTTAATGGTACAAAATACCATTTTCACGTAGGCCGTGGCCAGAACTAAGACACAGCGTCCGAATCTCAGCAACGACACATCGACCCAATGCTGGTCCAATGCTGGTCCACGTCAGTGACGTCGGTCCAACACTGGTCCAACATTGAATTGATGTGTCGTGTTTGCTGGGATAAAGCTGCCCAAAGATAATACTATAGTATGTAAAAACAACCAAGCATGATTCATACCCAGCAGACACAATGCGTTTAACCCTTTAACCGCCGGTGTCGCATACATTCGGGTTCTTATTTTTTATTACCACATTAAGTACCACCTTTTACACATTTTAAAGATAAAATGTGACATCAATCAGCAATATTTGAAAACAGTTAAGCTCCATTTTGTCGAGTCTGAATAATTTTCACTCACTTGATGTTGTGGATCGCGTCAGCGAGACACAACTTCAAGTGGGTGAAAATTCAGATTGGATAATTTGGCGGTTAAAGGGTTAACGTTGGTCGGGTTGGACCAACGGTTAACCAACTTTGATTTAGCTCCTTGTGTCTGCTAGGTTGTCATTCAGGTGTCTCAGACTGATTCGCATGGTCATTAGTTGTCATTCAGGTGTCTATTATATGAATTTTGTTTGCTGTGATAATATTTAAATTTATTTATTTGCTTGTATATGATATGTACCAAGAGTACGACCAATAAACTATTATTATTATTATTAAGTCTGATTCATGTGATCATTAGTCGTTATGCAGTTGTCTCAGACTGATTCATGGAGTCATTAGTCGTCTTTCAGTTGTCTGAGACTGATTCATATATACATTAGTTGTAATTCAGTTGTCTCAGACTGATTCATGTGGTCATTAGTTGTCATTCAGTTGTCTCAGACTGATTCATGTGGTCATTAGTTGTCATTCAGTTGTCTGAGACTGATTCATATGGTCATTAGTTGTCATTCAGTTGTCTGAGACTGATTCACATGGTCATTAGTTGTCATTCAGTTGTCTGAGACTGATTCACATGGTCATTAGTTGTCATTCATTTGTCTGAGACTGATTCACATGGTCATTAGTTGTCATTCATTTGTCTGAGACTGATTCACATGGTCATTAGTTGTCATTCAGTTGTCTGAGACTGATTCACATGGTCATTAGTTGTCATTCAGTTGTCTGAGACTGATTCACATGGTCATTAGTTGTCATTCATTTGTCTGAGACTGATTCACATGGTCATTAGTTGTCATTCAGTTGTCTGAGACTGATTCACATGGTCATTAGTTGTCATTCAGTTGTCTGAGACTGATTCACATGGTCATTAGTTGTCATTCAGTTGTCTGAGACTGATTCACATGGTCATTAGTTGTCATCCAGTTGTCTAAGTCTGATTAATATGATCATTAGTTGTCATCCAGTTGTCTAAGACGGATTCAAGTGGTCATTAGTTGTCGTACATTTATAGCGCACTTATTCATGTGGTGATTATTTTGTCAATAATATGATCATTAGTTGTCATCCAGTTGTCTACGACTGATTCAAGTGGTCATTAGTTGTCGTACAACTTCTTTTGTCATTAAGTTGTACTGCCCTTATTAGTATGGTCATTCAGTTGTCATTAAACACCCTCGGATTTATTTAACTGGTGATTCAATTGTCAATTGAGCTGCCTTAGACTCAGACTCATTTATTTGTTTTCTACATCACTGTACAATGTAATACTAAACCATTTATACAAGCAGAAAACAGTTAGAAGACTTCCATTAAGACAGAATTGACACTATATATAGCATGTAAAATACCCAGACTTATTCATATGATGATTTAGTTGTCATTTAGCTGTCATGTCTTCGACTGGTTCGTACTATGGACACAACATAAATTTCACAAATCCAAATAATTTTCAGTCACTTGAAATTGTGGATCGCTATAGCGAGACACAACTTCGATTGAATAAATAATTCAGGGCTCTGCAAAGATTGACCGATATATTGATTTATATGAAGTAAAATCTGATTACTTATTGACAACGACTTGGTCTGCTATTAAATAATGTATGTGTTATTCCAGCCTACCATAAACAGATCAATAATGCGCCCCTGGTGATTTGTGAATACATACTGCAGTGCAAAGCTAAAACGCATTAACTGCTATCACTTTAAGTAAGCAGTTACCGAATATTGGCTTTTCAGCATTTTTATAACCTGATGGATCACCGAAAATTGTGCCGAGATCAGTATTTCCCTTCATTTGCCGTGTATGATAAACGTTTATTTCACTACATTGACTGATTGGAAGACTCCCTCTATCAAGATGACCAATGAACTATTTGAAATGAAGTATATCGGGGTATTATGTCTCACATTATCAATAATGTTTTTGAGTATAAGTGCTCTTGAATGTGGTGGACCAGACATATGGAGAGACCAGTCGGCTTTATCAGCAATGCTGGGCAGTACTGAGATGCGATGTGGTCAGTTAATTCTGACTAAACACAGACTGTCATGTAACGTAACGACTGAGGAAGATGAGAGAAACCTAATGTGTGGAGGTAGTGGACGAGAGCCCAATTGTAGCATGCCAATCAGCCTATGTCCTGATGGTAGCCTCAGCAAGACGTGTTTTCCTGTGGCAGACACTAACTCACTACATTACATTTGTTTCTGCCATTCAGTGCTCCATCATCACGTTGATAGTGGTATCACAGCCAAATGGGGTCCTTGGAAATTGATGGACATTTCTTACAGACAGTTTAATTTTACCAGGAAACTGTCCAGTGATGCTGTATCAGGATGTCTAATTCAGGAATACGAAACAGATCCGGGGATAATAGAGATTGTTAACATTATATCTGAATATAATCTCCCTGATTCCATCTTCAGTGCATCTAGTTTTTATGCAGCTAATCACGAGCCCTATAGAGCTAGAATAGATGCATATTTTTCTCTTTGCTGCGCTTGGGCAGCTAAAGATTATACAATGCCATGGCTACAAATGTTCCTCCCATCCTCGTACGTCTTTATGATATCTGGGGTCCTCGTTAAACAAAGATGTGATAGTTCGGCTCAGTATGTTAACGATATCACTGTTTTAACGGCAGCATCAGGAAATTCAGGATGGCAGGACGTCGTCAGGGACATTTATATAAAGAATCTCTATGGGGGCTTTGACGGACATCATTCAGTCACTTTGTGGTTTCCAAAGACCTACTCTACATACATATGGCGCGTATACGTCAACTCATATACTGGCCATCCTTCGATGAAATGTGACTTGAAGGGCTACGGACTTGAGACCTGATTTTTAAAATGGTGAAAAATGTAATATCCTCTTTAGAACCTTTAACCCTTTAACCGCCGGTGCCGCTTATATTCAGGTTTTCATTTATTATTAGCACAATCACTAAGTACCACATCTTAAACATGTTAAAGATAAAATGTGACATCAATCAGCAATATTTAAAAATAGTTGACCTCTATTTTGTCAAATCTGAATAATTTCACTCAGTTGAAGTTGTGGATCGCGCCAGCGAGACACAACTTCAAGTGGGTGAAAATTCGAATTGAATAATTTGGCGGTTAAAGGGTTAAAGTTGCGTAGGTCCTACATTTCGATTGAGTGTTTTGAAGGCGAGTGACGCAGTTATAATTATATTTATCTAGCATTGACTGAACAGTAAACATGATAAAAGATATATGTCACCATTTTGATTATGAAAAGCAAATTGGTTAAATTGAATAATGTGGCAGACATAGTACATATTTAATACTAGTTTTGAAAGCCTTGACCACTCCATTCCTGTTTAGTTTTTATATATTTTCACCAGATGGCGTCTATCTTTACTGTCTTGGTATCGATCGCGATGCTTTCTGGGTATATCCTTATCCTGTTAGTGGCTCACAGTGAACAACTACTTTACAAGAGTGTACAGCTAGGCCTAAAATAGAATGTTATTTATAACTAATTTAAACTGTAGTAATGTTCTTTGTTACATTATTTGTTATATGTAAATATTAACATATTCGCAAACGAACTACCAGATTACTTCTACATAGGGTAATTGTTTCGGAGCTTGACCGACGTCAGTGCAACACGAACTAACACAAGCGCAGTCAAGTATGTTTCTTGTTAATGTTTTTTATTGTGAAATAATGGTCAGAAAGAAGGAACAACAAAAACAAATTTGCGAATAGTACTTATTGAAATGTTTGATTAAAGATATATATGTGGTGATTATTTTTATCTCATCGAGCCAATGTTGGCTTAATGTTGATCCCTCGTCTGCGACACTGGCCCAACAACAACATCCAGCATTGGCACACATTTATGCAGTTGAATTTTTTTTAATTATGCCTTCATGCATATTCTCTTTTTATCATGTTGTCATGCATGTGCATTGTACTATGTGTTGTGGTGCCCGTTTAATGATGTGTCCTCGCTCAATGTATTAGTGAGGCCACAAAAACTTTTTGACACATCCCAGCAGGCACGGGACGTCCACCCGGTATTGAGTCGGTGTTGGGCCAGCGTCGCAGACGGTGGGCCAGCATTGATTCGGCGCTTGATGAGCGTCCCGTGTTTTGCTGGAATGCGTTTTTCATAATTGCTGCACTCGTACTTTATTAACATTGTTATCTGGTTATGGGACAGGCGTGGCATAGATATCACATATCTGATGCCATGTCCCAGCCAACAGTACATATTATCATGACTATAAGTTTTTTGTTATCATTGAACAAAGTACTGTATACTGTATTTTTGGCAAATCTTAATAAATAAAAAAATAACATAAAATTAAAAATATCAGGACCAATCACGTCGCAAGCCCAATGGTACTGCACAGTACTCCTGCCCAGCCATCGGAACAACGAATATGGCAATTAACCTCCCCTTTGGGATTGTGTTCGACACGAGTGGGAGTTGTTAAGTGAATAGATAGAGACATGGAAGACTTTTATCAGATAAGCAGCAGTGATAATCTTGGGTAACAGCACGAGGCGTGGCTTACTAAGCTTTGTTGGGGAAATTGTAAACATTTTCCCTTGGTATTGCTATTTAAAATCAATTAAAGAAGTAATGATAATAATGGCTGATTCAATATACACTACATGTTCACCTCATAGTCGATGTGGTTTATTCTATGTCTGGATTAGAATAAAATATGAATAGCTTATTTGTGGTAGGTTGTATGAGCACCCGAGAGGGGGTGAGTAAGTTATATGTGAAATAGGAATTCCGAGGGTAATTTACATGTCAGGAGTGATGAGATGAGATGAAATAGATGAGCGTGAATAAAAAATGTGAATATTTACTGGTAGAACAGATGAAAAACTAAGCCAGAAAAGTCAATTTGATTATTTATTGATAGGGCCTACTATAGCAGTGTTTTAGTTGGAATGGTGTGCTGTGTAAGCATGTCTTTACTTTGTTATAGAGAGTGGTAGATATTGGACATATTGCTCACTCAAATTGCTTTGAGATTTGATACCTAATGTATATTGAGATATACAAAATATTAGATTTGATACCTAATGTGTATTGTTCAAGATGTCGAGAGATGATATAAAATGTATGCAAACTATTTACCGAAATGGTGACTTAAGGTCCAATGAACCATGCAACTTTAATTGGAATATTCAAAATTATGTAGTTCAGAGAATGTATGAGTGCTAATTCGCAGACGTATTGAGTAAGAAGCATCATCCTGATATAGTATTGGTTATTTTTCTCATTATGCTTATATTTCACTTTGTTGCTGTTTAAATATTTCACTTGCATATACTACTGTATAATGAAAAACTTTTTTGAGACTGATGAACAAAATTATTTTATTTATTGAAATACATTTATATCTAAGAGTTAACGCTGGTCAACGCAGGTACATACATTTACAAGCTGGTCTCGAAGTTAAAAATATATATTAGGCTACATTAGATCTGACACTTGGGAATAAAGGGGCATACATACCTGCAACCTAATTGCTGTACTTGTATACAAGTTTAGACATGTATCACCAAGGACGTTCTATACGTCCTTGGTATCACGTTCCATAGGATCAGTCAATAAAGATTCCCTGTTCAGGCACAGTGGCGTCATGTTGTTATTCCCACTTGGTTCCTGCGGCTATAACAATGTAAAAGTTTACTGAAAGTGTTAAGAACATAAAAAAAACAGTTAATAAAAGGTGAACGAGCGTCACAGAGTGGGAATCAAAACCTTGAATAAAGATGGTTGATCCGGCAAGATTGTAGCCCTGAATACAAGTCTATTTCATCGGGGCGGAATAGCCATGTATCCAGAGCTAAAAAGATTGCCCACCACAAAAATTCAAACTGCCCAGTCAACAAGTACAAGAGCACTGCCGACGATAAAATATAAGGAACGATAGGAAATAAGCTATATGTCGAAGATAGACATTGTTCAAATAATACAAAAAAGTTTGTAGGCCTACATAATTTTTTTCCGATATTAAAAAAAATTAAATTCAAGTAAAAAAAAAGACAAGCTTGCATAAACATTTGAAAGTGTTAAATATAAAAGTTCTAGATTACTCACCAGGTGTCGCTTCGTCTACTTCACTCACCAGGTGCTGCTTTGATCTACATCACTCAACAGGATCATAATACTAAATCACTAGGAATAAAATGGCTACTTATCAGATACCTGGTTCCCAGCCAATCACTCAACAGGATCATATTACGAAATCACTACGAATAAAATGGCTACTTATCAGATACTTGGTCCCCAGCCAATGGCTATTAAAAGAGACGTAGTGAAGAACTGACAAGAGTTTAAAGATGCAGTGATGGGGCCAAACTGTAAGAGGGTCCTAATTAATTCACCTGGTATCACAGCTGAGGACAGACAAGACCCGAAGTTAATTTTAAAAGCTTTAAGAAACTATTTTCTCACGCAAAAAAATCCTATATAAACGATTTGTCTTCAATAGGCCTAGTGCTCACCAGAAAGTAGGAGAATCTGTGGATGAATATGTACTACGTTGGCATAGATTAGCAGATTCCTGTGAGTTTGCTACACCAAAGGATGACCTAATCAGTAACAGGGTGGTTATCGGTACTACAGATGAAGGAGGTAGATAAAGGCTACGGAGGGATCGAACGACCAGTACCTGACCTTAGTCGAGCAGTAACCAATCTGCGAACAGCAGAGACATCTCGGAGCCATAAAGAGGTGATCTCAGGGCAGACTGAAGTGTCAGTTGATCATTTCAAGAACAATTAAAAGAAAAGTTTTGGTCGACCAGATCAAGCCCGTCAATGTCACTCACACACACGCATAAGAAAAACGTCTGAAGCTAAAATACAGAACTGCTGTAAGTGGTGTGGACATGCGGTCCAACATGAGAAGAAGGATTATCCAGTGATTGGGGTTTTACACACGTGACATCCTCTCCCAATTACCCACAGGCTAATGGAGAATCCGAGAGAGCTGTTCAAACTGCAAAGAATATATTGAAAAAGAACAGCAACCCCTACCAGTGTTTACTAGCATATAGAACAGCTCCACTATACAACTGCAAAAATCAAAGTCAGATTTTGATGTCAAGACAGCTGGGAACTAATTTACCAACTGCAAAAAAAACTAATACCTACTGTGCAAGATCCTAAAATCCTCAGGGGGAAGGTTGAAGCTTATAGACTAAAATCTGCACAAAACTATAATAAAAGATATAAAGTAGTTACCTTACCTGTGCTCCAGCCTGAAGACCAAGTGTACATCAGGGATCAAGGCTGTTATGGAGAAAAGTTGCCTGAGCACACATCAGACAATGTGGCTACACACGAAGGTGGAATGTTGCTGCATAACTGAAATGCTCTCACCCATATTGGAATTGATGCGGCACACCCCAGGCTGGCCCTAATCTGCAGACACCAATAGCACACAACCCACCTCAGCTCACTGAGACTCCCAATACACCCCCTCATATAACCTGTTTGTGCATTGCCCATGCCAAAGACATCTGGGGACAATCTAGCTAGTACACCTGTGGTCGGCTGAGCACGGTCAGGCCAAGTTTTAAAGTCTACCCAGAAGACTGATTATAAATATACTAAGCCTTGGAATGATTATAGGCCAGAATAACGCCTACAGTCCAGCGGCCAGTCTAGCCTAAGCCAATGAAGGGGTCTTTTGTGTTAAATTAAAGTGTTCACATAGTTACCTGACTAGATTATATTAAGTCATGTTATATTTCATGAAAGAACTCTCATGAAAGTGGAGATGTTGTATAATGAGTTTAGACGTTCTGTAGGGTCAGTCAATAAAGACTCCCTATTCATGCTCAATGGCGTCATGTTGTTATTCCCACACTAATATATACTAAATTATCTAATTACAATTTTAGGCAAACGTGGTGTTAAATTTATATAAAAAATAAACAATATCTTGGCAGCCCTGAAAACACTGACCCATTGTTGGCTCAATGTTGGGCCAGCGATATTGTGAACAAATTCTCATGAGTTGTACTGATGCTGCTTTATTGTCCTCAGACATTCGCCCTACATCAGTTCAATTCTCATATATTTTTAAACGAACATGTGTATAAATTATTTTACTGAAATTTTCAACTCTGTAATTGCATTGGATATTATAATAAAAAATATATCTAATTTGAAACAAATTGAATCAGTAATGCAAACTAATGGCACAACTATTAAACATTTACTGGACAAGCTATATGCGTGATGAATATCTATGTACTAGTACAAGAATTCTTATATAGATGTTTGGCAAACTTCTCCTCTTCCTCACCTATACACATGCACTGTAGCCGTTAAACCCTCGTGGTGCATTAAAGCGTCCCTGAAAAATAAAGGGTTTAAAATTTGCATTAAACCGTTTGGAAAAAATAGTGGAATTCTATTTTTAGGTATATGTTCACATGCCATTTTGTAATAAATTATTTTTGTGTGAGCATTGTTTCTCTAATGTTACTATTATAATTATTTTATGCTAAAAAATATATGTAAGATATCATTATATGTTCATTGCTAATAAATTTAGAAATTGCCTTTATGTCACTAAACATTTACAGCAATAATCGACATTTTCACTGGTTTGTTGTCAATACTGTTACTTAGTGCTCCATCCTATTTCGCCAAAAAATAATGGATGTTCAAGCTGTTACCACAACATTCTCGATATTATTACGCTCAAGAAGAAAAAGCACGATACTAAGTGTCAGTGTCTTGGGAAGCACAAAATTTCAGCGTTGCAACGATGTTAAAAGATTTTAATCAGCAAGATTTGAAATTTGTGGACCTCCATTTTGTTATATCTGAATAATTTTCACTCACTTGAAGTTGTGGATCGCGTCAGCGAGCCACAACTTCTAGTGGGTGAAAATTCCAGTTGAATAATTTGGCGGTTAAAGGGTCAGGGTCAAAAGCACATAAAAATTCCAGGCTAGACAAAAGATGTTCGCAGATTTTCAATATGTATGCAAAACATTATTAGGACGATGCATCACAAAGATACACAATCTCCTTAATACAAAATCCGCTATAAAGTATCTGTAGTTTATTTACCCAGTTTTCAAAAAAGTGTCAGGGGAATGTGTCATTTATTAATGACTATATTTGTTGTTCACGAAAATAATCACATTTACAAGAACTACCTGATAATACATTATGGTAACAGCATTAACACTATTGTCAAAACATTCGCATCGAGCTTATAGTCCAGGGCTATTAGATATTAACCCGGAACAAATTCGTAACAAGCTGAAAATTTAAGCATATGTTCTTGAAACAACATAGAAAAACATATCAAAAGTCCTTCAAAATCCGCCTGGTATTAGGGCCCGAAATTGGGGTATTAAGGGGTAAATGGGGGTAAACAATGGGTATTAACAATACATTTAAAAGTATTCAACCTAAATTCATAAAATTTGTATCTAAATATATGTTTTAGCACCTGCAGAATACATTAAAATTATTTGTGTTACTTTCTCGCCACCCTTTCATCCCCAAAAGTGGTAAATAGGAAAAACAGGGATAATATCCATAGCTTATGAGCTATTTGGCCTAGATTCATAAAATTTGTATCTAGCATTGGCGAAAAAAGCAAAAACATTTTTTTAAATTCGGCGACCTCCCTTTAATCGCCAGCAACAACTTTTTGTATCAATTTTTAACCACCCTTTCCTCCAAAAAGTGGTAAATAGAAGTAAAATTGGGGTGATAACCATAACTTAATGAGTTATTTGACCTATATTCATAAAATTTGTATCCAAACATACCCGGGGTGTTTATTATTATCATTTGTATTAATATTTTACCACCTTTTCATCCCCAAAGCAAAAAAATAGCATAATAATCACAAATTGTGAGCTATTTTACCTAGATTTATAAAATTGTTATGGCCTACCTGGATATGTTTTACCATGGGAGAAAATGTAAAAGCATTTTAAACTTATGCGACAACCAGCAACAAAAGGATATGATGCTGTAAAATTACCCTTTCATCCCGAAAAGTGGTAAATAAGGGTAAGATGTGAGCGATATTTGACTTACTTAGATTCATAAAATTGGTATCTAGATTATATATTTTAGCATCCGAGAAAAAATAATGAAACCGTTTTTAAAAGTTTAATAGTTTAAAATTTAATAGTTTGGGCTCTTTGAAATTAACTCGAATTAACTGTTTTATTATGTGATTAACAATCTACATTATACATGAAAATACTTTTTGGGAATGCAAAGGTTGTTAAAAATGAATACAACATCATATACAATTTCGTTTTTTGAGAATAAATGGTGATGGTTGGTTTTTCTTTCAATTAGGCCTACGCTTTTTTGTTTGATGCTAGGACAAATATATAAATACAAATTTTATGAATCTCCGTCAAATTTATGGTTATTAATTTGCCATTATTTGCCAATTTCGGGAAAAAGAGGGTTGTTAAAAATTGATATAAGTAATTGTAGTGGATTTCTCAGGAGCTACAAAAAATGTTGTTGGTAATTAAGGGGAGGTCGCCAAATTTTAGAAGTGTTTTAAAAAAAATTATCCGATGCCAGATACACAGTTTATGAATCTAGGTCAAAAAGATCATAAATTATTGTTATTACCTCTACTTTACCCTATTTACCACTTTTGGGGATGAAACGGTGGCTAAAAATTATTACCAATAATTTTTAATGGATTCCGCAGGGGATAAACAAATGTTTAGATACAATTTTTATGAATCCAGGTTAAATAGTTTTAAAGTTATCGTTATTATTCCCTTTATTACCCCTATTTACCCCCTTATTACCCCCATTTCGGGCACTAATACCAGGGGGATCTTAGACGACTTTTGATACGGTTTTCTATGTTGTCTCAACAATATATGCTGAAATGTTCAGCTTGTTACGAATTTGTTCCAGGTCTCTATGAGTTTTAGACTAATACCCCTGGACTATTATCAGAACAGAGTAACTAAATGTCATTAAGCTTGCAAAATCTTTGAAAATAGAATTGGACTATTATCAGAACAGAGTAACTAAATGTCATTAAGCTTGCAAAATCTTTGAAAATAGAATCAGGAAACGAATACATTGGATTTAGAACACTTCGAGCTTTCTTGTTCGCACAAACCCAAAAGTCCTAAAATTTGATAATGACCCAGCTAATCATACAAGAGCCCCACCTGGTGACTGAAAGCCAACAATGCCAGAGCCACCTGGTGAGCAATTGTGAAACGTCACTTGTAAAGGGGTTTCAGGGGAAGATGGAAATCCATGAGTAACATGCACAGGTCTAAAATCATAAAAAAATCGGTGATTTTATTTTGGCTTCTTAATATGACCATATGATGTAAACATGTCCCTAGACTGGAACTGCAAAAGTTTTAAAATGTTTGTACAGCGCACTCACCAGTTATATATAGGGTTTCAACACCCCAAATGCCAGTCCAATTGAAACACATGTATAATGCCAACATTCTAAGGGCCGATTTCACCACTTCCGTCCCTAGCTACACTCCAATGTGACACACAATAATAAAGCATTTAGCTGTCCTTTTTAAAAAACAGCAGCGATAATGGTATGCTCACCAATTAGATTTTGAGCTAGGCCCCCATATGTTGTGAAAGGTCCAATTTGCCCAGATCTCCCTTAATATTCTTGTGCCCATTCCCATTCCCATTTTTCTTAATTCACCAGACACGGAAACAACCATTTAAAGCAGCAATTTGGGTAGGGAGTCTTTAGTCAGTAGCCACCCCCCTTGGATTTCGGCTCATTTAGGGTGGTGAGACCATAGAGACGAAATTCGTGTATTTCTTATTTTTGCATGGTTGTCAATCATGTACAACTTTAAAATTAAAAAAAAAAATGAATAACAAAAGAATAACGTTGTTATACATGTTATAACCTTGCACGTTTTTTGTTTTATTTTGAAGGTTTATACGCTTTCTAAAGTGGAATTTTTGCTGCTATTTATAATATTATGTAGCTATTTTATCTTAACAATTTTATTTACAATTGCAAATTTATATAATTATTGTATATATATTTGTGTATAAAAGCCTGATAAATAAATATAAAAATTCATTCATTCATTCATTCATTCATTCATTCATTCATTCATTCATTCATTCATTCATTCATTCATTCATTCATTTATTCATTCATTCATGCATTTACAGGGCAGTTTACAATGTGTAGGGTGTATTAGTACGGATGATTGACCTTTGTCATTTTATAAGAGCATGTTTTTGTTGTGGGTTGAGAGACTGTTACCAGGGCAGTAATTAATAACCAATCAGAATCCAATCTAGCTGGATAATGGACGAAACATGATGGTACAAAGTGATTGATTGGCTGAAAATGTCGTCACATTATCAGATCACTGCACGTGATTTAATCTCTAATTAAGTCACTGGTAGTGACGTCAGCATTGTGCTCTGCTGCCATAAAACATCCTCCTGGTAAATTAACCAATTCTCAGATCCCTGGTCGCAATAATTCAGTTCGTGGGATAGTTTAATAACTTTGATTTGATGGAAAATGTTAGGATAGTATTGGATATACAGTAAATTCCCGCCAATTTGGTCAAGTTTGAATCAAAATATATGTTAATTTAGACAATTTAATGGTCATTTCTTCTTCAATTGTTTTTGTTTGAAGGATAATAAATAAGCTGAAAACATTTATGGACGTGATTATGACTATAAACTGCCAGTCATCTCCACAATTTGCATGCGCAGGTCATGTGTAGGCCTTCAGTATACAGTTGATAAAGCATTCAGCTCAAGTAACTAACCTGATTACAAAATTATGGATACTACTCCAACGAGACACTCACTCAACGATGTTGTAATGTTAGACCAACGTCTGTGACGCTGGCCCAAATTTTAACCAGCATTGGGTGAGTGCACAATGTTTGCTAGGAAAACCCTCCTGTCAATACATGCTTGGGGGTCAGCTTTTTCGAGCTCCCCGCAGTAACACAATCAGTTAGCTTTTAAACCCAACACTCTTCTAAGAACATTAATAAGTGGAATTATTAACTCATAGATGTCGTTCAAATGTATAGACTTTCTATGATTTGGTTACTTGCCTTTAATGCGGCGATGGGTATCAAACACATATGGTATCATTATGGAATACTCACGGGCACTATTATATTCTATGGAATCCATGTCCAGCGTATTTTAACAGTTTACTATAACTTCAAAGGTTTAAGTAATGTTTCAGTGATGCAAAATGTTGTTTTGATGCATCACGGGGGGTAACCCTTTAAGGCCTCACGATGCATTAAAGCATCATTTTAAATCCCTGAAAGAAACGTAATTTTCCTACAATTAGGGGTTTTAGAATGAATATTTCCATGAAACTGGTTTACCAATACATGGCAATTTTCTTTACTTTTTCACCCACATCAAGTCATCTTTATCCACTATAAGCCGAGAATTGCGACAGAAATTCGCAGCTTGTAGTGGATAAAGATGACAATGTAAAGTCAGGCCTGAAAGGGTTAAATGGTTATCCTTAAATTTATCTTCTTTAAATGTTCACACACTTGAATTTGTGTCTATCTACCACCACACACAACCTCAAGTCTGTGAAAATTACTCATTTTTGCTTAATTTGGGAATAAATATTTGCAAATCTTAATGTTCAACACCCTCTCAATTCCCAATGACAGTTATTTCATTTGCTAGTAAAACGGATTTAAAAGTCGAAAATGTTAACTGCGAAAGGGTTAAACCGATCAACAAGAAACAAACACTACTTGTTATAATTATCACATTTTATTCGGATGAATATACCAGTGTGGTTGATATACGTGTCCTAATCTGGAGGTCGTAAAGGTCAGCTGTGCGGTAACAACGGTCATGAATGTCAACTGTGTGATAACAAAGGTCATAAATGTCAACTGTGCGGTAACAAAACACAACTGTCAAAGAATGATCAACAATAACATAACTGTAACATTTACAACGAACTTACAAAAAATACTGTAGAAAATCTGATAACGAAATGACTAAGAATACTGTAGTAAAGTTCACTGGTATAGCGTGTTACTTGATACTGTAGTAGACTTCAAATACTACTAGTCTAGTTGATTACCAAGCTAACACAATCGTTGCCCGAATGGTGGTTTCAAGTTGAGACAACGCTTTGGTGTAGGTTAAAACCTTCAACGATTGGTTAAGACGCTAATCACAACATTTATGCACCATGTATATTTTGTCAAAATTGGAATTTTTAACATGCGTATGGTATTTTCAATCAAAATCAGGACGTACTTTGCTATAGTTTACTGATATATGCGTACGTCATCAGGTCATCGCTGGGCGTATCACCATATTATATTATATCAAGCCCGAGCCTTTAGGCGACCACTTTATTTGCTGAGATAAACAAAAATAGTCAAACTCTATATAGAATTGTGAACTCCTCCTCTCTTCATTAGCCCAAACAAAAATACTAAATCATTATTTATTTGTTCCCTGTAATTGAGTAGTATTGACTGAAGCGTGAGTTTTTCCTACTCGTCTCAGCACCCAGGGCTCGTATTCTGAGACGATCTCAAGTTAAGGCGATAGTTGAGTACGTTAAAGGTGATCTATCACCCCCTATATAGTATGAATGAATTTGTGACACAAGATGGGGCACAAGTGTTTCCTTATATATGGTGATTGGCTATCACGTGACCCTCTGAGACGGTCACATGATAGCCAATCACCCCATATAAGGACATAATTATTCATACCATATAAGGGGTGATGGATCACCTTTAAGTTCATAAATGCAGTTATGCAGTGGATTAGCAGCTCACCCCATAACAAAACTTTATAGGATCGTCTCAAAACAAGGCCACAAGTATGTCCCTTCATTTAAACCTTAAAATCGCCAAATTAAAAAAAAAAACTCACTTGAAGTTGTGTGTCGTTACCGCGATCCACAACTTCAAGTGGGTGAAAATTACCCATATGTGTTCAATTTCAGATCAAACATTTGCGAATCTTTATGCTTAAACGCTTTTCTATAATTATTTATCGAATTCTGCATTTTATTCAAAATATTCCGTTTACATAGTGCATAAAAGCGGAAGAAAGACTTGACCCTAGTCTTGCTAAATTGCCATATTTCCTTCCTTGTAACTGGAATTGCGAATGTTATTTCAACTTTAGATGACAATTTTTCATAATTAATAAAAAATGACATCCGAGAAATTAAATTAATTCCTGAATTGACTATCTACCACAAAATTATTTTCTTTTATTTAGTTTACATCTTTTTTAAATATAATAGTAATACAGATCTATAATACGGGAATGCATAGTACCTACATGTACGTAATAAACTGAAATTGAAAGTACACTCTCTTCTACATAGAATAGCATATTAAATGTGAAGAACTTCATGCATGTTTCAATATGTTTCTGATAAAAAGCGGTCGGAATTGTGACACACATAAAATGCAAGAAGACAGATTGGATTCCGGGCTTTAGCTAGCGGTTGATTGGCTTATTGGGACCAACCATTTATTTTTGTTGTCTTAGGGACTAGACCAAAAGCTCATTGTTGCAAGAAAAGCGTATTTTTCCAAGCTATGGCTGAGGATAAATCTGATTATCAGTGACGTCAATATCGTTATTTATGTTACTGTTCCTTGGTTAAAATAAATTGTCGTGAAGTCCATCCATAGCGTTAAAAAATAAGTGTTTCAGCCAGCTTCGATTTTGTGGCATGACCCCTTATACTGATCAGCAAGGAATTGATCGATTAGCTAGTTAACAGTAGATGTTCGACATATCTTAATTTCATTTCAAATTACAGGTACATAGCATAATGTACTACATTTTAGTCGGACATTTTCGTAGAAAAACATAGAATCGCTATTAACATAACCTTATAAGAGATACAGAAGGTTGTACATTCCATACCCGGGACTTTGACCGATGTTGTACTCAGTTTTGTGGCATTGAGAACAAAGGAGACAAGTGGGGTTTTTTCAATATGAAATTATCATAATGTTTTTTACATTTACTAGTTTTGCTATACGTTTTAGAGATATATAATCGGCACTTCAAGCTTCACAAATAACAGACGTAGGCTATAATTCAAGTAAGTAAAATCACAGGATCGTTAGTTAAGGCAGTGCACAATTTTAAAGCAAGTCTGTGGTTTTACACGTTCAGAACGCCCTGACTAATCATCACCCTTGTGTGGGCTGTAGCCACGCTAGCTTTCTCATAGTAAATTGATTTTTTTTCATTACAGAACGAAGACATTAAAATTAACTTGCAAAAATGTCCTGTCTGACTTCAACGAGTTCTCATACTGAAGAAGCATTATTTTTTGCTGACATTAATGTCAGCAAAAACAATTTTTCTTCAGTATGAGGACTCGTTAATGTCAGCAAAATGTCAGCAAAAATCATTGTTTCTTCAGTACTAGAGCGCGTTGAAGTAGGATAGAGCTCTCTCATTTTACAACATCCTTTGATCACTCTTGTAGGCCTGATTGGCTCAAAATTGTGCACTGAATTTTGTACTGGGCCCTCGTATTGGTGCAATGTGTACGTTCATACCATACATGTGTATATGTGTGCTCTTAATACCGGTGATCGAATCGTTTTATATACATGTGAGGTTGGTTTTGACCAATTTTCTACCATGTATATAATACCTTGGCCCTTTCAGCGCGGGGACCGTCTTAAGACATAAACATCCGACGTGGATAGGCAAATAAAATATTTATTAAAATATTTTTAACGGTAGACCCATAAAATAGGCATTCGAATGAAGTGAAAAGAGCTAGCTGAGCCATTTGGTATCCATAGTTTCCAAAATATTTCAGCGTTGTGAAGGCTAAAATTAAAAAAAACTTTTGCAGTTCTAGTCTATGGACATGTTGACATCATATGGTCATATTAAGAAGCCAATATAAAATCACCGATTTTTTGATGATTTTAGCCTGGGCCAGTCCCTTTAATATCTGATCACGGGTATTGAGTATACAGATGTATGGTATGAGCGTACACATTGCGACTATATGCGGGCCCAGTGGTAGAAAGTGTATAAGTTAAATCACATGACCGTTTACTGTGTGCGTGAACACGCTACCCTAACTGCGACACTCATACACAACTGAAGCAGGCATCAATGAGGAACTCGTGCATAGCAGGCTAAGTAACAAAAAATAACGACGCACCAGTATGCAATTATGCAAATACAGTGCTATTATGCAAATGTTGTGGTTGATTGCAAACATACTGTAATTAATAAATTAACCAACAAAATAGCTTCACAAAGCTGTCAACAGGTGGCCGGTGATCACCTGCCAACTAATGTCTCTCACCCAATGCTGGCTGAATGGTGGCTGATTGGTGGCACAAGGTGTCTGAAGCTGGCCCATCATTAAACCGAGTCCTTGTAAATTGCCCATTTCCCATAAAACACGAGGTGTTCATCAAATGTTGTTTCAGTAAAATAACATTGCGTGAACATCTTGAGTTTGTTTGGAATTGGCACGTTTCACTAATTTAAAGCTTTAAATGACAAAACCTATTAGAATTTATAAAAATGGAGTACTCCCAAATCGAATTGTTTGATTAACTTCATGAGTACTAAATATGTTTCGTTAATTTCATTGACAGTTTACTTGGTTTGGAACTTGCATTTAAATGGCGAAAAATATTCCAAATTTATAAAAAATGGTGTACTCCCAAATTGAATTGTTTGATTAACTGATTGCTAACTATTTTGATCAATGTCTGTGGTATTCGACTTTGTTGGACACTTGTATTGGCCTAGCAGGACAAGCGATACGCCAGCACACGGGTGATATCTTTTGGCGTTAGCAGTGATATATACATCTAGACGGAGGTAGTTTGACTAGCCAGTTTATCTGCAGCCAATTTTATCACACTTTTATCTGATATGACACAACTTTTGTCTCCAAAGCACCACGTGTGCCTGGCCAGAGGGTTCCTGGAGTGGGAGCCCGCCTCTGATTGGCTCACTTGACAGTTTGCCGTGGACACGTGATGTCTGTCTGGCACGTGAGGTGCGCTGTATCGCATTTTGAGGTTACCGGATAGAGACCTGCGCATAGTGGCGATCGGGGCGTCACCTGGTGAATGAGAGGAATCCGCAGATGAGCTGGAGCCCACAGGGGATGGAATGATTGAGAGATGTCGTACTTCTCTGGTTTGTTTGCTCTGAGGGTGGACATGACCCACGGTAGATACGCTGGATATGGACTCAGATGATCGTGTGCGTATCATGCCGGGGTCAGCGTCCTGTAGAGAGGATCTTCCGGACTTGGTGGGGGAGTACCGTACAGTAGCCTCTGTACCGGAGCTCGAGGACGACCGGGGTGACTCCTTACCCCAGAGATCCGCCATCATATCCACATCACCCGGGGTACCGTACGGGGAGAGGACGTGAGACGGCATCACCGGGGATGGGTGGAGACCGGCCAAACCCAGCTTACGCCTCCGCCTCTCCCCGGATCGAGGCTTATGACTAAGAGATGGTGCTACGATCAGGGGTTCCCCCATCATCCCCAGGTCTTTATGCTCGTCTGAGGGTGAATGTGCCGCCATCACGGTAACATCTCCATAATACTTGTTATGATGACGCCAGAGTGCTAGGTGTTTAGCATAATACTCTGCCAGGGGTAGTCCCTTACCTCTGTATGGTTTGCCCACAGGAGAGGCCAGACGTTTGGGGGAACTCACACTCTCTGAACTGAACCCTGTGGTCGTGGTGTCTGTGAATGAGGTCACATCAGTCTGACTGCTGCTCTGTGAGCTGTTAGCCACAGCCCCAGAGTCATAGCTAGTGTTCCGGCTCCTCTCAGAGTCACTACGCCTCAGGTGGGACAGGGAAGCAGTATCAGACAGCACAGTACTGGTGCTGCGACCTAGCGAGCTTGGAGACGATATGGATGCTGTTTCGTGTTCATGTTGTTGGCGGAGGAAGTGAGTGAAGTGTAGTTCTAGAGGCATGGCTATCATGGCCAGCCCTTCCTTGATACCTTTCTCTGGTTTTGCTGAGCGTCTTCTGGTTCTTTTCTCACCACGCGCTCCTGATGTTCTCTTTAGAGGATGTCTCTGGCCTCTGGTCATGGCTTTCCCCGCTTTGGGTTGTCGTCCGCTGTTTAGGGATGCTTTAGATCCATGTTTCTGAAGCCTCCTTAGTTCTCTGGGAGAGTACCGGTCACCTTCACCGCCCATCACAGGGGTCATCGCTACACCTCGACCTGATTTACGTGACCTTCTGGAGTCTGTACGTGACGTGCTGTTACTATGCCGTGATCCTCCACGCCTCCGACAGCTGCTTCCGCGCTGCGGTAACCGGGGTTTGTGCGCATGTGCCCACTGTATACTGCCAGGCATGTGGAATAGCAGCATTTTGTCGTCAGCTTCGCGGATATCATCATGCCACCACCGTGACATCTTAACACATATGAACACCAGCATCACCAGCAACGTACACAGCGGTAAAATAGTCAAGTTCGCCTTATTTTTATTTGCGTTGGATTTATTTTTGGACTTCGCGGTGCTCCCCCACACCCTGTCCCATATCATATGCACATTTGAACCTCTATCCAGACTGGCGTTTATATCAGGAAGAGGCACTGACAGCCAGGGGATATAGGTTCGATCCCACACTTTAGAGACGTTCTTGTGGGGTATCCCATCACCCGAAGATAAACTAACATCATCTGAGACTGTGACGTCACTTCCGGTGAACGCAGGGGATTCCCCTGTGGTGTCGTCATGCGCAATAACAACAATTGGTGTAGAATCCCGCTCAGATTTTTGATGACGTAAACGATGACGTAATGTTGGCATGGTAACGCTGGGGTGACAAAACATGAGGATGAAAAGCAGGCTCTCCAAGGATATCCCGACGGCTTGCCAGTGCATGGCGTGATGACGTCACCAGACGACCATCATTAGAGCAGTGATGACGTCACAGCAGGCTATCATGTGACACACGCGGTTCACTTAAGTTAACTAGCATGGCGGCGATATGTAAACCTCGCTATGCAGCACAATAATAGTATCCAATGAGAAGAAATCCATGTAATCCATAGGCAAATAATCCAATTTGATATGACGTAACCACCTGATAACTTGTAGATCACCAGGAGATAATTATGACGTATATCACTATGACGATGATCCTTTAATCACCGGCCACGCATTAAGACTACTGATTGTGGGGGAGATAGTAGAGTGTTGCTACGGTGGCGTGGCGTTTCTATGATGTGTACTTGTTACTCGTGATTGTGGAGGGAGATAGTAGAGTGTTGCTACGGTGGCGTGAGGTTTCTATGGTGTGCATTTGTTGCTCGTGTTTGTGCGGGATGTCCCGGCTGGTCCTGCCTGGTTATTGGATGCTGCAGGCTGTTCATCTGTTACTCATGCATGATGACTGTCTGGCAGCCGGCATGTCTGGCCTGTCTGGCGTGATGTCACAGCGTCTGGCAGCAATTCCTGCGAACAGAATACAGAATTATAATCAGCATCACATACCCCAATGTCCCAATGCTGTTCAAATGTTGGGCCAACGTCGTAGACGGTGGACCAGCATTAAAACAGCATTGGCCACAGTGTCTGGCAGCAATTACTGCAAGCAGAAGACATTTAATCAAACATTTTTATCATCTAACCAACAGACACTGGATGTTGACCCAAATCTGTTTTAATGTTGGACCAACGTCGCAGACGGTGGACCAGCACAGGGTTCCCGCCAGGAATGTTTGAGAGAGGAGGGGTCCAAAATGGGTGGGGGGTCTGGGGGTATCAGTTTTTCTAATTTTGAGTGCCCAAAATGGCCTATTTCAACTAAAATGACAACAAAATATGGGATATATTTTATTTTCTTTGCCAACAAGAGGGGATATCCCCCCCCTTTGGTGCTGAGGGGGAGGGGGGGAGGGGTCCGGACCCTCCCCCCTGGCGGAAACCCTGCAGCATTAAAACTGCATTGGCCACAGTCTCTGGCAGCAATTCCTGCAAGCAGAAGACGCCATTATAATCCAGCAAACAAGAGATGCTACAGCAGTGTTGTTTTAATGTTGGGCGAGCGTCGCAACCGATGGCCAACATTTAACCAACGCGTCGTATTTTCTATTAATCACCACCTGACTCCTGACGTAGCCACAATGTTGGCTTAACGCTGGCCCATCGTCCACGACACTGACCCAACACTAAATAATCATCGGACCGACGTATCGTGTCGGCACTCGATCTATCAAACACGAGATGCTGGTTTGATACTGTTTTAATGTTGGAATAAGGTCGCAGGCGGTGGCCCAACGTTAGAACAATATTGTATGAATGTCTCGCAGTTTCTGGATTCAATAACCCTATAAAATCATTGGTCGACAAAACCACAGATGGGACGTTTGATTAGCTACAATCAATAATGGCTAACATCTGAGAGGCTGGAACACCCTGACAATACCACAGATAATGTACAATTTGAATTAAAATAGAGGCCATTCTGGCACATCTAATGTTCGTTTGTCTTTTAACCTTCACAACGCTGTATAAACCATGGAGAACAAATGGTTATTTTCAATTTAAAGTAATCATAGATGTCTTATTTATTTATTTCCGCTTCATTTGAATACCTATGTTATGGGTCTACGCCTATTATAAATATGGTAATTCTTTCAGAGCGGGGACCGTCTTTATACGTCAGATTCTGACGTCTACAGACGTCAGATTCTGACGTATAAAGACGGTCCCCGCTCTGAAAGTGCTGATTTATTTTATTTGAAAATGTTAAAAACGGATATAGACGATAAGCGCTATAAGGGTTAAATGTCGTATCTGCATTTTAGACAGGTGTAAATACGAGCATTTAATGCCGAGGTTTATGTTTATTTGACTTCCTGTTAAAACATGCAAAAATGGTATAATAATCATTATTATTAATTGAGTATTTTTTTCGAACATGTTTTTAACTTTGGTTGACGGACAACCTCTACAATGCCTGTCAACCATATTAATGAATTAAAATTATATAATAAAATAATGTATGACAGTATAATATAAAACCAGCTGTTCAATGGTTATAAGTGTTGGCATATACTTATCATGTAAGACAACGTCATATCCAGTGTTTGAAATAGCAATGTTTTGTGTACATGTTATGTTAAAAATGTACATAGTAGATAGGTCACAATCGGAGACGCTGGACAAACATATGTAAGTATCGATGTCGGATTTAACCCTTTCAGCGCGGGGGTCGGCTTTTGAAGTCAGAATCTGATGGTAAAAATCGATCCCAGCGCTGAAAGAAGACAAAGTGCAAAATGGCTGTAGACTCGGTAACATAGACTATATTCAAATGAAACAGAAGGAACTAATTAACTAAGACATTTATGATGACTTCAAATTGAAAAAACCCTTTGGTATCTATGGATTGCATAACAAATATTTTAGCATCTTAAGGGTTAATACAACATGACATAGACCTCCTGAGTTTGATTTGATCATTAATAATGATCAAATCAATGATACATTATACTCTGCTATTTTATAAAATAAACTCATTCTCACGATTATTCCTAAACCAGGTTGTAATGTAGATAATCCGAGGATGATTTATATTTATATATATTTTAAATTGTAGTCATGCTTAACCCATTCAGTGCGGGAATCGTCTTTATACGTCAGAGTCTGGCGTCTGTCGACGTCAGACTCTGACGTATAACGACGCCACCCGCACTGAAAGAAATAAAATATTTATAACAATTCCCATTATTTATATAACCTGATTACGTATAGGATAATATACAGGTACAGAAATATTGTGCAGCAGTTAGCAGCAGAGCATGTTCTAAACTAAGAATTTGGTGTAGCAAAAACTGCTACAACAACTTACTAGTGTGTACCATTTACCTCAACTTGTGTAGCAAACTACTCCACTACACCAGACAAATTATTCCCTGAACCAGTATATCCAGAGAGATTCAGATTGATCTGACGACTAGGATTCGACACTGAATCTCTGGCCTTGCCAGCAATCAGTGTCATAATCTACAAATGATGATGAAAGATAGACATAGCGCGTCCAGGCACCGCACTCTGCCATTTATGGAACAATCTACAGGCGAATATTTATGACCAATAGACGACAAATTCCCTGCAGTGCTCCATCTACAAAGCATGATGTGCAAATGATACTTATGCAAAGGAGGAACGCTGGCGCGGATACTGCTCCAATGTCAGATAGAAAGTGGACTGTGCGGCGTCGACGTAATCCCAGAAAACACGATGTGATAAGCCAATGTTGGTAAACCAACATTGTGCCAATGTCCCGCGCTCGCTCAATGGTGTACCAGTTACGGCGGTCGCCGTCGGACCACAGGTAATATTTGGCCAATCACCATAAAATATGGCTGCAGTTGAGCTGAGGAGAAAACGACATATTTTGCCCTTTTGTTCGCTAAATGTGTGTTATTTCTGAGTCCGGGACACGTGACGTGTATGCCCAGGTGTGCACCTGGGACACTTTACATAACCCGCTAACATTGCGTAGCTATGTTTCATCTGAACACATCCATCCATTTGAAATTGTGCCATACCATCTCGTGTAGTTATGTTTAACCTTTATAACGCTGAATTATTTTTGTGTAAACCTTGGAGACTGAAGGGTTTTTTTTAATTTGAAATCATCACTTCAAATTCTGACGAATAAAGACGGACCCCGCACCGAAAGGGTTAATAACCTCAAAATCTGTATATATAGTATAAATTGTCACCCATTTGAAGTTGTTTCTCGCTACCACGACCAAAAATTTCAAGTTGTGAAAAAATTATATATATGTATGTTATATAAAGTAACATTTAATTATTTAATATTGTAGTGACTGAAATTTGTATAATTTCAACCAGGGCGTTTCTCAATAGTACATATTTAAGCGTCTTTATACGTCACTGTAGATGTCAGTTTCTGACGTATAAAGACGCTGAAAAAATAATATTTTGAGTTGACCACCATTACAACCCACCCAATAATCATTTTAATCATTTTTTTTAGCTATTATCGATTCACGATGATACTAACATATAACATATAATCATAGTTCGTGTATCACAAAAACGATCATGGATCATAATCACCCGCAATCCCTTGATTGTCTCAGTCGCTCCTGCTCATATATAAGGAAATGAAATGAATGGGGTTTTAGGCCACTTTTGTGCACATGTAGGCTAAACTGGGACAGGAGAACCTCTGAGGATGATGAGATAAATGAGATGACACTGCCTCCAGTCACAGGATTCGAAATTCGAGCCCTGTGCTCATATAAAAGACGGGTCGACAGACGCACAACTACATAATGCCACCGGCCGCATGCCTGCAGGGCCAGCGGAGGTATGAAAAACCCAAGATGATTCCAGAAGGCGCTTGTAATTTCCTGCACGCAATCATACCCTGGTCAACAACAAGCAACCCATCAAACACAAGACATTGAACCAATGTTGGTTTGGTGTTGGGCCAGCGTCGCAGACGGTGGGCCGCCACCAAACCAATAGTGAGTCGACGTCTTGTGCCTGTTACTGCAGACAGTACTCCGTTATCGCAGACCGTACCTACATTAACATCCATGACACATCGATTACTGCATCCTTCTAGACACGTAGCAGGCAGTTGACACATCATTGGCTTAATGTTTGGCCAGCGTCGCAGACGGTGAGCCAACATCAAATCAACATTGGGCCAACGTCTGGTGTTTACTGGGGGCTCCTTTTAGACATGTACCAGAGTAGACAGCCCTCACGGTAATTTGATTGGCTTGAAGAATATTTCCCTGGACGGAATCAGGGGTGATGCGTAGATTTAAAATGAAATAAACTGAATCGGGCTTTAGGCAACTATTGTGCACATACAGGCTAAATTGGGCCAGGAGAACCTCTTGAGGATGGTGAGGTGAGTGAGATGACACTGCCCTCCAGACACATGATCCGCAATTAAAACCCTGGAGGTCTGAGGCCGAGCACGCTACCTCTCGGTCACGAAGGCGCCCCACAATACTGCAAGTTTTTTATATAGTATATATTTATACATTTTTGTCGCAATTCCCCACACTAGGTAAATGAAAATGACATGATTCTATGAGAATGTTTAATATCAAACGAAAGCTAGAAAGTCCTTGATGGAATTGAAAGGATTAGACAATTACGCATAGTCAGCTGGCATTCATATTTCATTCATATTTCTATTCCTGAAAAAAGACATTTCCCAAGTTGAATTAGTCGACTAACCTAACTGATCAACCGCCAAATTCCTTCACGATGTAATATGTTATTTCTATACGTCATAGCACTGACATTCCTATGCTGGTCCAGCCCTTATAACGCTGAAAAAAGGGTATTTTTCGATTAGAAAACATCATAAATGCTTCATTTGAATACCCATGGTATGTATCTACAACTAGTTTTTTTTATTCTTTCAGCGCGGCGATCAATGTCGACCACAGATTCTGACGTCAAAAGTCGTTTCCCGCGCTGAGATGGTTAATGTTGGGTACATGTGAAAACGATGGCTCAAGGTAGAACAGAGGGAAATTATATTCCCCCCGATTGAACCAACCTATAGGGTGAATGTCTTGTATTTCCCGGTAAGACCAATTTAGCACAGTATAACGCGCATTATCATATATGACGCATCGATCAGTGCATCATTCCAGACGTGTAGAGCTCAGCAACTCCTAAGCGTCGAGCAGATGCTGGCCCAACGTCTCATGCATTGACCCACCATTAGCTCGATGTTTGCTCATTGCGTTTCACTTGAGGAACAGTCACCATGAAATTTTTCTGGGCGATCTATATTGAATGTGATTGTGTCGGCCTGGCAGGCGTGTGTCCATATATCCCCGACAGCGGAAAGGGCAACAGGCACCAGATATCCACGCAATGCTAGATTATTGTTGGGTCAACGTCTGCAACGTTGGCCAAACATTAAAATAACATTGCATCGATGTCTCTTGCTGGTCGGATGAGAGGTCACATTGTTGAGGTGTGTGACACATTCGCTAGTCATCACAGACACGGCAAATTAACCTCTCGCCACCTACCTATAAATAGCGACACAATCAGGCAAAAAACTGCAAAATCGGTATTTTTACTTTGGCTCCTTTTTTTGTCCATAATATGTCAGCATGCCCATAGACTAGAATTGCGTACGTTTTTTTTAATTTTGTGTTGCGCAGTTAGGTGAGAAAAAAGAAGGAAAATTAAATTTGGACATGCATGTTCAAAAGCAGAAATACGAGATTAACTGATAAATGGGGCTTTCGGCACACTTGCTACGTTGCCACAACTGCCTAAAATTGAAAAGACTTCCGCGATTCTGGTCTATAGGCATGTTCACATCATATGGTCATATTAAGAAACCAAAATATTTTTTTAGATCTACAGAGGTAGAAGAGATAGACCTGAATGTCGATGATCCGTAACTGTGTTCTTTCTTAGACTTGAAATACACACAATAGGCATACTACCAACAGTCACGTTAACCAATGCTGGGCCTATAGTTACGATATATCGTAAGCTTCGGATTGGTTGAGATGACCATCTCAATATCTACGATATTTCGTAACTTGTACGAGAATACTGTGTCTGGTTTATATATAATTGGATCATGGCGATATATAATAGTAGGGCCTAATATTTACTGGCCAGCTTCGATGGCTCATTCGTATTGACTGGGACCTGTAACCTGGAGGTACCAGGCTCGAATCCCGGTCGTGCCGGATATTTGTCATCGTGGTTGTGCATATACAGTGCTCCAAACTGTTCAAAGGTATGGAGTGTACAGTGCTGCCTATGGTACTGTGGACTATAAAAAAACTTTGAAGTCATTCGAAGCGAGAGTAGGGCTTCGGGCTTCCTTCTGTCGCGATATTGCCATGATCGTGCAGAAAGCGACGTAAAGCAATATTCACTTGTTCACACTAGTAATCTTTACTATCTGCATGGTTGGATCGCCGTGTGCGACGTTGGCCAAGTGTTAGCTGGGATGGACTTCAAGATTTGATAAACAATTACCCCCTTTTTTATGGCCAACAAGAAAATAATAAGTGCAGATTCGTAGATCCGTATCTACTGTTTTAACAATAGACTGGCGTCACAGGTGTATTTTAAGCCGTAATATTGCATGCATTTTATGGTGACAATGCTAATAAAAATAGCAGTGGATGGGAAGGCATTATTTAAATGCAGGCTGTTTACACAATCAATACTACACATATAAACTGGTCTGGTGAAGTATGAAAGATCCACCTCGTGGCGATGTAACAACATCTGGTGAAAACACATGTGGCTGTCTGAACTTATTATAGATTCAAACCACTGTTTAACCCTTAATCCTTACAACGCTGAATTAGTTTGAATTAAACCATGGGGACTAAAGGGTTTTTTCAAATTGAAATCAGCATAAATGTCTCAGTAAGCTCTTTCTTGTTCATGAGAAAACCCATGTTACGGGTCTACGGTCATTAGAAATATTTGTATTTGTTCAGTGCGGGGATTGTCTTTATACGTTAGAATCTGACGTCTACAGACGTCAGATTGTGACGTATAAAGACGGTTCCCGCGCTGTAAGGGTTAAGGTGTTTGTTAGATTGTTAAAAGTTTTAATTCAAATTTTAAAATATTAGTTATTTTTATCCACTTAATTTCGCCCCAATTTCAAATGGATAAAAATGAATTAATTAACTTAACGCTTTGAGGGTGACGTGAGCGTATCTTTCTGAACCCATTATATATTCCAATCTATTCCTGTTAAGCCACACAACGTCACAGTGACAGTCAGTGAGTCAACAGCGCATTATGTCTCTTGCTTCACAGAATGATGCCCTACATGTTCTACTCTATCACGGAAATTAAATAACAGCTGGTGAAAACACATATGACTTCTGAACTTCTAATTATACAGATCATTCCAATATATTGTTAAGCCACACAACGTCACAGTGACTGAGAGCAGGGGCTGATCTAGCTGTTCAGTGAGGGGGGCTGTTAAAATTTGACAAGAAAATATTTTACTATAAAGTGGTCGAGGGGCCCGCCCCCGGGGAAATGTTTGATTTCAAAAGGTTTTCTCTATCTAAGGCATATTGGGGTTTCTCACTCAGTATATCACCAAGTCACAAGGAGACCCCTAAATAAGGTGATAATTTTTTTTTGAGGGGGGACCCCCCAAATCCCCCCCTCCTTGGATCCGCCACTGTGTGAGTGACTGAATTTTGCATTACGTCACAGGGAAGGATGTATCTGATCTAGCGGGGGATATACAATGATATATTGCTGTAGCAGGTTTGTCATGGAGATTAATGCTCGGCTGCTTAACTGCTACACAATTTGTCTGCAAAGATATTTCATGGCAAAAAGCGACGGAAATGAAGCCGAAAGTGAGAGTATGCCATACTGTTTTACAATTATTTCAAGTTTTTTCTAGTACATATAGGATGATTGGTAGCAATACACCCTTTTCAATAACAACACGTCACACAGTGCCCACAGCTGAACTATTAAGTTGGGACTCCGGTTACACTCTTTTCAATTACAAAACGCCACACAGTGACCAAAGCTGAACTATTTAGTTGGGACTACTGTTTACTGCGCAAAATCGTGCAAAGAGTGTATGCTATTTTATACACTTAAACAGTTTGTGTATATGCACAACCACGCTGACAAAAATCTCGTCGGGATTCGAACCCGGTACGTTCAGGTTACTAGTCTTCAGCTGACGTGAATGAGTCACCATGTATGTGCACGGCCTGTTACTGCAGTCCTCGTCACTGGCAGATGTATGCTGCCGTGCTAAGCCAAAAGACAGTATCTGCTTACTTTACAAGTAACCACCCAGCCGATACAAGACATTGACCCAAAGCTGGCCAAATGTTGGCCCACTGTCTCTGACGCTGGGCCAACATTATTCCAGCATTGGGTTAGTGTCTTTTGTCCGCTGGGAGATACGGCCTTTTGGATTTTCAGAGCAGTATGGCTGTATAGAGCGAGACGTGGACAGGTTGCGGGGAGACGCTCCAGAGCATCCAGCCAGTAGACCAAGCCGCCACCTGGCACTGCTCATATGACCGTCAACCAATGTCAACTTGTCCTCGTTGTCCCCTTGGTAGCAAAGGGACGTATCTGCCACCTTACAAAGTGGCAGATACGTCCGTTTAATACCAGAGGGATCTCACCATCCCTGGACATTGATAACACAATATAACACTATCACTGGTAACATTACGGAGCAATACATGTTTGATTTATCGTTATTTTGAAAACGTGATTTTCACGCGGGCGTCTGAAATCATCCACGTTTTACATAGCAAACAAGATATCGTTATTTTTATTGTTCAATTGTAAATTTAAATTCGTTGAATTTGCGATACAAATCCGAACATTTACTGTATGATTCTGCGGTATTGTACAGTTTTGTGGCCCATATGAGAGCAACATAATGTCACTATATTATGTGTCCCATGCCTGAGTCACAAATCCAATTCGACCTCAATCCAAAGATCGGCCGCCTTATTTTTTTCGCTCATCGGGCAAGCGTCCAGCTGATGATCGCACTGGACATCCTCGATGGACGCCGGCCCGATAAGCGAAAAAATGCGTCTGCGGATCATTGGACGGCGGCCGAATTGGATTTGAGACTCCGGGATTAGTGAGGTTCTCCACACTAACAAATGTATTATTTTGCATTGTATTTCTGTGGTTATGAATGATTATGCCAAATAAAATAATCTGAATTTAAATGAAGTATGAAGGAGCAACAATAAACCAGCAAACACGAGACGTTGAACCATCGCTGTTTTAATGTGAGCCTATCATCTACGACGCTGGATATTGAGCCAATATCGGTCCAACGTCAATTGTGTTTGCTGAGAAATGCGCTTTCTCTGAACTTGAATCTGCTGTCCGGCGGGCAGGGTTTAAATTGTTTTGCAAATGGTGTGTAGTGATTTCCAACCAAGTTCTAGATAATGCGTTTTTGCTATGATAAATGTTAAAATATTCTGCTTTTGATTGTAATGTTTTATAAGCAATTGGTCAAAATAGTGTAGCTTTTCGCTACGCGATACTGAATAGAGCTCTCAGGGTATTAGACCACTATATTAGCCCTTACAGCGCGGGGATCGACTGTAGACGTCAGAATATGACGTCTGTAGACCGCACTGTATATAAGGGGTAAAATAGTACTGATGGCCGTAGACACATGACATAGGTATCTAAATGAAGCAGAAAGCTAACTAAAGCTAAATGATTATTTCAAATTAAAAATACCCTTTGGTCTCCATGGTTTATAGAAAAATATTTCAGCGAAATGAAGCAAAAATAGCTAACTAAGACATTCATGATGATTTCAAATTGAAAAACCCCTTTAATCTCCATAGTTTATACACACATATTTCTGCGCTTTTAGGTTAAGTGTGATTTAGGGGACTCACCGTGTGTCGTGTTATTACATAGTCCATTTTCTGGATAAGATGCGGTGATGAGGATGAGATGTCCTGGTGAGATGGGCGTAATCACTAGGCGGTGACCATGGAGAAAGTGAAGAGTAAGGTAAACGTGTCAGTGTGTGTGTGTAGTGGCCTCGCCTCTAGTACTGCCTGCTGTCTGGCCCGGCCAGCCAGCCTCTAGGTGTCTGTAGTCTCTGGCTGATTACCAGGCTGCTGGCTTAGTCATCGCTTCTGCCGTCTTCTGCTCCTCTGTCGACCTGCAGGCTGCAGCCAGAGATGTCCAGACCCAGCAAAAGCAACAGCAAAGACAACAACAGCTGCAGCAACAGCTCAAGTACCAGCGGGAGCAGTCGCAGCTGAAATAGCAACGACGGTAGGAGCGAGTGGTCCGGCAACAACTACAGCAGCAACAACCCCAGCAAACTCAAAACATTTGTATAACATTTATACAATGCTGGACCAACGTCGAAGACGTTGGGTAGACGTTGTATAAATGTTATACATTTTTTTGTGTTTGCTGGAACAGCAGCAACAACTAAAGTATCAGCATATCAGAAGCAGCTGAAACTTGCAGTACCATGAACAACGGCAGTTGCAGTGCCATCAGAACTTGTTTTCATAGTTTAAGCAACAGCGACAGCCAGTTGCAAGTTCAGCCAGTTGCAGTATAATCTAAGCCAGTTGCAGTATAAACTGGCTGCACTGCGAACCAGTTGCTGTATAAGTTAAGCCAGTTGCAGTATAATCTGGTTGCACTAATTTAAGCCTTTTGCAGTATAAACTGTTTGCACAATCAACTAGTTACAGTACGATTTAAGCCAGTTGCGGTATATGCCTACACTTGTTACACTATCGGGCGGGGGCCCTAGGGTAGTGGTTAGCACCGCTGCCTTGCACGCCAGAGTCCGGGGTTCGGTTCCCGGTCTCGGCGGTTTGAAAGAAACAAAATTGTTTCTTCCCCATCCACGTGTGAAAGTTAGTATTGTGGGGAGCCTCCGTGACCGAGAGGTAGCGTGCTCGGCCTCAGACCGCCAGGGCCCGAATTTCGGATCCTGTGTCTGGAGGACAGTGTCATCTCAATCATCTCACCATCCTCAGGAGGTTCTCCTGGCCCAGTTTAGCCTATATGTGCACAAAGGTGGCCTAAAGCCCGATTCATTTCATTTCATTTGTTACACTATCAACCATGCAGTTGCAGTATAATTTAAGCTGGTAGTGGTTGCAATTTACACCAATTGCAGTATCAGTCAGTTGAAGTTTGATTTCAGGAACAACAAAACAACAAGGACAACAAAAATGTTGTAACGTTGACAATGCTGTATTTTATTTTATGTTTAAACACGTGTCATTTTTAAAGCACGAGCTGTGATGTCAACCTAAGATGTGTCAAGAGATGCCATAAAACACACAGTGCAAAAACGTTATTGACGGTGTCTAACCCTTTAACCGCCGGTGCCGCATATATTCGAGTTTTCATTTTTTATTAGCACATTAAGTACCATAAATTAAGATAAAATGTGACATCAATCAGCAATATTTGAAAACAGCTGACCTCTATTTTGTCAAATCTGAATAATTTTCACTCACTTGAAGTTGTGGATCGCGTCAGCGAGACACAACTTCAAGTGGGTGAAAATTCGGAATGAATAATTTGGCGGTTAAAGGGTTAAATATCGGCCAAGCGTTGGTCAAACGTCCCACGTGGACTGGGTCAACTTATTGTGAGCAACCACGTGACCCAGTGACCCAGTTCGGACAATGTGCCATCTTTAGGCCAGCATTGGGGTGAGGACAACAGCCGTACCACTCTACCCCTTCCTTCCGTCCTTGTCATCTTCACGTGAAGCATGCTTCAGCCGTGGCGTCTCCAGCCCACCACCATCTGTCCAGCAAGCGCAACAAATGCAAACCAATGTTGTTTTAAGCCTTATAATGCTGAATTATTTTTGTTTCAACCATGGAGACTATATGCTTTTCTTTTTGAAATCTTAGATCATCATGAATGTATTAGTTAGCTCTTTCCGATTCATTTGAATACCTATGTTATGGGTCCACGACTATTCGAAATAGTTTAATTTTTTCAGTGTGGCGATCGTCTTTATACGTCAGAATCTGACGTCCATAGACGTCAGATTCTGACGTATCACATGGGTTAACGTCAGAGATTGACGTACTGAAAGGTTTAATTTTGGGCCAGCGTCGTAGACAGTGGGCCAACATTAAACCAATATTGTTTTGATATTTTGTGTTTGCTGGAGGAAAAACCAGCATATATAACAAGACGTTAAACCAATGTTGGATTAACGTTGGCCCATCGCTCACGACACTGGGCCAACTAGAAAACCCAGAATCCGAGTTTGCCGCAATTACATGGGTTAGCGTCAGAGATGGACAGCTTAGCAAAAGCTGTGTTTTGTATGCTGGTAGCGAGTGATCAACACTGTGATCAACAACTTAATGAAAAATATGTGGGTGGCCCAATTTAAATGATAAATTCACATATAAAGACAGGGGTTTAAATATCCAAGTTAACGCATTATTCTAATGAGATTCAAATATGTCATTATAACATAAAATGTATTTATATCTGCAGTGGACGCCTGCAAAATGAGGGTAATTACCCTATTCAAATGATAAATAAACCTATAAACTTGGCGTTTATATCTCCACGTCAAGGCATTATTCCTATGTAAGTCTGTCATTATAAAGTAAAATAAAAATAATTGATCAAACAATGACGCATTACTTCATTGCGTAATAGATCGTCCGCGCATCCGACTTTTGGGGCTAGATGACGGTATCTGGGTATAATTATCAATCTGCTCTGTTAACCAAAAGTTAACCATAGTGAGCACTGGCTTGGTCAAGAAATATTATGTTTTCCTATGACAAGCTCATTGCCAGCGTATTCTCTGCATATGACCTGTCTATGTTAGCAAATATCAGCTATGACCAATCACAAATCTAGCAAGACCTATCTAAATAGATCAAAGATCTAAATAACAAAACCAAGTAATACCTATCAAAAGATCCAAATAACAGCAGGTATACAATATATATATAAAACTCATATCTTGCTAGAAATCATATCATACAATCATATCATACTACATTGATATAATACAAGGCCAGCGGTATATATAATAGCGCCTACGTCATTCAGCAAAAAATCCAGACAATTTAAAGGTCAAAAGCACCACACAAAGGTCAAAGTGACAATATCGTAATATCGTCGGATGCGTGGGGTCTAATTTCATATCTAATCGGTATTTAAGTCTGATATTTTAATACGCACACATGTGTCTCAACATAATAATTAATGGTTCAATTATGTACCATTGAATAGTTTTCCCATTCAGCATATATAGACTGTATAAATTACTATACCACTATCTGCTTATATCCTCGTATAGTGAGTGGGTGGATAAAGGAGTAGCTTTGACCCTTTAATCGCCGGTGCCGCATATATTCGGGTTTTCATTTTTATTAGCACATTAAGTACCACATTTTAAATATGTTAAAGATAAAATGTGACATCAACCAGCAACCAATAAAGCATAGCTTATCTACAGATAAAAATGGCAGAGCAAAAGCGATCCGACATAGGAAATATCTATTCTGTGAAACCAGAAATGCATTTCTGGTGAAACTCTATAGTATTGACCTCCTTTGTTGTCACAGAGCTGGCTGATACAATGAAGTATGGGGAGGGGGGAGTTATATAGCATTGTTTTCATCGAGTTGCCATTCAAAACGGTTCCCGGTGATGTCACTGCGTTTCACAGAATTAACCATAAAGTCAATCCAGCACTGTCTAAGAACTATCGCTCTAAATATCACAAAGACAAGTCAATCTAGCACCATGTAAGGATCAATACAGTAAAACCAATTGAGACTCAAACAATATAAAAAGCAAATTATCAAAGTGAGTCAACAAGAAGCTAACATATCTAATGATTCAAATGGCAAAAAGCCAATTACAAACCTAGCAAGATCTAGCTAAATAACAAAGATAATCCCAAAACAGATAAGGCATGTCTAAAAATCTCAATAACAAAGACAATCCAAAACCAAGTAATACCTAATCCAAATGATTCAAATTAAAGAAGGTATACAATACCTATATAAAACTCATATAGCTTGCTAGACATTATACCATACGATTGTGAAAAAAGTGAAACAACATTGATATAATACAAGGCCAACGGTATATATAATAACGCCTACGTCATTTTGCTAAAATCCCAGAGAATTTAAAGGTCAAAACCACCATACAAAGATCAAAGTGACACTATAGTAATATTAGCGGAGGCGTGGGGTCTACATTCATATCTAATCGGTATGCAAGATATTTTAATCTACATACATGTGTCGTAACATAATCATTAGTGGTTTAATTATGTAACGCGGGACAGTTTTGCTATGCAGCCTACACAGTCTGTATAAATTACCATACTATTATAATTATCTTCGTACTTAAAGGAGATAAAGTAATAGCTTTAAGCCTTACAACCTGGAAATATGTTTATATAAACCATGGAGACCAAAGGGTTTATGCAATTTAAAATCATCATAAATGTCTTAGTCAGCTTATATCGTTTCATTTGAATACCTATGTTATGGGTCTACGGCCATTATAATTTTGTTAATTCTCTCAGTACGGGGACCGTCTTTAAACGTCAGATTCTGACGTCTAAAGACGGTCCTCGCCCTGAAATGTTTAAATAAACACTACTATCACCGTATGCTAGGTGGTTAAACTTTTGCTATAAATGCTATTGATTATGCAAGTCATTGTTCATGTTTTGTTGGCGTCAGTGTCAGCATCAGTGTCGTGGGCGGGAGATTGTACTCTGGTGGATTGATGTCGACTGCAACGTTCCGAGTGTTTATTAATATAAATGCAACCAGATCTTAACCAATGAAGCGCTGAGTTAACCCTTTAAGTCCTCACGATGCAATCAAGCATCATTTTACATCCCTGAAAAAACCCTTTATTTTCCTACAACCAAAAATTTCCATGAAACTGGTTTACAATACATGATAATTTTCTTTAATATTTAAACCACATCAAATCATGTTCATCCACTACAAGTCGAGAATTTCGACAGCAATTCGCGGCTTGTAGAGGATGAAGATGACTATGGTAAATTCAGGCTTGAAAAGGTTAAATAATTCAAATTTCCACTTGTCGCGACTCACGACTTTAAGCGGGTGACAATTACTCACATTTGTTAAAAATGAGATAAAAAAATTGAAAATCTTGTTTGTTAATATAAATGTAACCAGATCTTAACCCGTGAAGCGCGGAGTAATAATTTAAATTTCCACCTGTCGCGACTCCCAACTTAATGCGGGTGAAAATTACTCACATTTGTTAAAAATGAGATAAAAAAAATGAAAATCTTGTTTATTAATATAAATGCAACCAGATCCTCACCCGTGTAGCGCTGAATTCAATAATTTAAATTTTCACCTATCGCGACCCACAACTTCAAGCGGGTGAAAAGTACTCACATTTGTTAAATATGAGATAAAAAAGTGAAAATCTTGGTGTAAACGATCATCTCGTTCCCAATAATAATGATTAAATCTGCTGATTAACTGGAATAAAAACTACAATAGTGTATTTTTTATTCGTACTCGTAGTACAGAAACAACCACACATACTATACATAATTATCATGGGACACATTATTATCAGCCCTGTCCCGGCATTATCTAGGGCATTATTAGTGGACCCGGCATGTGTTGATCCGGTATATGCCCAGCCAAGTGGCAGTGGTGGGATTCGAACTCACAGCCTGTTCCACATTAGTCGTGCTCAGCGGTTTAAAGGTCAATGAAAATGATCTTAACCTTTACAGTGCAGGGATCGACTTTAGAAAATCTACTCCCACACTGATAGAGTAAACATATTTATAATGACCGTAGACCCATAACATAGGTATTCAAATGAACCGGAAACAGCTAATTAAGACATTTTTGATGATTTTAAATTAAAAAAAACTCCATGGTTTATGCAGAAATATTTCAGCGTGGTAACCGTTAAAAGTCATCTCACGTCATCAATTTGTCCCGTTAATGTAATATGTGATGACTTAAAAAAATAAAATAATTTAATTGAATATTTCAGCGTTCTGAGGGTTAAGCATCCGCTGATGACGATTTACGTATTCTGTGAAACGCAGTGACGTCACTTGGTGAAAACAAGGTTATAAAACACCCCCTCCCCCACACTTTATTGTATTGGCCAGCTCGGTGGAGTAAAAGGAGTTCGAGGTCATTGAGTTTCACAGAATAGTATAAAATCCGAGGAGCTCTACATTCTTAGCTGTGAAAGAGGCGGAGGCCGAAGGCCGAGGCCTTTTTCACAACTAAGAATGTAGAGCATGAGGGTTTTAACTGACTTTAAACACAACCGACCATAATGAGGATCCTTCATAATCAACAGCTCGTCACACCTGACTGAATATATTATCATAGGCCTACCATGATAATTGGTCTGTACTTGTTCAACAATAATTCTCCATTCCCGGATTAGAATGTAGTGGTCGAACAAAGAAAGTAATGTAGTAGTGTATTTTCAAATCGGCAAAAACGTCTAAACATGTCTCCTAACTAGCCAATCATAGCGCTTGCCGCTTAGCTGATCCTAGTTGGGAAACATGATAAAATACTAGAAAATAACAAAATATGCGTCTGCCAAAATCACTATGATGAGCAGATATACAGATCCGAAGACAATCTATCCACAGTAAAATCATAGGTTGTTAAAACACAAAAAATATAATTTTGGTATAAAAATAATCTTAGTCTAATTTATGTCCAAGATCTACTCTCCATAAAGAAAAATGCCGAACTAAATTAATTATCACATGCTTATAAGAAAACTAAGTTATCAATAAAATTACATTAACAAATCTGATTTAAACAGACTAACTTGTATAACGAACTGATCATTAAAAGAATAAATGAGATTGCAGACGGAATCTGCTGTGCGTTGGAAACGGTTTACAGCAAATATTTAACCAAAGGAAATGTCACAATTTTTTTTTACATGGTTTGTGGTAGATGGCTGCTTAATAAATTAATTTGGGACATGTCCATTACCACAAATATGGTCTATAGCTATTTTTGTCATTTGCAACAGGAAATTTTGTTAGAAATTCCAGCTGCAAATGACGAAAAAGAGAAACACACAATTCAGCAGCACTAGGGCTAGACTAAATAATTTAATTCGGAAGAAGCCTATTTTTCATAAATATAACTCTTTTTCGTCATTTGCGTTACCAATTCCAGCTCTTTAAAGGACGAAAATTAGAAACAAACAATTCAGGAGGGCCATGGTTAATAATATACAGACATCAGTGAAGTTATTACTATTGCATTTATAAGGCGCCCCGCCTCGATTGATTCCAGGCCGCATCTGTTACAAGTTACAAGTGTTTTAACAAGAATACACGTGAGAAATCGAAATAATTTTGGTCAATCGCGGCGTTTCCGCCATACTGGAATCGCAGAACGCAAGTCACGACGGTGGTGTATCAAGCTAACAAAAGTAACACGAAGCCAACTGAATGTGTAGACATCTGGGGATCAGCCTGCAAGACTTGGTTATGTATATGTTCGTTTGACAGTGGTATATCAAGGTAACACAAGGAAGATGAAGCCATATAGGATAACGTCCGAGGAGTTCTACATATGACTGACTATAATGTCATAGGCCTACCATGATAATTGGTCTTTACTTGATCAACAATAACTCTCCATTCCCGGTTTAGAATGTAGTGGTCAGACAAAGAAAATAATGTAGTGGTGTGTTTTAATTTAAGTTATATGTTCGTTTGACAGTGGTATATCAAGTTAACACAAGGAAGATAAAGACAACTGATGAATGGCTAGACACGCGAGTATCACTTCCGTTTTAACGCGTAGAAATAAGTTTATATAACCCAAGAGAACAAAGGTTTTTTTCTATTTGAAATCACCATCTTAGTTAACTCTTTCCACTCCATTTGAATACCTATCTTATGAGTCTACTACGGCCAATATTTTTTTTGTATAATCTGTAGACGTCATATTCTGATGTCTAATGTCGATTCCTGCGCTAAAAGGGTTAAACCGGATTCTCTATCATAGTGCAATAAGTGGAGCTGCATAAAAATGGGAGTTACATGCATCGTGACTTGAATATACTTTAACCCCTGTGGTGCTATAATCGTATGTATAACCTGTGTTTCCAAACAGATTGTCATTGAATTTTATATAATATTCTGTGGCAGAAGGGTGCTCAATTAATCAAATAATTCGATTTCGGAGATACTTATTTCTCACCAATGAAACACTCAGTTTGTGACGGAGGTGTGTATTGTTAGGGGGGGGGGGGGGGCGGCGGGTCATCACACCAGCTCGGTGTCTGTGTATTTCAATAATTAAAGATAGCCCCTTTTATAAAATCATTAGAAGTGGTCCTTGTGACAGCAGTGCACATATAGCACATCAGCTGGGACCTTGTGCTGAGGCAATTTTAAAAGTTAAGCTAATCCTAAGTCTTAATCTTAACTATTACATTAGTGGAGTGAATTATCAGCATAGCTCATAACTCTGCATGGTCTGGTCTCAAAGTAAACAAATATATTTACAAGTGGGTAAACATTTTAAGAAGATAACTTGGCGGGTAAAGTATTAGCCCTTACAGTGCGGGGATCGACTTTAGACGTTAGAATCTGACGTCTGTAGAAGTCAGATTCTGACGTCTTAAGTCGATCCACGCACTGAAAGAGTAAAATATGTATAATGACCGTAGACCCATAACATAGGTATTCAAATGAAGCGGATAGAGCTAACTAAGACATTTATGATGATTTCAAATTGAAAAAAAACACTTTGGTGTCCATGGTCAGTATAAGACTGATGGACTTATACAAACTGATTGATTGATTGATTGATTGATTGATTGATTGATTGATTGATTGATTGATTGATTGATTGATTGATTGATTGATTGATTGATTGATTGATTGATTGATTGATTGATTGATTGATTGATTGATTGATTGATTGATTGATTGATTGATTGATTGATTGATTGATTGATTGATTGATTGATTGATTGATTGATTGATTGATTGATTGATTGATTGATTGATTGATTGATTGATTGATGAATAATTGTTGATCGATTGATTAATTATTTATTACAGGTGAAACGGACAAAATGAATGAGGCCGCAGTATTTCTACACCTGACGTAACTGATACTTACGGTATTAGGCCACAGTACTTAATCCGGCTTTGTGATTAATATCCAGCAAGCTCGAGATGTTGATTCAATGTCGTTTCAATGATGGGCCACTGTCTGCGACGCTGGCCCAACATTGTGTCAACCTTGGGTGAATGGCCCGTGTTTGCTGGATGGTGCCTGGAATAGCTGTTTTTCCATAACATATTGATAGACACCAGGCAGCAAACACATAATAAAAAACACCTGGATGTCATTGGCATGTCTATAAATATATATATGAATATTGCTTTACGTCGCTTTTCGCACAATCATGGCAATATCGCGACAGAAGGAAGGCCGAAGCCGGTTCGAATGACTTCAAGGGTTCTTTATAGTGCACAGTACCATAGGCGGCACTGTACACTCCATGCCTTTGAACAGTTTGGAGCACTGTATATGCACAACCACGATGACAAATATCCGTCCCGACCGGGATTCGAACCTGGTACGCCCAGGTTACAAGCCTCAGTCGATACGAATGAACCATCGGGGCCGGCCGTCATTGGGTTGTAAACTATGACTCCTATATATTTTACAGTAACTGACGCTGCTACACTGGCCTCTCCAATTGTGATAGGCTCCATGGTCAACGTCTATAGCTGTTTCTACCATTTTTGTTTGTTCTCTTCAAATCAGAGAAAATTCAATAGAGAAATTGTCATTGATCTAAACCCTCCAACCGCCGGTCCCGAATTTATTCGGTTTAAAAAAACACACATTAAGTATCACATTTTAAGCATATTAAATATAAAACCTGACCTCAATCAGCAAGATTTGAAAACTGTTAACCTCCATTTTGTCAAATCTGAATAATTTTCACTCACTTGAAGTTGGGGATCGCGTTAGTGAGACACAACCTCAAGGGTGGAAATTCAAATTAAATAATTTGGCGGTTAAAGGGTTAATAGCTTGACATGTGCCTTGATTCAAATTGTACATTTGTATGTAAATGTGAATATATCAGAGTAGTTCACAAATAAATGGTATAGCCCACCATGACGCCGACAGATCTCACCAACACTATAGAATAAAAGTAGCAGGGGCCCCAATACTAATCCCTGTGAAACACCATCTAATTTCAAAGACTTGCTTTTGGATTCCATGCCGAGAGACATACCGATTGAATGCGATCATGGAGGTAATCACTTGTGCTCAGGCAAGTGTTGCTATATGTGTTCGTATTCTCAGTCTAATTAACCTACATTTTGGGAATCCTATTGATCGATGTGACCAATTAGGAACGACGTAGGATCTAGGTTACCGGATAAAATATACCAACCCCTGCTGTTTAGGCTCCTATGGTGATATCAGTGATGGAAATGGCCATATTCCCATAATAAAAGCTAAATTGCGTGTATGAAGCACATCCCACATGTTAAAGCTCTATAAATATGGTAAGATATATGCCTTGATAACCAGGCCAGACAATCAGCTATCTGCTATAATCACAATTATCATATAGACACAACATTAACCCTTGTCTTGCTAAGTTAATCTATTTAAATATTCACCCTCTTGATGTTGTGTCTCGCTACCGCGACCCACAACTTCATGTGGCTGTAAATTGTTTACTTTGAGCACAAATATTTGCAAATCTTAATTTTTAGACACACATTTCATTCCTAATAACATTGATTTGGTCGACTAATAAAACATTAAAAACGACAAAAGTCGTGATCAGCAGGATAAGGGTTAACCCTTGTCTCCCTGAAGGGTTAGTTTTCTTTTAACCATTGTGCTGCTAGGACCGTATATTTATACGATTAAAACAAATAAAATATTACCGCAATTGTTTGAAATGTTTGTTAAATGTTCAACTAGTCAAATATTTAAATATGTTGTATGTCTACTTTCCATGCATGAACACCCTTTGTAGAATTTAAAGCTGGAAATTGCGTCATTAAATGAATGGAAAAAAAGAAGCAGCCAATTCAGCACAAGGTTAATTTCATTTGAAACTGGAGTTGCAATTTATCAATACCAGCACGACAACTATGTGTCGTGATGGTATTATGTCAAAGAATATCTAGATGGCCTAGATAGACATTTATTACGATGACGCATGGTGCCACGATCAATATGTGAACTAGAAAGAACGAAATTCGATAGATTCGTAGATCCGAATGTTCGCGCCGAGTTCTTTATTCAACTGAAAATCCACACATTTGTGCAGATGTTCCAATATTAGCACAAATAGTATGACTAAACCATGAAATATTAGACATGCAGTTGCATGATTAAACTCGTATATTGTGCCCGACCTAACCAGTACAAAATAACAGTTTTAACAATACACTGACGTCACGGGTGTATTTTATTAGTAAATCATAATACACAATATTTCAGCCTCTCAAACCTGAATTTACAATCGGAATCTGTCACAATTCTCGACTGGATGAAGATGACTTGAAAAGGGTGACAAATTAACCCTTATAACGCTGAATTATTTTGCAAAAACCATGGAGACTAAAGGGTTTTCTTCCATCATGAATGTCTTAGTTAGCTCTTTCTGATTCATTTGAATACCTATGTTATGGGTCTACTACCATTGGAAATATTTCAATTCTTTCAGTGCAGGGATCATCTTTATACGTCACAATCTCACAGATCCTGACGTGTAAAGACAGTCCCTGTGCTGAAAGGGTTAAAATAATGTCTGATATTGCTTAAAAATGCTATTAAAAACACCAAAAAATCACTATTGTCGCCATCAAAAGTGTAGGCGTCGGGGGGGGGTTAATTAATATGATGTAAACATGTCCATAGACTAGAACTGCAAACGTTTTTAAATTTTTGTGCTGCGCATTCACCAGTTAGACCAGATATAGAGACGAAATTCCCGTATTTCTTATTTTTGACATGGTTGTCCATAATATGAAATCATGAATTTCGTCTCTATATCTGGCCTCAATTGAGCTGAGAACCTATTTCTTGTGATGGACAGACATACCATTTTTAATGCATTTCAACCCTTAAACAAAAAATTGAATAATTTAATTGTTCCCCATTTGCGAAAAATGGTATCTACCAATGTTAGTAATATTTGACATAGGCATGTCATATTTACCATTACAGAAAGAAAAACAATTATTTCTGAAAAACACGTTATGTAAGTAGTGTATTTGTGGGAAATGAGAGCTAAAGGGTCAATCACTGAGATAACAGGTGGGCTATACCTGCATGATCCGTTTGATGTAGTAGCGCGAAAAATAATATGAGGTTATAAATAGGGCTTTATAATGTGAAAGGTGGGCATTGCGTCACTAACATTGAGCTATGTAGCACGCTGCAGGGTTTGTCAATTAAGGTGTGGCGTCTTAACCCTTAGCACACTGATGTCGACTACAGTAGACCTTCCGTGTTTCTACTAGCACCTGTATAACCCGTTGTTAAAAATAAAATATGCTTAAAACACTTGATATATGTTGAAACTTATATTTCACAAATAACACAAATTTTCAGTCACATGAAGTTGTGGATCGCGGTAGCGAGACATAACTTCAAGTGACTGAAAAGTTAAATTTCTCAGCTCAGTGGTCTAAGGGTTAAGGTTATGTATTATAAATTGTTTGCGAGCAGATCGCGGGTTCGAACCCCGCTCTGGCATTCAAGTTTTAAAGAAGCAGAATGTTTCTTCTCCTGTCAGTCATAAAGATTCCATGTTGTGGGGAGGATCCGTGACCGAGAGGTAGCGTGCTCGGCCTCAGACCGCTAGGGCTTGAGTTGCGAATAATTGTCTGGAGGGCAGTGTCATCTCATTATTCTCACCATCCTCAGGAGGTTCTCCTCGCCCTGTTTAGCCTACATGTACACAAAGGTGGCCTCCAAAACCCCATTCATTTCATTTCGCGAAGGAGCGCGCAGCGCGTGACCCTGCGCAAAATTAACGTCGACACACTTAGTCGGGTTGCCATATGGCCAATTGTTACTCCACCTTGCATTTTGGAAACCCCAACGTTTTTTTGCTGTTTTAATATGCTGAGATAGTCTACTTTAAGAATCCACTTGGCGCAATTTGTGGTAGGTTGAGCATTTTGCATAATTTAACGAAATCCAAAATGGCCGCCGGTTACTATTATAAATTCATATTTTTGGTAATATTTGTGATAAAGCAACAAATAATATCTCATTTTCGTGTATGAAATACCTGGTAAATCGATTGTTGGCATTTATAATGCAATTGAAGGTCGAGGTCACATCGAAAGTTCAAGGTCAACTGGTATCAAAAGGCAAGGTTACTAAGAAAGCTGTCTGTTTATCTAATTCAATCCAACATTTAACCTTATTGTGTTCAAGGAGATGCTGCAAGAGCTTCATAGTTGTGGTTACATAGTAAGCTATGACGAAGCTGTCAAGTTTAGGCAATGCTCAGCACTCTTCCTCCAAGAGAAACGGCTCTTGTCCCAGGACCCCCCTCCAGTTGTGAATGGTCTGATTTCAGCATGGTTAGATAACTTTGATGTTGTGGTGTTTACGCCAAATGGGTGTCGTGACACCCACTAGAATTCATGGAGAATTCTGACATTGCCAGTTATTGCAGTGATGTGAACACATCAGAGTTGTGTGCACGTGGCCATATTCCAGCTACTGACATGGGGTATGATGAAGACTCGTACTAACTCGAAGACACATACTAACATACAGCGGCAAAATCTAAGTATAGTAGCGAGTAGCTTCCTGACAAAAAATGCTGGTGGCATGACTGTACCTCTTCTGCCCAAACAAGAAGCTGCAAAGGTAGATATTTATTCACACTGCGCAATTCCTTTACTCCACCATACACATCCCGAAAACCCCATACCCAATACCACCAAACCTGCTGTGACACTGTCTGACCAGGACCTCTGGTCAAAATCAGAGATAACTACTGTACAACAAAAACGAGCACAAAAGGTGGATATTAAATGGTTGATAAACAATATAGCAGGAGTGAAACATCTGGAGAATATGGAGTTGAATATCTCAAATGGATGGCGAATCTTCTGAATCTGCTACCCTTCTTCCTTCGACACAATATCATTATGGCCCTCTTAGTGATAGCCCACCGACCCACATTGATACTGTCCTGACAAGCATGACCTACACAGAGGAATTCCTGAATAACTTGAGAATGAAGCAAATTTGCCTTATAGCTGATATGCAACTATACAAACTTGCCATGCAGATCATGTGGTCTGATCCAAAAAGGAGGTAAAACTTTGCAATGCGATCTGGAGCAATGCACACACTGTCCTTGTGCCGCCTGGGTTCCATTGGTACTATCATGAAGGGGTTAGGCCTTGTAGAATATGCAGCATATTAGGGCATACCAAACATGTTAAATGGAAAGAACTGGTCACGTGCTGTTCGGGGATTCCACATGGTGTCTTCTGGTCTGCTTCTCAAAGTTATGTTTAATGCTCTGCATCCAGATGACACTGCTAAATTCGAAGAGGCCATGCCCTCTACCTTATAGAGGGCCAGTGAGTCATCAACGGGGAGGTTGTGGGTAGATGGTTTATCAAGCCAGTCACCATCGTTTACCAGTATCTTCGAGCTGAGCGAGAGGGAGACTGGTTCCTGCATCACTACTACCTCAGAGATATGTGGCGATATTTCCATGATTGTACAGAAAGCGACATAATTCAATATTCACTCACTCAGAGATATTTTACCATGTTTTTTTCATTCCTGGAATTATGCCAGGTATATACAAGCTAATCATGTGCATGAGATGAGACAGATAGCTGGAGAAGGCATAAGGGCAGACTTCCTCAAAGACAGACATGTATGACGGCACAATGATGGAAAGCTGTGTTTCAAGATCAATTTGAAAAGCAGACCATGATTAGGTATGACTGGGGTAGGAGTGGTCTAAGGTGACGCACAATGTCCCCCAAACAGCGAGCTGAGTGGATAGTCACTCACCCCACAACAGCAAATCCCACTGACTCAATGGAATCTACCTGATACACCTATTAATTTCCCGAAACACAAAGAGAACGAGGAGAGACAATTAATGCTGATCTCATATTGTGTGAGATTGATAGTCATGACTACCCCCTTACACTGCCTCAAGTTTATCCCTTGCAAAATGTTTTCAATGGCAGAGCTGCTAATAAAAATGTTTATTCACACAACTGCCTTGAAATTGGCACAAAATTGGTGAAAAGCTTCATATGCAGCCTGCCCAGGGGTTGTATGCATCCATCAAGACAAAACTGGTGTTACTGGAGGTGCTTAAGAAGGGAGTCAAATTAGGCAAACTAACAGCTTATGACATGAATTCCTTCTTCAATTGCACAATCCTTATTGGTCAGAAATTATTAGTTGTCCATGACCTGTCAACTGGTCTCAACCTTAACTCGACGAGGCCGCCATTTACGTGATCGCCTAGTTACATTGATAAACAAAAGAGAAACAAGGATATTTCTCTGAAAACCCCACTCAAGATCACCTGTTATATCTCAGTGGCATAAGGAATATTTCGGAATTTTTAGTTTCTTTATTTCATTTATTTAACACTTTCAGCATCGGGACCGACTTTAGACGTCAGAATATGACGTCTGTAGACGACAGATTCTGGCGTCTAAAGTCGATCCATGCGCTGTAGGAGTAAACATGTATAATAATGTAGAATGTAGAATGGCCTTAGACCCAAAAGATAGGTATTCACAATTTATGAAGCAGGAAAAGCTAACTAATTTATGATGATAACATGAATTATACGTTGTTAGGGTTAATTAGCCCTTTTAAGCCAGAATTATACGTTGTTAGGGTTAATTAGCCCTTTTAAGCCAGATTTTACCATTGTCATCTGCATTCACTACAAGCCGCGTTGCCTGCCTAACTGCATGCTTGTCTTCCTGCCTGCCACGATGCCTGTCTCCATGCCTCCATGTCTGCCTGCATGCCAGTCCGTCTGCATGCCTCCTTGTCCGTCTGCATGCATGTCTGCCTGTCTGTCCGTCTAACTGTGTGCCTGCATGCCTACCTACCTACCTGCCTGCCTGCCTATCTGGCTGGCTGCCTGTCTGTTTGTGTGCATGTCTGTCTGTCCATCTGTTTGTTTGTCTTCCTGTCTGTGTCCCACCTACCTACCTGTCTGCCTGCCTGCTTGTTTGTCTGCCTGGTTGCCCGCCTGCCTGCCTGCCTGCCTGCCTATCTAGCTGTCTTCCTGCCTGCCTGTCCGTCTGGCTGCTGCCTGCCTGCCTGTCTACCTACCTGTCTGCCTGCCTGCTTTTTTGTCTACCTGGTTGCCCGCCTGCCTGCCTGCCTGCCTGCCTATCTAGCTGTCTTCCTGCCTGCCTGTCCGTCTGGCTGCTGCCTGCCTGCCTGTCTACCTACCTGTCTGCCTGCCTGCTTTTTTGTCTACCTGGTTGCCCGCCTGCCTGCCTGCCTGCCTGCCTATCTAGCTGTCTTCCTGCCTGCCTGTCCGTCTGGCTGCTGCCTGCCTGCCTGTCTACCTACCTGTCTGCCTGCCTGCTTTTTTGTCTACCTGGTTGCCCGCCTGCCTGCCTGCCTGCCTGCCTATCTAGCTGTCTTCCTGCCTGCCTGTCCGTCTGGCTGCTGCCTGCCTGCCTGCCTACCTACCTGCCTGCCTGTGTGCCTGGCTGTCCGTCTGCCTTTCTGTCTACTTACCTGCCTGCCCGTCAAGCCATGCCAGCCAGCCATGCCATGCCATGTCATGCCATGTCATGCCTGCCTGCCTGCCTGCCTGCCTGCCTGCCTGCCTGCCTGCCTGCCTGCCTGCCTGCCTGCCTGCCTGCCTGCCTGCCTGCCTGCCTGCCTGCCTGCCTGCCTGCCTGCCTGCTTGAACTATTGAGATGATCTTGACGTGAATCAGTGATTGCATACACACGGCCTTTTGGTTTTCTGTGTGAGAAAGGCGAGCATGTAACCAGTTACATGACACCCAATGTTGGCTTAATGTTGGGCCAGCGTCGCAGACGGTGGCCTAATAATACGCCAACATTGTGTCAAAGCCTGAAGTTTTCATATCTGTCAAACACGCACGCTAATCACTCCCCTCGAAAGACACAGAATGAAAATAACATTGGCCCAGCTGTGGATAAATGACTTGCAAGCATCGGAGACGATGGCCCAGCATTGGACCAGCACCTGGGAGACATCACGGCGGTCGTATCGATTAACGATGCGGCGTGTCAGTCACCTAAATCTACTCCTGGAGCGACTGGTGCATTACCTGTACTGCTGTGCGAACACAAAACGAGGTAACTGCTTACCGGTGAGTCAGTATTGTGGGGAGCCTCCGTGACCGAGAGGTAGCGTGCTCGGTCTCAGACCGCGGGGGCGCGAATTTCGAATCCTGTGTCTGGAGGACAGTGTCATCTCAATCATTCACCATCCTCAGGAGGTTATCCTGGCCCAGCTTAGCCTATATGTGCACAAAGGTGGCCTAAAGCCCTGTTTATTTCATTTCATTTGCTCACCGGTGAAGTTAGCTTTCACAATTTTTTCACTTCGCACTGCGGAGCGAAGTTAAAACGCGGTAAGTGCTCAATATACACGTGGTAAGTTACTGCATTTTGGCTTTGGCCACTGTCACAGCTCCACTGATCCCCAGTGTCAGCTCACTTTATGATTGCTAGATCTGCATTCACTACAAGTCGAGAATTGCGACAGCAATTCGCGGCTTGTAGTGAATGAAGATGACAATGTAAAGTCAGGCTTGAAAGGGTTTAGTGGGTGAAAATGTATCATATTTGTTAGATTTTAGAGCAAATATTTGAAAATCCTGATATTTAAACACTCGTTCTATCACCAACAACAGTGATTTAGCCTGGTAAGAAAACAGATTAAAAACGACTATAGTCGCGCTCAGCGATGAAATGGTTAAAAAGGTATTGTGCTATAATAAACATTGATGATGAGTGAATATCACAGCAGGATCTGTGAATGAATTACATTGTGAAATGTGAGCATCTCTCACTAACCCTCACAACGCTGAAATATTTTTGTATAAGCTATGGAGATTATATTTCTTTCTTAATTTGAAATCATTATAAATGTCTTAGTTAGCTCTTTCTGCTTCATCTGAATACCTATGTTATGGGTCTACAGCCATTATATTTTCTAATCCAACAACCCACTCATATATTTTTGTATTCAGAGTAATTTGTAAGCCACTTTTAGTTGGGTTTCAGGGTATTGTACTGTGCATGTCACTAAAATCAATATTAGACATATTTTCGTTATGTTTTTCAGTGCGGGCACCGACGTTAGAGTCAGATTTTGACGTCTAAGGACCGTCCCCGCTCGGAAGGGTTAACACACATAAATTAAAAAAACTACCCACCCTAAAAATACCATTATTATGTAGAAAAGACGCAAGATCAATATAGCCACCCAAAAATATAAATCCGGTCTTATACTGTTGTATCCGGAATGATCAGGCTGCTTAACTCTCTTAATAGCGGCTGAACAGCAGGTTACGGACGGTCGACAATAAAATTAACGATTATTCTAATAGCGTACGAGAATACACGGAAACATAAACGACCTAGCGAATGAGCACAAGGGCTAACAAATAAACAGATTAATAAATATACTAATGCGTGGCTTAACTTGAGCACTTTCACTTAATATTGCGATTGGAAAAAGTATACTACTCGGGGGTTCGAATCCTGTATTTGGAAGTGTAACAATGTTGAAAACTGCTACTAATCAGACCAAAATGTCGACTCTTCAGCTCGACTGGTAACGCTCAGGCATCACGATGCCAGGGTCGGTGGTTCTATCCCCGGGCTGGGCATTTTCAACACTGTTACAGTACGTCTCGAGTGTCGTTTCACAAACCTTCTCCTAGCTGCCCAGTTTAGTCAGGAATACTCATTCCCATTATTATAGGATAACAAAATTACCGGATTTTACCTTGAGTAATTTTTCCCTGGTGGATTTTCAATTTTTCAGGATATCTATTTCGACCTATTTCCACCCACTCCAACCTATTTTGATGCGTCGCGGCAATGTTTGTATACACATGAAACAACAGACTATCAACTTGAGCTCTTGGGCTCATCAAATTCCCTGACATTTCCCTGATTTGAAGCATTTTACTCGAATCCCTGAAATTTCCCTGACTGGAAAAAGTGAAACTCATTTTCCATGTAATACTTGATATCCGGGTAGATTGAAACCCTGGACAATGCAAATAAGAACACCTGGTAAAATAACAGAACACCTGGTAAAATAAAGCAACTTAAAGTGTAGTACGCTTTCCTTTGATTAAACAGAAAATGTATATTTATTGACAAAAACAAAGTTAATTGATTCTTTAATTAACCTTAGAGCGCGGGGATCGACTTTAGACATTAGAATGATGAATCTGACGTCTGTAGACGTCATATTTTGACGTCTAAAGTCGATCCCTGCACTGAAAGAGTAAAAATATTTGTTGTGAGTGAAAATATGTATGTATTCAACACATAGGTATTCAAAGGAAACAGGAAAAGCTATTAAATAAGACTATTTTGATAACTACAAATTGAAAAAAGCCTTTGGTCTCCATAGCTTATTTACAAACACATTTCATTGCTGTAAGGTTTACTGTCACAAAGTGATAAAGGGTTGAAACACGTTGAGTGATTAGGTGATCATTATGTACATGTTGTGACCAAGGAAACGCAAAACGTTCACCCAGTGCTGGAATGGTGTTGTCCCACCGTCTACAACGCTGGCCCAGCATAGTAACAGCACTATTCCAACATCTCGGAGTTTGCTGAGAATATGACATATTGACGACACCACGGCGGCATAATTGACTTTCACTGCTAACAGCCAAGCAAACAAGAGACTAGTAGCTAATTCTGTTTTAATGTTGGCCCACTGTTTACTATGATGCCCCAGCATCCGCCCAGCATTGACTGATCGTCTAGAGTATGTAGGGGACACATGTACAGAATACAGAGAACAAACACGCGAGAGAACAAGGGATTATTGATATTTCATTTGTGGAGAAAAAGATCAGAGGGAATTAGTGAATGGGGCTTCATCCCGGCAAATACCATACCATAACACAATGTTGATGTAATGTTGGCCCGGCGTTGTAGACGCTGGGCCAACATTACATCAACATTGGGTAAAAATATGGCGCTGTGACGTGATCTTCTCCACATCTTGCCTTGGTTAGATCGCGACAAGGAGAAGCCCGGGGGCGGTAACCGACTGAGACTCTTTTTAAAAGACACCAAACGTGATTTTTAATGCATGTACCGCAGGCAGTATTGACACTCCATGTCTCAAATATCGATTTTCGGACCAATCAAAACAAAAGAATATTCCAACTAAAGAATTAATTTTAAAAAAGCTATTCATACCCTTCGTCAGTATATCAGTGGAATGAGTGAATGTATGGGCTTCATCCCGGAAAATACCATACACTATAGTCAGATTCACATTAAATTTATTAACCAGGAATATTAAATTTCGCGGGTTTTTCAGTCAATTCTCAAATAATTTTCATGAAATTTTACACACACTATTGCAGAAGTTAAACCATTTGACATGTAATACAATTCTGAGACGAAGCTAATGGGTTTATAGTAGGCAACATTTTTACTTAATCTAACTTCTACCATATTTCACTAAACTTCGCAAAACTTTCAGAGTAGTCACGACATGAATGGAAAATAACGTGTGTAAAATTTCATGAAAATTGGTTGAGTATTCACTGAGAAATCGGCGAAAATAATTCACCACGGTAAATGTGAATCCCACTATAACACAATGTTGATGTAATGTTGGCCCAGCGTCTACGACGCTGGCCCAACATTACATCAACATTGTGTTGACATCTGCTGCTGGGACGTGCTATGATCGCGACAAGGAGAAGCCCGGGGGCGGTACCCGACTGAGACTCTTTTTTTAATGACATCAAAAGTGATATTTAATGCAAAGTACCCCTGCAGGCAGTAGTGCACACTTCATGTCTCAAATATCTTCACTCATTTGTAATGATTTTCGGATCGATCAAATCTAAAGAATAATACTAAAAAAGATTTTTTGTAAAACTATCCATTCCCAGTTCTCGCATCCTTCTTCAGTATATAATAAGTTAAAAAAACAAGTATTAGTTTATGAAGATCTTTTTGTAGGAATGACACACAAAACAAAACTCTATGCTGTGAATAATGAATGATTCCAACGGGAACATTATTTAACAGTTTAAAGAGACCTCTTTGACAAATTCTAATACTGCTAGGTGCCTCAATAATCATGAATTTCAAATTTTATTTTAAAAATATTCTAGTCTGATAATATTTTAAAAATAAAATAAAAATTAACCAACTGCACCAACTATATGTAGGCTACATGGATGTTGGAACAGCGTCGTAGGCGATGGACCAACATCGAATCAACAAACATATGGCCAAGTAAAACACACTACTACATTATTTTCTTTGTCCGACCACTACAGTCTAAGCCGGGAATGGAGAGTTATTGTTGATCAAGTACAGACCAATTATCATGGTAGGCCTATGGAGCTATAATCAGTCAGGTGTGACCGAGCTGTTGATTATGAGGGATCCTCATTATGGTAGGATGTGTTTTAAGTCAGTTAAAACCCTCGGAGCTCTTCATTCTTAGCTGTGGAAAAGGCCTCGGCCTTCGGCCCCGGCCTTTTCCACAGCTAAGAATGTAGAGCTCATCGGGCTTTATTCCATGCGTAAACACGATACACTGACCCAAGGTTGGCCAAATGTTGGGTCAGCGTCGCAGACGATGGATAAACATTGAGCAACAATGGGATAGTGTAGCGTGGTGAGTGGTATATATAATGGTATACATTCCGTATAGGAGAAAACCTGAGGAACTCTACATTCTTAGCTGTGAAAAAGGCCGAGGCCGAAGCCCGAGGCTTTTTCCACAGCTAAGAATATAGAGCTCCGAGGGTTTTAACCTTTTCTCTACCATACATGACGGAAATTTCCGTCGTCATTCGTCAATGAACGTAACCATAAAATGACACAAATTTTCGTCAAATATATACTACATTTATGTATTTTTCGTCATTTGAAGCTGGAAATTGCGTTAGCAATTCCAGCTTCAAATGACGAAAAATAGAACTCCTACACCAGTATATCTGGATCCTGGTATGCACACCGACCTGGAAGTCAAAGGGTTAACTGACTTGAAACACATCCGACCATAATCACCTGATAATGAGGATCCATAATTATTAACAGCTCGGTCACGCCAGATTGATTAAAGTACCACAGGCCTACAATGCTAATTGGTCTGTTGTTGGTCAACAATAACTCTCCATTCCCGGCCCAGAATGTAGTGGTCAGAGAAAGAAAATAATGTAGTGGTGTGTTTAATGCCGGTACCGTTTGTATTACACAAAATCAAGTCTACAATAATACAAATAAAAGACGCAATGCTGCTTTTATATTGGATAACGCCTGAGAAGTTCTACATTCTTTTTTGTGAAAACAGGCGAGGTCGAACTAAGAATGGAGAACCCCGAGAGTTTTAGCTGACTGAAAACATATCCGACCAGGACACCTGACTGATTATAGTAGAGGTTTTGCCATCTACACGCATTATATAGTACAAGACCCAACATGATAATTGGTCTGTACTTCAACAATAACTCCCCATTCACGAATGAGAATGTCGTGGTCAGACAAGGAAATTAATGTAGTGGTGTGTTTTAATGATGAATGAATGGCGCTTTGTGCCACATACAAGCTAAACTGGGCCAGGAGAACCTCCTGCCTGCCTGAGGATGATCAAATGACATCGGATGGTGGTGGGCGGTTGTTGCCCCGAAGACACATGCTTTCTTGGCGGTCTTCGATCGAGCACGCTACCTCTACGCCACGCAGGTTTGCCACTGCAATGCTGAATCTTTACGGTTTTATAAGTGGGCAGAGAAGAACAGCTACTCAAAATATAAGACGCTGGGTCAACATCAAGCCAACATTGGTTAAACGTTTTGTGTTTGCAACAAGGGTACACGTCCACACTGTCGATCTAATCCTATATAGTTGATGTGTTATTGATCCATAGACAGGTGTTGTTATACGGGTCCCCAGCACTGTGTCCTCTCATCCCTCACCAAATCCTTCTCTCGTCTACGGGTTTGCTATACATCTTAACGGACCGATAAGTCCTGTAAACGTAACCAGTTAAACATTTATAAAATCATAAGTTTAATCCCAGAAAACTAGCCTAATTTATTATTATTAGAATGACATTTTCCATGAAACTGCTGAAAAATACACTCTTTGCAAGATTTTGCGCGTAAGAAGGAGTCCCAACTAAATTGTTCAGCTTTTGGTCACTCTGTGGCGTGTTGTCATTAAAAAGGGTGTACCAGGAGTACCAACTAAATAGTTCAGCTTTTGGTCACTGTGTGGCGTCCGTGTTGTTATTGAAAAGGGTGTATATAGGTGGCAACTCTGTTGAATTCTACACTCACTGTTTTCCTTGTCTGTTGTTGTTTAGGCCACATCGGTTCAATGTATCGTGATTAGGCTACTGTACATGTACCCTATACGGCAGGATCAATCGTCTGTACCAGTCAGTCACACAAATTAAATTGACACCTCAATGCGCGAATATCCCTTAGAGCTCCACTGATGAATTGTGCAGTGAGACTCTAATTTCCTGGTGTCTCACCGCACAATTATTGTCATCAATGGAGGGATTACATTGATTTATGGAAGAAAAACCACTAGCAACACAGGATATGACAAAGTCCATCAATGCCATACAGCTGAGTAGACTGTGTGTCTGCTATTTCAGAGCCGGGAGTAAACCTTAGCTCAGATTATTATTATATTAAAGGGACTGGCTCAGGCTAAAATCATCAAAAAATCGGTGATTTTATTTTGGCTTATTAATATGACCATATGATGTAAACATGTCTATAACTGCAACAGTTTTTTTTAAATTTGTGTGCTGAGCATTTACCTGTTAGGCTAGGTAGAGAGAGGAAATTCCTGATTTCTTATTTTGGACAACAATGTCAAAAATAAATGAAATGAAATGAATCGGGCTTTAGGCCACCTTTGTGCACATATATGCTAAACTGGCCCAGGAGAACCGTCCTGAGGATGGTGAGATGATTGAGATGAAACTGTCCTCCAGACACAGGATTTAAAATTCGGGCAGGCCGAGCACGCCACCTCTCGGTCACGGAGGCTCCCCACAATACTGACTTTCATACGTGGATGGGGAAGAAACAATTTTTTGTTTCTTTTAAACCGCCGAGACCGGGAACCGAAACCCGAACTCTGGCGTGAAAGGCAGCGGTGCTAACCACGTCTCGTGTCAGCTGTGTCCCGTCTTGACCATTCAATCGAGGTATATCACTTCGTAAAATAAAATTATTTGGAAGTGAAAACTACACACTTACATACAAGTTTTAGATTTATGTCCTGTTCCCTTCGCACTGATCTCAAAATAGATGTGTGATCCGGTTTGCTTCGGTTTGCATGCCCGGAACGAACGCCATGAATTGATAGCAGCACAGTTGCCGCTAATCTAGAAATAGTTTTTGCAGAAGAAACCATCTGGTTAGGCAATCCGAGTCCAGATCCAAATTTACAGCCAATCTAAAAGCAGCTTCAGCCACAGAAATGCATGGTTTGGCAAACAGGTTCGAGATCCAACGACCAACGACATACGGAATACGGCGTTAGCTCATCGGTGTCGGCTCGGTCACTGAAGTTAAGCAACGCTGGGCCTGGTCCATAATTGGTCGGGTGACCGCCTGGGACTACCAGGTGCTGTATACACTAGGACATGCGTGCAGCGATGTTGTGGCGTGGGGCTCAGAGAACCACTTAAATCAGATGGCTCGTCTGACTGACCTAGAGTTGGACGTCGAACAACCTCAATGGACGTTGGCGTAGTTTCCATCCGTCGAGTCCCCAAAAAATCCACACTTGAAAAACTTATAAAAACTGAGCTACAGAACAATTTAAGCGATAGTATGACATAGAAAAAAGAAAAGGGGAAATCTTCAACACCGGAATCTCCAATAAAAGAAAAAAATGGAGGGGGTTCGGATGCTGCAGGATTGCGTCTGGATGCGGAAGATATGGTCAAGCTCGTAGGGGAATTGGTAAGCCAGCCGACACCGATACGTGTAAAAACCATCACAACGGCCATATCAGTATGCATGACTGACTCAAAGACAAAAGAGAAAATAGAAAAATAGCAAGCCACACAACGCCAGTATGTCCAACTACAATCGCTTAATGCACTTTACGAAAGAGACAAACTTGATAGGAGATTGAACATCAGAATTACTGGTGTGGAGGAACGTGAACATGAGGCTGTGGAGAACTTAGTGAAACAAGTGTGTGCTGCCACAGAAGCGCCAATCAAAAAAGAGGACATTCCGGCGTGCCATAGAATGGGTGGGAGAGGAAACAAACATCGCACCATCATCTGCAGGTTTGTTTCCCGTGACACCCAGTCCAGAGTAATGAAAAACAAGAAAAAACTCAGAGGAAAAGAAGGCTACAACAACCAAGTGTACATAAATGAGGAATTGATTCGTCTGAGGGCCGTTTATTTCACTTGGTAAGAAAAAGTGGGAAAGTAACAAGCACAAGCACCGAAAATGGCAGAATCTACTGTAACGTGAGGCAATATCGCGACAAAAGGAAGCCCGAAGCCGGGACAATCCCCTACTCGCATTTCCAATGACTTCAAGGGTTCTCTATAGTACACAGTACCATAGACAGCACTGCACACTCCATTCATTTGAACAGTTTGGATCAATGTATATGCCCAACCACGATAACAAATATTTGAACCCAGTACCTCTGAGTTTCGAGCCACAACTGGATTGAATGAGCCATCGGTGCCGCCGTCAAATCTTAGAACACATGTAAGTGTATTTTAAGTGGAAGAAAGAAATCAATTACGATAGCTTCGTCCCATATATTGAATTACGTTCTTTCTCGATGTTCCATCAAGTAAGGCACGCATTGTGAATATTAACACAGTATGAATTATTTGGAAAAACAGTTTTCCCGCCACCCACGCTTATCTATTATCTGTGTTGTTTTGAAACTATCCCATATCTAGAAATTCCTCACCCACGTGTGCGACCAGTAAAGTTATTCATCTCGAAGAAATTCATATCCGATTGGGAACAATATCTGACCCATGGAAAACAACTATACCCCGCAAACACGAGACATTGAACGAATGTTATTTCTACGACGTTAGCCCAACATCAAAACAACATGAGGTCAATGTCTGGTGCTTTGTGGCTTCCGCGTTGGGCCACGGCCGACGATGTTGCGCCAACATCACACCAGCGTTGTGACGGATATCTTTTGACGACCGTCACAAGATATGGACGAGGAAGATCTGGTGTGGGCGGAGAATAGTCAACATTGTCAGCCGGCTCCCGGTTGACAAGCTGCCTATTGAAAAAACAGGCCAAGCACCAGTGTGATGTCTGCACACCCTCATCTGACTGTCTAGTGGTGTACAATCAATTTGTGACGCTGAAAAAATGTATGGCCGCCACCGTTAATAAGTTTTTAAGGTCGCGTCAGGAAAATATAAACAATTGAAAATTCGAATCGAGCTGGTATGAACAGTATAAACGGCGGCCATTTTGTTTGAATTTCTGGAGTCTATAAACAACATCCAACTCCCCGTCTGGAAACGAAGTGCCAGACAGGTGCCCCGTCTAGGCGGAGAAGTACAAAAATCTTGCCCCGGAGCGCCTCCATAAGTCCTCTGATCAGGATGGGGCGCGGGACCAGGATAAATTTGTATTATGTTATCTGTGTTTTTTAGCCCTTAAAGCGCTGAAATATTTTTGTATAAACCATGTAAACCAAAGGGTTTTTTAATTTGACATCATCATAAATGTCTCAGTTAGCTCTTTTCGCTTTATTTGAATACCTATGTTATGGGTCTACTGCCATTAGAAATATTTATTATTATTTTTGCGGTGATCGTCTTTATATACAAGTTACTGGATATAATGTATACTCCTTTCCCAGCAAACACAAAACATATGTATGACATTTTTAAATTGTTGGACCAACGTCCAAGACGTTGGGCCGACGTTGTATAAATGGTATACAAATGTTTTCAGTTTGCTGGGTTGAGTTCATTTGTTGTAGTTTCTGTCATAAAAATATTTAGAAAAAAAAAATCGATAGAAAAAATCGCTAATTTAATGAGATGACGTTTTTGGAATTTAGGTGCGATGTGCGGGGGGGGGGGGGGGGGGGCAAGTCAGCCTTTTTCAAAACTATTTTGCCTTAATATCGATCAAAATGACCAACATATCAGTATTTACTAGGGTATGGTGGCACACCCTCGTAAATTTAGAGTTTCAACCCCACATATAACATGTAATTTGAGCATATTTGCCTTCCTTTTAAAACATAATCCAGTACTAGAACATTGCAGAGTAGGCCCTATTAAGATTTTGATTTGAATTATGTTTTTTGGCGCTTGATGGACATGTGCAGAAAAGGTGGTGAACTTCATCCAAACATTCCACATAAAAATAAACATTCAGAAAGAGGAACTTTTAACACTTAAAGCGCTTTTTTATTTTTAACCACTTGAAGTTGTGTCTCGCTACCGTGACCCACAACTTCAAATAAATAAAAATTGCTCACATTTGAAATCAAACATTTTCACATCATTTTATCCTCAATAACAGTGATTTTACCCTGCTAAATAATTATTTCAATTATGTCTTAATTCCCACATCTAGGTGAATGGAAATAGCTTCACTTCTATCGAATGGTTAAGCGTATAATATACATGATATATCTATATATCAAATGCTAGATTTTGTATATAAAAAAAATCATTCAAAAACAGATGATGCCTACGTAAGTCAAGGTTGCTTATGTTATGGCAATAAATAAATTACAAAAAAGGCAACAGTAAAAACACGTTAATGAGAACAAACCGTATAATAGTTCCAATTTCGGAATGCAGTGAAATACGTCCACAATAAGGGGTCTGCGTGGTGTTCAAAACATCCAATGTCAGTGCAGTCAGAGTGGAGTATGGGTGATAGTAATGTATTATTGTATCAGGATATAATACACTGGCGATTTATTGTTCAGACACGTCTTCCAATGGTGTGTATAATGGTTATAAATCCGCTTAACCTTTCAAACACCCAGGTATTAGTAGTGATTAGTCAGTTACGCTTCATTAACGGGTCCAGGTACGGGTCCAGCCGTTTTTAAATGGCCGCCCATCTAAAAACGACAATGCATTTAAATAAGCACTCGCAGCGCACTTATGTTGAGTGTTTATAAATACCCGGGCGTTTATAAACGGTCGGCCAATATGACTGGTTAACTGTACATTTTAATCCATGATATCAGGTATTTTCTTTTAATTATACCAGATTTGGTACAATGTGTAAATTGACACCACACATATCTACTTGGTAATGAGCTTGGGAAGCAGAATCTGTGAAATACGATACCTTAATTGGTAAAAATCGCAGAAAATAGATTTTCTGACCACTGACCCCCACCTCCTTAAAATGGCATTGCTAAAAAACGTATACGTTGCCGGTACAATCTGCTAATACCAAGAGGTGGTATATATAGTGATGGTCAAATTGTATGCGTAATTTGCATTTTCTGTGTCATCTTTTTGTACACACGATTTAGTGTACAAAACAGAGATACAATCCAGGAGGTCAGTCATTCATCTCACTTCCTGGGAAAGTTCTCCGAAAATTTACCTTACAAAAACGATTAAAATGGGGATTATTATATAGTTAACTAAACTGCTTCCTCATATTGCAAGTTCATATGAAGTTATGCCCCTTAATTCGTAGTTTTATGGGGCTGGTGCCCTTGCTATTCTACCGTGAAAAGCCAAAAGGCAGTATCTGTTTAATTAACAAGTACGCTGATACTGCCTTTGGGCTTTGCGCTTTGCACGGCAGTGTAAAAGTGAACGAGGCCGACTGTTTTTAAACGCCAGGGTGTTAATAAACACTAGTCGGAACTGCGGTGCGAGTACTTATAACGCACGTTTTTTTTAAATGTGCGGCCATTTATAAACGGCTGGATCCTAACCTGATTAGCGTGACGATAAGTCACCCTTTTATATATGAAAGGGTGGATCTGCCACTTTATAAAATGACAGTTACACCCTTTCACACCCAATAGGACGATGATTATGTAAGTAAACGGCTTCAAGCTGGTTTTAAGCCAAATCAAATACCACTGAAATTGATAATTTTATTATTTCAAATAGATTATGATCAGTTAGTCAAATAATTCAATTTGGTGGACGTCTACTTATCATATGAGGATATATTTTTTGTCATTTGAAGCTGGAAATTCCAGCTTCGAATGAATGAAAAAAAAAATTCAGCAGCATAAGGGTTACCCCTTACAAGGCTGAGATATTTTTTTAAGCCATGGAGACCGAAGGTTTTTTCAATTTGTAATCATCATAAACGTCTTAGTTAGCTCTCTCCGCTTCATTTGAATACATAAGTTATGGGTCTATGGCTATGATACATATTAATCTGACGTCTATAGACGTCAGATTCTGGCGTCTAAAATCGATCCCTGCGCTGACAGGGTAAGAATATTACCAAAAATCCCACTACGATATTCTGGCGAGCAAAGATAAGCAGATCCCTGACAAGAAATGTCGAACCAATGTTGTCTTGATGTTGGACTGGATCAGCATTAAAGCAGGAGTGTTTTAACGTCTTGTACGTGGTTGCTGGGTTCAGGCAACTGGTCAACAACTGGTCAAGGGCATGTGCAGTGATGCCTATGGTATTGTTCAGTATAAAGTTTGAGAATGGGAATAAAGCACGATCTTCCTTTTCTGGTGATTGCCACGATCCACATTCACCCCCGCTGCTCCATATATGCCTGTCAAACGAGAGACGTTCACACAACGTTGATTTAATGATAGACCATCGTCTGCGACGTCGGCCCAACACTAAGGACTGCATATCGTATATACTATACCCTGGGACACAAGTATTTTGGTAAATCTGTAGCGCATGTTTTTCGTTGTTTTCTCCGTCAACTATGAACCGAAATTGAGCACAGGCAATTTTCAAGTCATATCCTAACATCGATAAAAAATTCGCAAAATTATATTGAATATTTAAAAATGTAATAAAATTCCAGAATTAGTTTATAGAGGGCCGTCATATTTTTAATTAACTACACGTCAAATGTTATGGTGTACTTTTGAAATACTGCATATAATTTTACGAGATTTTTTGGGATATTAGGAATCTGCTGAAATTAGATTTTTTACAAAATTTCATGCAAATCGGTTGAAAATTGACGGAGAAATCAACAAAAAACATGCGCTAATGGTTAGCTCTGTTATAAGGCCACGTGTTTTAGTTTTCAGTTTTAGATCAGAAAAAACATTCAACCTATTTTTGGAAAAGTTAAGGTGGGCGACCAAATAAAAAAAACTTTTGACAAATTACTAAAAAAATGAATGATGGCGACAAAAAAAAACCTTTGGCCTATTAAAAAAAAAGGCGACAAAAACAAGCAAAAAAAAACATAGCCGAAAAAATGTTTTTTTTATCTTCTGAAATAGATCTCTAAACTTGTCTTTTATCGGAATGTTTTTTTATTACCCGAAATTGACTGTTTTTTTGGGAAATCGGTAAAAATCTAATGCGCGCGATGGGCAGAAAAACACACAGGTTTTGTTTTGTAATGCGAGGCCTAAATCTAATGCGTGCGCTCATCTAAAACAGAGAAAAAACATAGTGGCCTAAGGCATAGCGAGTGACACACACCTGGATCTATGCATTGAGGTGGGTGAGGAATGCCTTCAGATGTATCACGAACTCCCATCAAACACAAGACGTTGAACAAGTGTTGTTTTAATGCTGGTCCACCGTCTACGACGCTGGCCCAACATTAAACCAACACTGGTTGAACGTCTCGTGTTTGAGTACTGCCTTTAACCTTTCCACTACCATACATGACGGAAATTTCCGTCGTCATTCGTCAATGAACGTAACCATAAAATGACACAAATTTTCGTCAAATATATACTACATTTATGTATTTTTCGTCATTTGAAGCTGGAAATTGCGTTAGCAATTCCAGCTTTAAATGACGAAAAATAGAACTCCTACACCAGTATATCTGGATCCTGGCATGCACCACGGCCTGGAAGTCAAAGGGTTAACTACACCACTGGCTAATCTTGTGTGATGTCCACACTCAACCTGCTGGGCGGTCCATCAAATTAACTCTCTGAGTGCGGGGACCGTATTTAGACGTCAGATTTTGACAAGTAACAAGTAATTTATTTTGAAAAATTCTAAAGGAACAAGCAGCAAGTGCATGCCAGGTGAGCATGCGTGGTAATAATACATTAAAATTATATACAGGGCGAATTATATAGGTGAATAACAATATATTATATTAGTATTACATTCCCAGCAAACACAAAACATCTGCACAACATTTGCACAACGCCAGCCCAATGTCTTCGACGTTTGTCCAACATTGCACAAAGGCCTCACAAATGCTTTGCGTTTACTGGGTTGTACTTAATTAAAAGTTTTCATGATATGTTTCACGTATGGACACAATTTTTCCAATTCGACTTCGTTCTACACATTCATTAACAGCTCGAGATAGACGTCTGAGGTCTAGCCCCGCACTGAAAGAGTGATATATTTATAATGGTCAAAGTAATTATCACTGAGACACAAGTGGGTGAGAATTTAAATAAGATGACTTTGCGCTTCATGGGTTAACCATTTACATTCGACATCACTGAAACATAGCTTAAATCCTTAAAGCGCTGAATTGTTTTAATAAAATCATGGAGATCAAAGGGTTTTTTTCAATTTGAAACCTTCATAAATGTCTTAGTTAGCTCTTTCTGATTCATTTGAATACCTGTGTTATGGGTCTACGACCATTCGAAATATTTGTACTCTTACAGTGCGGGGATCGTCTTTAGTCGTCAGATTATGACGTCTACCGACGAGGAAATTATCATCACTGTTGTTGTATAAAATAGGTAACACTTACTTTTAGTGAAAAAAATCGATGTTGTTTTTAATTTCAATGCGTTTTTAAATAATCATCATCACATCAAAATAGTAATTTTCATTTTAATATAGTGTATTTAAAACTTAGCTTAAAAACGCAGTTTAAAAAAATATTTTTCTTATAAAAACATATTTGTTGTCTGAATGCTAGGATTACAATAAATGAATTGTTGATGTTAGAGCCAATGAAATTATTGAGGTTTTAGGCCATCTTTGTGCACAAGTAGGCTAAACTGAGCCAGGAGAACCTCCTGAGGACGGTGAGATGAATGAGATGACACTGCCCTCTAGAAACATGATTCATAATTCCAGCCCTGGCGGTCTGAGGCCGAGCACGCTACCTCTCGGTCACGGAGGCTCCCCACATTTTTGAATCTGTACGAGTGAGCGGGGAAGAGAAATGTTGTGTCTTTGAAATTTGGAGGCCAGAATGGGGTTCAAACCCGCGATATCCGACTCTCCAAGAAGGCAAGTTTAAACTAATGCACCAGGGCCCCCGCTCTATGTTACAACCAACAGCGGGGGCGTCATACTCCAGGCATTTATAAAGCACCTATATCATTATCCGGAGCGTCAGCAAAAAAAATCACTGTATATTAGTATAAGGCGTTTCCCTCATAACATAAAACAGTCTATCATTTTCGGTGTCCAATGATTAAATAAATACAGAATAAATTAGATTGAAAAAAACATGCAAAGTAATCCATATAGGGCTTACACTTTACCGGAATTAGCTTGAAATGCATATATCTTATCATGTTATTTTATCCGCAGCGACCTTAACAAGGCATAGGCATGAGCATGAATGTAACTATATAGTAATCTCCCAGCAAACATAAAACATTTGTATAACATTTGTACAATGCTGAACCAACGTCTGCGACGTTGGTCCAACATTGTACAAATGTTATACAAATGTTTCGTGTTTTCTGGGCTGGTAATTATTGGGATGCTTTCACTTTCTGATGATAATGTCATGAGACCACACCTTGACTCCTCGGCTATTAACACAACCAACCAACATCTCGAGGCCCGAGCTAATAAACCACGGCAAATCAATGACAGAAATGTCACTGCATGGAGGTAGATAGAAATATGGTTTATCGACATAACTTGAAGTCATTACTGACTTTTTTGTCAATACAATATGTAGAGCAGGGTTAGCGTAGTTAGTTCTGTGGATCACATATATCGACATGGTATGTACACTCAAATTCCGGCTTGCCATTTACATATTTGATAAGCACAGGATATTTAAAATAGACATATAGATAGAAAACAAGTGAAAACATTTCTGGTCATTGGACAAAAAACACTAATTAGTCCAATAAACAGAAAAGTACTAATGTTGATCCAGCGTCGCAGAAGCTGAGCCAACATTGAACCAGTACTGTGTCAAAACCAGTGGTTCAACATTTGGAGCACGAGTTCCCAGACGAATCTATCTATGTTCGCGCATGTTTTTCGCCGATTTCTCAGTCAATTCTCAACCGATTTTCATGAAATTTTGCAAACATTATTTTGTAATTCTCCGGCAAATACCGTGTACAACAATTAAGTAACGCTTCCCTAGCGTTCACAACAATAGAATAACGCTTCCCTAGCGTTTACAATGATTGAATAACGATAACGCTTCCTTAGCGTGTACAGCAATTGAGTAACGCTCCCCTAGCGCGTACAACAATTGAATAACGCTTCCCTAGCGTCTACAACAATTGTATAATGCTTTCCTAGCATGTACAACGATCGATTAACGCTTAATTACCTAGCGTGTACAACAATTGAGTAACGCTTCCCTAGCGTGTACAACAATTGAATAACGCTTCCTTAGCGTGCACAACAGTTGATTACGCTTCCCTAGCGTGTAAAACAATGAAGTAACGCTTCCCTAGCGTGTACAACAATTAAATAACGCTTCCCTAGTGTGCGTTACCAAGGTTCGGGTCCACAACTCAAAACATGGTAGACTGATGATCACACTTTATTCACCATTTTGTCTTATATAGTGTTCATACATTCACATTACCATTTATAATTCATGTCTCTAGAACTCTCTAGACTATCTAAATCTATCTCAATCTATCTGGTACTCTCTGTCTATAACTCTCAGGTACTGACTATCCATCTGAGTCTGACTCTCCATATGGCGCCAAACACACATTTCTCTTTTATACTGAGCGGTCCGCGTTAGGCCCGAACCGTCCTGAGCCAATCCCTTTTGCTCCCTGTCAAATGCATCCTGTATTTGGGGACACTATAGAGATTTTCGAACCATTTGTACAAATCGTGTGTTTTTTCCACTAGTAAAATGTAAACTATTAAATAAATATGACACCTCAAATTACGTCTTTACACAGAACTAAAGATTACTCACTTATATTATAACACATCGAATTTGGAAGAGTAAAATGACTGAATCAAGAAGTTATAGTGGAAACACATTTCGCTCGCCTGACATCAGTCAGCTAATATATTATAAAAGATTATAATATTATCACAAATATAAATCATAAAGCAAGATCAGTTATCAAAATAATATAAGAAGACCAATTTTTAGGTATTAAAAGGAAATAGTAACTTATCAGCTAAAACTCACATTTTAACCTTAGAACAAACACAGATTACCGACACTATTGCAAAATATAAGATAAAGAGGTCTTTGTAAAAGATGGGGTATCCCGATGCGTCATGTGGAAACTCAACCACAATTATCCAAAAATACGGTATCCTCAGGGGTCACATATATACGGTAAACCATCTCATAGCTAGGGTCATTTAACAAGGCGGCATAACAACTAAGTAAAGCTTTCCTAGCATGTATACAACAATTGAGTGTGTACAACAAATAAGTAACGCTTCCCTAGCATGTACGACAATTGAATAACGCTTTCCTACCTTGTACAACAATTGAGTAACGCTTCCCTAGCGTCTACAACAATTGAGTAGCACTTCCCTAGCGTCCACAACAATTGAGTAACGCTTTCCTAGCGTGTACAACAATTGAGTAACGCTTCCCTAGCGTCTACAACGATTGCGTAACACTCCCCTAGCGTCCACAACAATTGAGTAACGTTTCCCTAGCGTTCACAACAATTGAGTAGCGCTTCCCTAGCGTCACCAACAATTGAGTAACGTTTCCCTAGCGTCACCAACAATTGAGTAACGCTTCCCTAGCGTCCACAACAATTGAGTAACGTTTCCCTAGCGTCACCAACAATTGAGTAACGCTTCCCTGGCGTCCACAACAATTGAGTAACGCTTCCATAGCGTCCACAACAATTGAGTAACGCTTCCCTAGCGTCCACAACAATTGAGTAACGCTTCCCTAGCGTCACCAACAATTGAGTAACGTTTCCCTAGCGTCACCAACAATTGAGTAACGTTTCCCTAGCGTCTACAACAATTGAGTAACACTTCCCTAGCGTCCACAACAATTGAGTAACGCTTTCCTAGCGTGTACAACAATTGAGTAACGCTTCCCTAGCGTCTACAACGATTGAGTAACGCTTCCCTAGCGTCCACAACGATTGAGTAGCGCTTCCCTAGCGTCACCAACAATTGAGTAACGTCTCCCTAGCGTCCACAACAATTGAGAAACGCTTCCCTAGCGTCTACAACAATTGAGTGACGCTTCCCTAGCGTCCACAACAATCGAGTAACGCTTACCTAGCGTCTACAACGATTGAGTAACGCTTCCCTAGCGTCCACAACAATTGAGTAACGCTTCCCTAGCGTCCACAACAATTGAGTAACGCTTCCCTAGCGTCTGCAACGATTTATTAACGACAACCCAACGCTCACCCAGCGTCTACTCTTCCACCCTGTGTGCTCTCAAAGTTTTGAACATGACAAAAACTGCCGCGTTCATCAACAGCGATTGAAACGCACACGGCAATAGCATAATTATGGCGATGGTCGAACGATGGTCAGCCTTTGCCGGCGTTTGGCAGATTTTTTCATGCTCTTTGCGATCGTTGTCGCTAATCGCCAAGCTGTAACAGGGAAATAATGCTCGCAAAGCCAAAATACAGTATCTGCTTACTCGTTAAGTAAGCATATACTGCCTTTTGGCTTTTGCATGGCAGTATACATGTTGTCCTGCATACACAGCACCAAGATTAAAATATATAAAAAAGTATTATTATCAATATCCTAGTATGTATAAATTTACAAAATTGTTAACAATAGAAAACAAAATTGTATTAAGAAAACTGGCAGCTTATCTATATTATGCTTTCAAAAAGAGAAACGAGATTGCTTATATTAATGACTGAAACATTCCAATCCACTGTTTTACTGTATTGTTTTATTTGTATTTTGAAATGTGCCTGACAGGCGATGTATTTACCTTTGGTTAATAAACATTATTATTACATGATTCAAGTAAACTGATTCATTACTTCTGGTTGAAGCCAGTAAGAGACGCTGCGCTTTGGCAAAAATGTTTTTTTTTATTATTGCTCCTCCCCCCCCCCCCATAAATTACTGAACATTAAACCACGGTTGGTTGGATGTTGGTGCAGCGTCTTCAAAGCCGGCCCATGCATCACACCAACAAATGTTCCATGTTTGGTGTTATGTTTGCAGGACCACAAAGTTATATTATGAAGAATCACGTACGGTTAACAACGGTTAACAAAGGTTAGGGAAATGTCTACTTTTCAAAAATATAAATATTTTTCGTCATTTGAAGCTGGGAATTGCGTTAGCAATTCCAGCTTCAAATGACGAAAAATACGAGCTGTCAATTGCGTGTGATAAAGGTTATTAATATCTACCCGTGATAGCTTTCGGTGAATTTGACCATTTTTACCCACCATATGAATATGTTTTATTGCTCTGATAATGGAATTAGACTTTTATAATGTTATGAAACACCAATGAGCACATCATTAGCAGCTGACGCTGTATAAATGGTGTCATTATTATTATGTTTATTTTAGTATTATCTGTTGGGGACATCGCCACATTTTTGCCCTATTTCATGCAAAAATTGACAAGTAGGGCGGGGGCCCGGTGCAGTGATTGAAGCTGCCTGCTTGGAAAATCGGACATTGCGAGTTCGAACCACGCTCTGGCATTCAAGTTACAAAGAAACTCACTCGTACAGACTCAATATTGTGGGAAGCCTCCGTGACCGAGAGGTAGCGTGCTCGGCCTCAGACCGCCAGGGCTCGAATGTCGAATTATGTGTCTGAAGGACAGTGTCATAGAATTCATCTCACCATCCTCAGGAGGTTCTCCAGATCCAGTTTAGCCTACATGAGCACAAAGGTGGCTCCCATTCATTGCATTGCATTTCATTTATTTCATGCAAAATTCTCAGATAACTTCTGTATTGGTTTCGCTAGTAATTACCACAGCCTGAAACAGAGTAAATTACCTCTGCAAAATCACACCTGTAGTCCATCAGTAATAACCAATAACAAATTATAGGCTTGCAGCATTCTCCTTCCTCGCACCATCCCTCCCCAGTCTTAAGCTACTGCTCTCTTCCCATGCATAGTTTTTGGTCGGCACTATGAGGTGTATTTCCCGCAATCCAAGGTTATTACACTTTTTTTTCAGAGCATCTGAGTTTTCAGACGCACCGAGGCGCCCGCTAAATTGATCTATAACACACACGTGAAGGTTTTCTTCGTTCCCTGTAAACTCTCTGATCCCTTTCACATAATATGTTTGTCGTTTACTCAGTGGACGCGCGCTTCTGTTCAAGGGGGCTTGGCAATAAGCCAATAACAGCAGTCTGCTCATACTGCACGCTGTGCCTACGTGTATCTATGCCTTCTGGGAATTAGTAGCACCCCAAGAAATTCCTCAGAATGTCTGAATGTAGCCCCAGCTGCGGCTAAGCAGTGAGTTTCTGCACAATCATGGCAATATCGCGACAGAAAAAACCCGAAGCTGAGACTATACCCTACTCTTATTTCGAATGACTTCAAGGGTTCTTTATAGTGCACAGTACCATGGACATCACTGTACACTTCATGCCTTTAAATAGTTTGGAGCACTGTATGCGGCTTAGCAAACTGAGAGTGAGATACCGGGCCCAATGCTGTTTCAATGTTAGGCCAGCGTCAAAGACGGTGGGCCAACATTGAAACGGCATTGGTTGAATGCATCACGTTTGTTGGGTAATCACAACTGGCTAACTGATCAGCAAACCCTTTTTTAGATTGTTTTTTTTTTTATGGTTTAAAGCTGTGCACAAACATAAGTGTACATATACATCATGACAAACAATTGATAAATATTATTATAGGTACATACACATCAGAAATATATCTATTGGTAGAGACAATAGTACATACACAAAATATTATACAATAGACATGCTTAATGATAATAGCTCTTTAAATGTATTCGGATCTTTCGTTTGTTTTAGAACTTCAGATTTATAAAGCAATTCAACAAATATTTTGAAATTATGGATATCCACAGTAATTTTATTTTTGTTTCCTAGAATCCAGACTTTGTACAAAATGTTACAAAAGAGATGATGTAGTTTTCAAGATAAGATAATTTATGACCAGCTCAGCCAACGTTGCGGACGCTGAGCCAGCAATTGCCCGGCACTGTTTCTCGCTCGATGGCATCTCTGTGGGTCTTTAGTGATGGATCATTGGGATCGTTTGTGAATGATTCTGACAAATGCTTATCGTGATTGTGCACATGTATGAAAAAAAACTATTCAAATACACCATGTAGCCTACACTGGAGTATGCAGTGCGTCTATGAGTACCGTGGTGGCCTCTACTGTGCTCTTATATCATGTTTTTGTCACTTGCAGGAGTACAGAAAGTGGCGCAAAGTCGCCTTCGCTGATTGTAATCTGTTATGAAAGATATCTCAGATAACATGAAGCTTGAGGTCCGTCACAAAAAACATACTAATTTTTTTTTCATTAGAAAAGTAAAAGTTTGTGAAATGTGAGTAAGTTAAGATAACATGAGATCTTCAGATTTCAAAATGTTTTTTTGTCTCTCGAAATTGACTGTTTTTTTCAAAAATCGGCAACAAACACGGCTCGGGAAGCATATATTATGTATAATATTTTTTTACCTTTATGCTTGTAATTTTTGTACATAGATGAATATAAATATAGTTGCTGCATAACTTGCAGAGGCTTCTATAAGCCTGTTCTAGCGCAGCACGAGCAATGTTGTATATAATATTATAATGATATAATGTGGATATTTTTTTATATTTGTTTTTAAATATATGTATTGGTCAAAAGCTAAATAAAATAAAATAATAAAAAATAGTTCTAAGCGGGATACATCACGTATTTGCTGGGTGCAAGTACGAAATAAGAGTAAACGCAAACCCTTAACCCTCACAGTGCTGAAATAAATATACAAACCATAGAGATCAAAGGGTTATTTTCAATTTAAAATCGTCATAAATGTCTTAGTTAGCTGTTTCCGCTTCATTTGAATACCTATGGTAGGGGTCTACGGCCATTACAATGTTTTTACTCTTGCAGCGCGGAGATCGTCTTTAGACGTCAGAATCTGACGTCTGTAGACGTCAGATTCTGACGGCTTAAGTCGATCCCCGCGCTGTAGGGGTTACGCTGTAGAATTAATTTCGTGCTCACTTGAAGTTGTGTCTCAGTAAAGCGACCCACAACTTCAGCTGAGTTAAAAAGTTATTTAATTTGAGACCACACATTTGATGTTTAAACTCTTTATTTCATTGACGGTGGAGAGGGGGGTGCAAATTAATATTTCACTGCAGCGCGGGGTCCGAGAAGCCTACCCCGGGGAAATTTTTAATTTTCAAAGGCTTTCTATTGCAATCTAAGGCATAATGGGCACTGCTTGTCCTTTAGTGTGGAACCTGTTCATAAGTTCATATGGAAATGTATAAGTAAGTTAAGATAGCATAAGTTCTTCAGATTCATAATCCTAAGCGGGATGCATACCGTGTTCATATGGAAACCTCTAAATAAGATCCTAATTTTTTGCGATGGGGGCCCCCCAAACCACCCTATTGGATCCGCCCCTGAACATACTTTAACATACTTTAACATACTTTAATTTGAGATAAATCAATTGCAAATCTTGATTTTTACCCCTTTAAGCCCTCACGATGCATTAAAGCATCATTTTACATCCCTGAAAACACAATTTATTTCCCTACAACTACGGCTTTTAGAAGGAAAATATCGATGAAACTGGTTTACCAATACATGGCAATTTTCTTTAATGTTTCACCCACATCAAATCATCTTCGTCCACTACAAGTCGAGAATTGCGACAGCAATTTGCGGCTTGTAGTGGATGAAGATGACAATGGTAAACTCAGGCTTGAAAGGGTTAAAGCGCTAAATTAACCCACCTTAATTTGGGATCATTCAATTGCAAATCCTGATTTTTAAACAGACAATTTGTTCTCAATAACTGCGATTTAAACGGCTAGTTTTTAGTTGCTCTTAGCGCTGTAAGGGTTATAGTGGGGGCTCTTAGGTAATTGGGTGTGCACTTCTGGATAAAATTGTGAATTTTGGCACACAAATAGTTAAGATATCGCTGTACAGGAATTTTGATGGAAGCAAGTTGGTACGTCCACATTTTGGCCGCCATCTTGGTTTTCAAAATGGCCGCCACTTGGGACCTAGATTCAGCAATATTTCATAAAGGAAGACAATTAGAGAGCTCGTAACAAGCTGATTTTTTTATGAAAGAACCCTGGAGGTATCTAAATTAACATAGTAAACGTTCTAGAAAATCCTCCTCAAGCACTTTGACATATTCAAGATGGCGGCCAAGATGGCCGCCAGCGTATAGTCATATTTGATAAATAGCGTGAAATGATCGATTTTAGCTTGATTTTCTATTGTAATACACCATTTCAAATAGTTTCGTGGTCAGTAAAGCTATATAGACTATCCCCAGCAATTTCGAAAACATATTTAACCCTTTTATCCCAAGAGGCTTTTTAGCGAACGCCCCTGCGATCTTTATTGGGAAAACATTTTTATTTATAATCAATTAATTAAATATTAATGGTGATGTATATTGGTTTCAGTAATATAGATATATTAAAAGCACGCTTATTGGTCAATTAAATACTATTTTTAGTTATACAAGATGGCGTCCAAGATGGCCACCAGCGTATAGTCATATTTGATAAATAGCGTAAAATGATCGATTTTAGCTCGATTTTCTTTTGTAATAGGCCCTACACCATTTCAAATAGTTTCGTGGTCAGTAAAGCTATACAGACTATCCCCAGCAATTTAAAAACATATTTAACCCTTTTATCCCAAGATGCTTTTTAGCGAAAGCCTCTGCGATCTTTATTGGTGATATATATTGGTTTCAGTAATATAGCTATATTAAAAGAACGCTTATTGGTCATTTAATTAGTATTTTTAGTTATTCAAGATGGTGTCCAAGATTGCTGCCAGTGTATGGGCAGATTTAAGAAATTGAGTAAATTCTTCAATTTGTTATCAATTTCTTTTGTAATACATCATTTTAACTAGTTTCATGGCCTGTGAGTCCATCTAAAATACTCCCAGACAACGTTAAGCATATTTAGCACCTTAACATGAGGGTTTTTAATTGGCCTACTAACCAAAAACTTACTCTGTTTATCACATTCTGATCACATTGCTGGCTTAGGGAAGGCTGGAAAGATCATTTGAAGATATACTGCATATGAGCAGAAATGCATAACAATGTTATGTATTTCTGATGTAAGTGACATGGGATTGCATGTAGGTGATATGTCACTGCTTGCCTACAGTCCTCATTTGGGGGACAGCGAGTATAATTTTTGTCTGAATGAAAACTATTATTTGAATGCATTCCCCTGGTAAAATTGTCACCATACACATACTTGATCACAAACATTATCAGCAATGCATGTAACTTACGAATATACATGTGCTTTAATGCATGCACTGGTATGTCAATCAATTGCTGCTGGAAAGGTGGTGTATTTAGATATAATGACTATAGGGTGTCTTAAACTATAGGGTGTCTTAAAGTTAAACAAATAGACGACATTTCGATACTTAGAATAATTAATCATCTACCAAATAAATCTAGTACAGGTTTTGATGATATTTCTATGAGATTAATAAAGACAATTAAAACAGAAATAATACCAGCTCTCACATGTATTTTTAATCAGTCTTCAAATACCGGTATATTCCCAGAAAAACTAAAGATAGCTAAAGAAATACATATTCATAAGAAAGGGTCTTTGAACGATATATCAAACTACCGTCCAATCTCACTCCTTCCCTCAATTTCTAAAATTTTGGAGAAACTAATTTTCAAACAATTGAGTACATATTTAAATGAACATAAACTTTTATATGACAGTCAGTATGGTTTCAGGGCTGGTCATTCTACTGAGTTAGCATCGATTGAACTAATTGATAGAATCACTCAAGATCTTGATAAAGGCAAAATACCGATATCCATTTTCTTAGATCTCTCTAAGGCATTCGACACTCTTGATCACGTTATTTTACTTCAGAAATTAAATTATTATGGTATAAAGTCAGTAGAGTTAAAACTTTTTCAAGACTATTTACAAAATAGAACCCAATATGTTTCTTATGATGAAACTAATTGTGATATGTATCGTATATCCACTCGTGTGCCTCAAGGGTCTATATTGGGTCCTCTTCTATTTATCATATATATTAATGATTTATGCAACGCCAGTAAACTGTTTAAGATGATTCTTTATGCTTATGATACTACTTTATACTCCACATTAGATGTTTTTGGTAATTATATTTCCAAAAAATTAAATTTAGAATTGACAAAAGTTGCAGACTGGTTAAAGTTGAACAAATTATCAATCAATATATAAAAATCCAAATTCATGGTATTTCATATGCCTCAAAAACAAGTGAATATACCAAATATAGAGATTGAAAATATCAAAATAGAATTTGCTGATGAATTTAATTTTTTAGGGGTAACAATACACAAGCATTTAAAATGGGATTCACACATAAACAAAATAGCTTCTAAAATTTTAAATATTATAGGAATTATGTACCGGCTTAAACACATGGTTCCTTCTGAAATTATTTTAACCATATATAATGGGCTGATTAAACCACATATACTTTATGGTCTTAAGTGCTGGGGTTTCAACCGGGAAATTTTTTTTTAAATTACAGAAGAAAGCCATGCGAATTATATGTTCGAGTGGTTACCTCTCTCACAGCGAGCCCCTCTTTAAGAAGCTAAATGTGCTTAAAATTGTTAGTATGTTTAAGCTTCAACTGTTAACGTTTTGTTTTGACCTGATAAATAACAATTTACCTGCATATTTCATTAACATGTCTTCACTTTTACAACCAGTAATCTACCATCATAACATCAGACAAAAAAGAAACTACTCAGTTGCACGAGTAAAACATGTATTTGCACAAAAATGTATGCGTTTTTGTATTCCGGATATTTTAAATAAATCAAGCAGCCTTATAGCAGATAAAATAAAAAATCATAGTCGAAAAGGATTTTCAGTATATCTTAAAGGTTTTCTTGTAAATGCATACAACTCAATATGTTTAATACCAAACTGCTATATCTGTTCAAAAATTGCTGTTTTGTAATACACGGTGCACTTTGGACGCTGGCTCTATTTGACCCTATTTTTGGCCAAGGTGAAGGTTGTTATATAAGATCGTATTATTATATTTTATATCCATGCAGTCCGCTAATTTTAACGTTCTTAATATATTTAATTTGTGTCTCTGTTTTTGCGTTGATACATAGACTTCACTCGTATTTGTCTGCTTCTCCCTCCGCATTAATGTTACTATTTTAATATTGGCCGTCTTTTTGTCTCTCCGCGACGTATGCAGTTTTTCAGAAACTATATATATTACTTTATTGAAGGGTGCCCTGCATGGAAGCGGATTATCATAAGCCTTTTGCAGGTCTCCTTTGCATTTTTATAATTATTTGCATGTATGTATGTTTCAAGCATAAATAAACAAACTGAATTGAATTGAAATTGAATTGTCCACAGGGATACTGTGTGATAAAGGTCCTAGATACGGGTCTATTGGTAGAGAATACTTGATAGACTATTACCCAATTTAGTGCATATGGTTCTCAGAGGCTCTAGATGTACCTTTTTGAGCTACTGTACTTAAATATGTTGCGCTCTTGTCCTTGGCATAACTTTAAAACTATTGGTTTAATGGACTATCACCAAATGTTGTACAATGATTCTCAGGAGCTCTAGGTGTGCTGTTCGTGGTTTCTATACTTTGGTCCACTTTCTATACTACTTTGACCTAGTTTAGTGTGTTTGACCTTGATGGATCGTTACAAAATTTGGTACAATCCAGTAACTCTAGGTGTATCTGCACCTTCGTGGTTATTTTCCTTTAGTTTACTTTTAGTATTGTACCTACTACTCAGTTAAGTGTCTTTGACTTGACTGTTCTTTTCTAGGACATATATGGTAAAATACTTGATCATGCTGATGGATTGCTACCATCCTATTAATCCTTGAGTAAATCGGGATGTAAAAATGTGATTTACTTTTGCACTTTCGTGTGACAGGTGGTATCGGCGATGTTGTAATAGTCAGCGCTCTGGTGGTAATTCTTAAATAATGTAAATTCGTTTGACACATATACAGTAAATCAAATAGTAATAACAAGAAATTCAAAGAGTAAAAGTGAAGAAAATTAACATTGATGAGTTCTCTTCCAAAGCCATCTTTCTCCATTCGAAAAGCCCTATATACACTGTCATTATAAATACACCACATTTCTAGCGGCAATTGATCGACGTCGACATACCAGTGCATCAAAGCACCTGTATATTCGTTCACGTTACATGTATCACTGATAATGTTTGTGATCCAGTATGTGTATGGTGACATTATTACCAGGCGGATACACTGACAATAAGTGGTTCACTCAGGAAAGATCACACTTACATGCAATATATCATCAAATGATCTGTCCAAAACAAATCAATGTCACACCTGGAAAACAGCTGGAAAATTTTATATGCCAAGTGGTTCACCAATTACATATTTGTCTCCAAATGAAAACTCTCATGTTAAGGTGTTAAATATTGCTCAACATTGTCTGGGAGTAATTTAGATGAGCTCACAAACCCTGGAACTAGTTGAAATGATGTATTACAAAAAAAAAGAAAATTGAGCTGAAATTGACGGATTTGCACAAATTCTTAAATCTGTCCGTACACTGGCAGCCATCTTTCAAAATAGATGGGGTAGGCTATATAGATTTACTGATCATATAATTCAAATTGTCCATCACAAAAGAAAATTGAGCTAAAATCTATAAATTTACGCAAAAAACATAAATCAGTTTCACACCCGAAAAACGGCTCGAAAAGTTTAAGGGTTAAGTGGTTAACCAATTACATTTTTTATGTTTTATGTCGCTAATTAAAAACTCTCATGTTAAGGTGTGTAAATATTGCTTAACGTTGTCTGGGACTCGCAAACCATAAAACTAGTTGAAATGATGTATTACAGAAGAAAATTGATATAAAATTGAAGAATTTACTCAATTTCCTAAATCTGCCCATACACTGGCAGCCATCTTGGACGCCATCTTGAATAGCTAAAAATACAAATTAAGTGACCAATATAAGCGTGCCTTTAATATGCCTTTAATATAGTATTACTGACACCGACATACATCACCATTAACACTTAATTAATTTATTATACATAATAGAGTTGTCCCAATAGAAATTACAGAGGCGTTCGCTAAAACGCCTCTTGGGATAAAAGGGTTAAATATGGTTTCAAAAATGCTGGTAGTAGTCTATATAGCTTTACTGACCACGAAACTATTTTAAATGGTGTATTACAAAAAAAAAAAAAAAAAAAAAAAAAAAAAAAAAAGGGCGGGGGCCCTAGGGTAGTGGTTAGCACCGCTGCCTTTCACGCCAGAGTCCGGGGTTCGGTTCCCGGTCTCGGCGGTTTGAAAGAAACAAAATTGTTTCATCCCCATCCACGTGTGAAAGTTAGTATTGTGGGGAGCCTCCGTGACCGAGAGGTAGCGTGCTCGGCCTCAGACCGCCAGGGCTCGAATTTCGAATCCTGTGTCTGGAGGACAGTGTCATCTCAATCATCTCACCATCCTCAGGAGGTTCTCCTGGCCCAGTTTAGCCTATATGTGCACAAAGGTGGCCTAAAGCCCGATTCATTTCATTACAAAAAAAATTCAGCTAAAATCGATGATTTACGCTATTTATCAAATATGACTATACGCTGGCGGCCATTTTGGACGCCATCTTGAATATGCAGAGTGCTTGAAAATGATTTTCTAGAACGTTTACTATGTTAATCTAGATACCGATAGGGTTCTTTCCTGAAAAAAACAGCTTGTTATGAGCTCTCTAGGTGTCTTCCTTTTCGAAATATTGCTGAATATAGGTCCCAAGTGGCGGCCATTTTGAAAACCAAGATGGCGGCCAAAAACTAGACGTACCAACTTGCTTCCATCAAAATTCCTGTACAGGAAGATCTCAACTATCTGTGTGCCAAAATTCACAATTTTATCCAGAAGTGCACACTTCATCTCATATATTGACTTAAGAGCCCCCACTATTAATCCACTTATTTTCTTCTCGATAATGTATTTCTTTGCAGGAGCGTCATAATATGCACCCATATAACAAGGGGGCAGTAACCGTATTCGCTCTCGAACAGATCATTGCTTAGTAGTAGATCACTTGATCATTGGATCATACTAAAAGTTAATCCACTGATTTCCTTCTCAACAACGTTTTATTTGTAGTCTGGGTCGCATATTACAAAGAATCCTAACTTTGATCTTATCTAAACTTTCTCCTATTTCCATTAGAAAAGTTAGGATCTATTTAAGAACTCTTTTATGGGAATGAGAGAAAGTTAAGATAGCATCAAAGGATTCTTTGTGATATGGGCCCCTGGGTATTATATTATAATAGTACACTCACCCAGAACTCAGCAAACACGAAACAAAAAATGTATTTTTAACGTTGGGCCACCGTCTGCGACGCTGGCCCAGCATTAAAACGGCACTGGTTCGACGTCTGGTGTATGCTGAGAAGGAAGTTAGCTGTAGCCATATCAAGCTGATCAGTGCTGGGCATTGGATCTGATAGGAAGAGCTAGGGGCCACGATTTATAGGTTTATGTTAGCTAACTGAGTCCCCAGAGTCTCATTAGACCCGCTGAACCTGTATGTCTGGCGAACTCTACACCACCACACACGAGACGGTATCCCAATGTTGTTTCGCAACAAGTAGGGCCATAGTCGCAGACGGCGGGCCATCTTTAAATTGTATATGAGTCACAGTTTCGTGTTTATTGGGATAATCTCAGAAAGTCTACTTCTCACACGAGTTTGTTTAAAGTTTTTATAAGCTTAGTTTCACGTCATTAAAAAAAATATGTTCTAATAACACGTGCCCCCGTTCCCTTCTAGGAATGGCTCCTTCAAATCAGGTTTCATATCCTCTCTTTGCCACAGACTGACTCATCTAACTGACGAAAGTCGTTTTGAAATGGTCAAACAAATGCAGGCATGGTACTTAAAGATGTAGGCTACAGAAGGCTCTCGACCCTGTGAATCACGAGATTCTACTAGGTAAATTAAAAGCTTTATAATCTGTTTTCTGGTTCGAATTTACGAAACAGGAAACAGCTGGTGGGCATGTGTGATACTTTTTTTGTAATCCATTCTGGGACCATTACTATTACTAATTTATATTTCTAATATTCATTTCAAGACATGTCCACAAATATTGCAACTGTTCTAATCTAGAGTCTGTTTTATATAGAAAAATAAGGCTATTTCTGTCATTTGCGCCTTGGGTCATAAGGCCCACCGTGAAAACATTGTTTCTTTAGGAATACTTCTCGGTGTTTTCATCCTTGGTGATTCTATGACGGCAGACTCAGGGCACTGTTATATGTTCAATGTTTCGTTTCACTGAATAAATCAAATCAAATCGAATACTCAGTAATACGACAGTTAAATACCCCTTAAACACTTACAGCGCTGAAATCATTTTGATATATCTGAAAATATTATAAATATCTTGATTAGATCTGTCTCTTTCATTCAAATAATTGTGTAGGTCAATGACCATTATACGTATTTAATTCTTCAGCGCGGGAATCGATGACAGAACCTGATGTTAAAAGTCTATCCCTGTCAGGTCGAGGTCAATTACAAAACTCAATTACAATAAATTATGAGCTTTGTAAATCCAATTACAATTACAATAATTGTATTTATTTGTTTCTAACAATGTCAATTACAACTATCATTATTTTTGTTACAATTAGAATTATTTTAGTACCATAGTATTTTAGTTGAGGTATATTTTATTACCAATTGCTGTAAATAAAACTAAACATCTAGAATATTTTTCATCAAAGTATTTTTATACATGTAATAGTTCTCTCAACAATTAGCATTGAACAATATAAGCCTATCTTTTTTAAATCGAGTATCAGCACTATTTATTGACATGAGCAATACAAGCATGTTTTGTTTCTGTAAAAAAGGTATATCAATGCATACACATGTAGATACAATGTATCTACATGTAGGTACTCGCATCATGTGTGATGTCTTTTTTACTGAAAAGGGATTTT
>OZ024903.1:8742459-8792614 GCA_964017125.1 Flabesymbios commensalis | reverse complement strand
TAATGATAATGATAATAATAATAATAATAATATTAATAATAATAATAATAATAATAATAATAATAATAATAATAATAATAATAATAATAATAATAATAATAATAATAATAATAATAATAATAATAATATAATAATAATAATAATAATAATAATAATAATAATATAATAATAATAATAATAATAATAATAATAATAATAATAATAATAATAATAATAATAATAATAATAATAATAATAATAATAATAATAATAATAATAATAATAATAATAATAATAATAATAATAATAATATTGGCGAGTTATAAAGCGAGTATAGCTTGTACTGGTAAAATTCCAAATTTGACTTCCATACAAAGGCATACAAGAAGTTTTAAAAAGTATATATTTTATATATATTATATATTATATACATATACCACGTTGTATATTTTGATTACCATTGTGCTGCTTTTAAAACATCATATATATATTACGTTTTTAAGCATGTTTGAGACCACATAAAGAGTCACTTAAATCGTTGACATAGTAACTAATATTTCGTGGTGGATAGTTAATCAATGATTGTAATATCAAAAGGAGATATATGTTTGTTCTATATTTTTCGTCATTTGAAGCTGGAAGTTAGTTAGCAATTCCAACTTCAAATGATTAAAACTATAAACATTTCAGCAGCAAATGGAATAAAATTCATTGAATTCAATGAAACACACCACTTTATTATAAGTCCGTTATGAACTCAATGAAAAGGAGAAGATCAAACCGGATAATAACCCTTTTACCGCAATATTATATAATTATAATTTTCACCCACTTGAAGTTGTGTCTCGCTGAAGCGATTAACAACTCCAAGTGAGTGAAAATTATTCCGATTTGACAAAATGGAGGTCAGCTATTTTAAGATTTTGCTGATTAAAGTCACGTTTCTTCATTAGCGTGTTTATTTATTGTGCTGATAAAAAATATATAACAAAAAACACGAATAAAATCAGGCCCGGGCTTAAAGGGTTAATATAATTCATATGATTACTTGTCACCATAAATTAACAACATGATAACTGGAGAGAGATAATGGGGAACACACACACAAAATTGTCGTCAGGTGCAATCAGATTACTCTAGGTGATCACGAATGACCTTGTGGTCTATTAGCCAATCGGGGGCTAACCTCTTGTGTGACCCTGCACGACATCAGGGGTAGCAATAAGATGACGGTATTTCTTCTCATAACACATCACATTCTGAACATATTATCGTTTTGATTGTGCTTCTAACACTGTGCTAGCAGTGTCTTTGCAACGTAACTTTTATGAATTCTCACTCACTTGAAGTTGTTTTTCGCTACCGCGACCCACAACTTCAAGTGAGTGAAAATATACATTATATTATGTACTCAGGGTTCCCACCATTTTGGAAGAAAACAATTACATGATTTAATTATTTTTCACTGAGTTTTCCCTAATAGATTTTCAAAATTCAAGGATAAATATTTGAGTATGTCGATCTATTTTTATAGCCAATCATCCAGTGAACACTGTTTGTAGGCGTGAAACAGAACGACAACTGCAGTTCTTGGACTCAAATTCCATGACTTTTCTCTGATTCGAGTCATTTTCTCCCAATTCCCTGGCTTTCTCCTGATTGAAAAAAAGTGAAACCCATTTTCCATATTTTCCCTGATTCCCAGATAGAGTGGGAACCCTGGTACTAGCCTTGCTTCTTTTTCTAATCTAGTAGATAACATGTCGCTCATCATATCTTCGCACCAGAGGCCTTTTGGTTTGTGGCCTATGCTACGTGATAATCCGCATGTTAAATTTTGTTAAATAAATTGAGTTAATTAATTTTTAAATTCTGACAGGCTACCCTCTGGGTAAAGGCCTATGCTTGTGGAAAATATAAAACTTATCCATCAATGACAAAGTAATCTGCATATCCATGACATGCATACATGCCCCGTTCTTGTAGTAGTATAATAGATATAGCGCCGTTCAATATATCGCGAAATAAAGCCGTTTTATGATTATTCTATTATATGTATAGATATGTTCAGTGTAGTGGCGACAAGAGTAGAAAACAATTCAACAATACTTGTAAAATTTGCAGTAAAATTGGTTGATCATTTACTTTGAACTCAGCGAAATCATTCACCATGGCTAAAGTGATTCTGGTATTTATTGCGCAATAAAGCTGTTTTTTCTTGCTCTGTGGAGTGTGGATATAGAGCTGTTTCTTTCTTGCTCTGTGGAGTGTTGATATAGAGCTGTTTCTTTCTTGCTCTGTGGAGTGTGGATATAGAGCTGTTTCTTTCTTGCTCTGTGGAGTGTGGATATAGAGCTGTTTCTTTCTTGCTCGTGGAGTGTAGATATAGAGCTGTTTCTTTCTTGCTCTGTGGAGTGTGGATATAGAGCTGTTTCGTTCTTGCTCTATGGAGTGTGGATATAGAGCTGTTTCTTTCTTGCTCTGTGGAGTGTGGATATAGAGCTGTTTCTTTCTTGCTCGTGGAGTGTAGATATAGAGCTGTTTCTTTCTTGCTCTGTGGAGTGTGGATATAGAGCTGTTTCTTTCTTGCTCGTGGAGTGTAGATATAGAGCTGTTTCTTTCTTGCTCGTGGAGTGTAGATATAGAGCTGTTTCTTTCTTGCTCTGTGGAGTGTGGATATAGAGCTGTTTCTTTCTTGCTCGTGGAGTGTAGATATAGAGCTGTTTCTTTCTTGCTCTGTGGAGTGTGGATATAGAGCTGTTTCTTTCCTGTCTTGTGGAGAATTGTGTGCACAATGGTGGATGATAGGCTTATACCGGACACGATCTGACGTGATATCACAGCCAATGTGACACAGGTGAATGATTGGTCATGTCGTAAGCATGGTAGTTACACAGGCTCGTGTGTTTATTGATTGGTCGTATATCTGGACCGATCATTACACATCTCTCTGACCAGGCATCTCTCCTATCAACCGGAAACTGATAAAGGAAAATAACGATGTCCCTCTTTCAGATCGGTTTTCTAGCCAGCCTTGAGAAAATAACAAACAAACCATACTAAGTTGCTCGAAACGAACACGAAATCAACTCTGTCGTACAGACACCAATTTTGGAGTTTAGATCTGCCTAATTTTTTTAATTTTTCATGGATTATCCTTGATTAAAATACACCCGTGACGTCATTCCAATGTTAAAACAGTACAAATCTGCGAATCTGCTGTTAATTTGTACTGGTCAGGTCGGGCACAATATACGGGTTTAACTACATGTATGAAACTGCATGCTGATATTTCATGGTTTAGCCATACTGACAATGAAATTGAGATTTTCTACATCAAATCTTGGAACATCTGCACATATTATATGTATTTTAAGTCGAAGAAAGATCTCAATTACAATAGATTCGTAGATCCGAATATACTCGGCGCTTCGCGCCTCGTACATTCGGATCTACAAATCTATCGAATTTAGTTCTTTCTCCTTCACCATGTTGACATAACTTAGGCAGTTTGTTTCCCATTGATAATATACCTATGATTGTAGACATGTTAAGACATGGGCAAAATTGAACCAAAGTGGTTGCCAGGCATTCAAGCTTTCATAATTGCAAAGGTTTGCATGAGTTATCTTCCGCAGTTTACTTTATATTATACTTTAGCTATCATATCATCAATAGTTTCCGAGATAGTGAGAAAAAACAGCCATCTGGGTTTTTATGTATAGGACAAAGCCCGAGGAACTCTACATTCTTAGCTGTGGTAAAGGTCGAGGCCGAAGGCCGAGGTAATTTCTACAGCTAAGAATGTAGAGCTCCGAGGTCTTAAACTGACTTAAAACACATCCAACCATAATGAGGATCCCTCATAATCAAGAGCTCGGTCACACCTGACTGATTATAGCTTCACATGCCTACCATGATAATTGTTCTGTACTTGATCAACGATAACTCTCCATTCCCGGCTTAGAATGTAGTGGTCGAACAAAGAAAATAATGCAGTGGTGTGTTTCAATTCTACAAAATGTACCATGGGTTATCGTTATCCATATCTGTTATGTTGTTAGTCAAGATGATGATTCAGTTATATATATTGTTTCGTTTCCAAAATTTAAATAATCATCGTTAAATTAATATGTGGAATCAAAATACCAACCGGTATTTTAAAATTGTTAAGTGTTTAGATTTAATCAGGTCATTGCTTAACCCTTTCCATGCGGAATTTTCTTGGTCTAATCGTTCATTATTTGCTGAATAAAATTTTGAAAATGACAAATTTCAGGTCATATTTGCATCATTTGGATAGGCTTTCAACACTTCAGAATATCAAAATGGATATCAATGTTGGTATGGACTAGGGCTAGACTATTCTGGCATAGTACCTCAAGGTCATCCCAAGGTCATTTCAAGGTCATTCCAAGGTCAAATCACACGCATATTTCAACAATTTATCACTTTCTGTACTGTTTATTGCATTCTACGGAAGATCTAAACGTTGGACATTAGTATATACCGTTTAATTTCAGCTGATCACTCTCCCCATATATATTACGGTGGGTTATTGACATTCTGGGGTCAAAGGGAGGTGGTAGTAACCTTCTCTGAACTTTCCAAGGTCAACTCGGAGAAAAAACAAAATTATTTTATTCTCGAGTAAAAATGATTTATCCCTGCCTTCGATATCACTGGGCATGAAGGGTGACATGGTCAGGCGTTGCTATTTACTTGTTTACAAAACACGCCAAGGTCATCTCAAGGTCATTTTAAATGGGCTCACAAATGACAAAAATCTTAATTTTATCTAATTTGACCTTGAAATGACCTTGAGGTTACATTGGCGTGACCTTGAAGTGATACCTAGCTTATGAATCATGTTATTATTTGCGACTAGGCATGGGTCATGTTTGCTAAATCAAAATAATTACACGTACCCCGTCCCCAGGAATTAAACGGCAGTGAATCAAGTTGTGACGGGATTTCAGCATTTAAGGGGTTAAAAAGGGGTTACCACCCCCCCCCCCCATAATAAAGCAGGGGTACATTCTACATACATGGGTAACAGAATGTCATCTGAATGTACCCCTACACGATTTCGTGGCAAATCACACATATGGCCTTGTAAGTACTCGAATTACCAGTGATAAACTGTAACTGTACAAAATCCCGGCTGGGGTCCGGGAGCCGCAAATAAGGAGCGCTTTCGGATCCCGGCTGTCCGGGAGCCGCATGGAAAGGGTTATTATTTACCAAATTAAATAATGATCTGATCTATTATTTCTCCTCACATGCTTGCTCGTGCTTGCTGGGATACAAGTATTTTGAATAGCTTTGCATTGTTTTTTACACTCTAAACAATATAGGTTCTTTAGAAGGAACCCTTCAGTACTATTACCATGCGACCCCTGGAGAACGGGTTCTTTTTAAGAACCTATATTGTTTAGAGTGTAATGTGTCCTTGTGAATCCTACTTGTATAGGCCTACCAGTATTTTGCACAGCTTGAAGTAAATCCTGATAACCGGCGAACTAAGGAGGATTTACGAGCTGCGGTATTTTGATCCACGATATCTTGTTCATTTGATTACGCGGCTAATCCGGTAGATTTCCGGCAAACACCAGACGTTTAACCAATGCTGGTTTAATGCTGAGCCAGCGTCGTAGACGGTGGACCAACATTAAGGCTTGACTCATTGCTCCTGTTTGCTAGATTGTTGTGTCTGTGGTGCTGTGGGGGTATTTTTAGACTGGAGAGAAAAACTAAATCCGATGGATCGAGTGATTCGTAAATCCAAATGTACGAGTTGCTTCCGAGGAAAAAATTTCCTTGTCAGGATGGTAAGTCACGAAATATTAGCCATTCCTGGTTAAACCAGTATATTGTGCCCGACCTGGTCAGTGATAAAAATAACAGTTTGATCAATAGATTGACATCCCCGGTGCACTTTCAATATGGTAAAGCATGGTTCAAAGCTGATATTATCATTGAGACCGGCAAAAAAATCAACGTTGAATTTTTAATTTCTTCAGTTTTGAAGTTTCTCATATTTATGTTATGAGACAATTGTCACGAAGACAAGCTTATTTGTCTAAAATATATTGAGAGCTCTACAGTATGCAAAAAAAATATGACTAAACTAAACTATACAAAGAAAAATTGGTGATCCGCTATAACCCTTCCATCATTCTTGTTATGTCGCTTGTATGCCCCATAAAAACATCATGTTATGTCGCATGTATGCCCCACAAATCAGCCTTGTTATGTCGCCTGTATGCCCCACAAAACATCCTTGTTATGTCGCATGTATGCCCCACAAAACATTATTGTTATGTCGCATGTATGCCCCACAAAACATCCTTGTTATGTCGCATGTATGCCCCACAAAAGCATCATTGTTTTGTCGCATGTATGCCCCACAAAAGCATAATACTTATGTCGCATGTATGTTCCACAAAAACATTGTTGCTATGTCGCATGTATGACCCACAAAAACATTATTGCTATGTCGCATGTTTGCCCTACAGAAACACTCTTGTTATGTCGCATGTATGCCCCACAGAAGCACTCTTGTTATGTCGCATGTATGCCCCACAAAAACATCCTTGTTATGTCGCATGTATGCCCCACAAATCAGCCTTGTTATGTCGCCTGTATGCCCCACAAAAACATCCTTGTTTTGTCGCATGTATGCCCCACAAAAACATCCTTGTTATGTCGCATGTATGCCCCACGAAAGATCCTTGTAATGTCGCATGTATGCCCTACAAAAGCATCATTGTTTTGTCGCATGTATGCCCCACAAAAACATAATTCTTATGTCGCATGTATGTCCCACAAAAAACATTATTGCTATGTCGCATGTATGTCCCACACGAGCATCATTGTTATGTCGCATGTATGCCCCGCAAAAGCACTCTTGTTATGTGGCATGTATGTCCCACAGAAGCACTTTTGTTATGTCGCATGTATGCCCCACAAAAGCACTCTTGTTATGTGGCATGTATGTCCCACAGAAGCACTTTTGTTATGTCGCATGTATGCCCCACAGAAGCACTCGTGTTATGTAGCATGTATGTCCCACAGAAGCACTTTTGTTCTGTCGCATGTATGCCCCACAGAAGCACTCTTGTTATGTCGCATGTATGCCCCACAGAAGCACTCTTGTTATGTCGCATGTATGCCCCACAAAAGCATCATTGTTATGTCGCATGTATGCCCCACAAAATATCATTGTTTCGTCGCATATATGCTCCACAGAAACATAATTCTTGTATGTCCCACAGAAGCACTTTTGTTATGTCGCATGTATGCCCCACAGAAGCACTCTTGTTATGTCGCATGTATGCCCCACAGAAGCACTCTTGCTATGTCGCATGTATGCCCCACAAAAGCATCATTGTTTTGTCGCATGTATGCCCCACAAAATATCATTGTTATGTCGCATATTATGTCGCATGTATGCCCCACAGAAGCACTCTTGTTATGTGGCATGTATGTCCCACAGAAGCACTTTTGTTATGTCGCATGTATGCCTCACAGAAGCACTCTTGTTATGTCGCATGTATGCCCCACAAAAGCACTCTTGTTATGTCGCATGTATACCCCACAAAAGCACTCTTGTTATGTGGCATGTATGTCCCACAGAAGCACTTTTGTTATGTCGCATGTATGCCCCACAGAAGCACTCTTGTTATGTCGCATGTATGCCCCACGGAAGCACTCTTGTTATGTGGCATGTATTTCTCACAGAAGCACTCTTGTTATGTCGCATGTATGTCCCACATAAGCACTTTTGTTATGTCGCATGTATGCTCCACAAAAACACTCCTTTATGTCGCATGTATGCCCCACAAAAGCACTCTTGTTATGTGGCATGTATGTCCCACAGAAGCACTCTTGTTATGTCACATGTATACCCCACAGAGGCACTCTTGTTATGTCGCATGTATGCCCCACAGAATCACTCTTGTTATGTCGCATGTATGCCGCACAGAAGCACTCTTGTTATGTCGCATGTATGCCGCACAGAAGCACTCTTGTTATGTCGCATGTATGCCCCACAGAATCACTCTTGTTATGTCGCATGTATGCCGCACAGAAGCACTCTTGTTATGTCGCATGTATGCCACACTTTCCAAGCAGGCAGCTTCAACCACTGCACCAGGGTCCCTGCTGGTCAGAGGTAATAATACATCACTATGATATTTTCCAATGTGGACCAAGGACAAGCCACCCCCCCCCCCCAAAATACAAATAATATAGCTTGAGGGACAATAATTCAAAGTGATGTATGTTCATCAAAATAATACTTATCTGATTGGATCTGAGACAAATTATACCGATTTATACAAAAGCAGGCCATTTTCATCCAGCTTGTGGGAGAAAATCACATACTCTGCTTGAATGAAAATGGGACGGCATTTTTATCCACTTTACCATGGGGGTTACCAGGTTACAGCACGATTTTACAACTCAAGATGATATGAATAAAATGAGCATTAATTAATCAATGTATGTGATTTTACGCCACTTTTGTGCATATACAGGCTGAACCGGGTCAAGAATCCCCCCTGAGGATGATATAATGATATCAACGGGCATCGTACAGACGCAGGATGCAAAATTCGGATTTTGGCTGTCTGAGATCGAGCACGCTACCTACCGGTCAGAGAGGCTGCTCACAATACTGAATACGAATGAGAAGACATACCTGTTTATAATTGGAGAGTTGTTATCACGGCATCTCTCAGTGCATAGGCCTAAACTCAGACTGATGACTATCGATCATCACATGTTACCATAGTTACTGGTTACATATAAACAATATCCGAGAAAACACGAAACGTTAACCCAATGCCGCTTTAATGTTGGTCCATCGTCTGCGACGCTGGTCCAACAGTAAAACAACATTGGCTGGGCGTATCGTGTTTGTTACGATACGGCTGTCCTGGGAATAAAACTAGTTAAAGTGAAGCCTGGATTTACCATAATATATCAATTGGTATTCCGCTGATCAGGGCTATTTTCGTTTTTAATCTGTTTTATTAGTCGACCAAATCATTGTTATTGTGAATAGTTTTGTTTATTTCATTCTTTATATCCGATATTCTACATTATTTGGTTATATAGCCTATATGTGGTTATTTTATCTCTTGTCTTGGAGAGAGCAACAAATCATTATCTAATCTGCTAATGAACAGCTGAGAGTGCATTTACGCGTATAGGTAATGTTACAGAAAATTGGTTTGTATTTTAACTTGGGTAACTTTCAGCCTCAGTCGGTTATTACCTGACATCATTGTCTATTTGTAATTGAAATAAAAATATAACCACTTTATTAAATACGTTTATTGTAACGAACTATATGTCTGTATGCAATCCCTGAGGGTGGAACATAGGCCCCAGAGAGCCAAAGTGGCTGAAACAGGTTTCAGCCACAGATTGACCCCGTACAAAATCGTGGGACATTTTTGGACGGTCAAATGACTTGCCCTCGAATAATCAGGTCGAAAATAGGTGTTTTAGAATCAGTAACATTTCAGCTACATGGCCGCATGCTCAGCTCATAGGTCGCACAGAAAAGTTTCGGATCTTGCGTCGAGATCGCTCACAGTCACCGCCATGTTGATTTTTTCGGGTACAGCAAGTACTGTAGATCTGGTAATTTTCGCGTGCTTAAATTTTCGCGAGTCTCTGATTTTGGGACTTTTTTTCTTCAGTAGCGATATTGTAGAAATAATTTTCGCAAGATTCTTGAATTCGCGAATTTGTTCTCTTCGCGAAATTCGCGAAAATTAAAACCTCGCGAATATTACCAGATCTACAGTACATCAATCCACGGCCTCGGAAAGGACGATACAACTAGGCCCCAGCCATCTATCCCTACTCTATTCTTGGTGTTTTTTTAATTCTCATCAAATCCCATAGCACAGGCACGGTTAATTAATTAATAATCGTAGTGTATTCTTATTTTGTTTGTAATTCATATTGACTTCTGCCAGAGGTAATTAATCATAAATGGTAACCCTTAGGGTTATACCGCTATGCACGAGTATAATCGTCTTGGTCAATTTTTTCCTGCATGATGGAATCACGGTTATTGGGTGTGTTGATAAATATGTGTTTAAAAAGCAAATTTGCAAATATTTAGTATCAAATTAAAACAAATACGAGTAATTTCCACCCACTTGGAGTTGTGGATCGCGGTAGCGAGACACAACTTCAAGTGGATGTGAAAAATTAAATACATTAACTTAGCGGTTAAGGTTTTTATTGTAACGCAACGGATTCATTCTTTAGGCCTACAAGATGAGTAGCATGCGTGGTTACTGCATGTCTATAAATAAATATCTAGCCATTTATCGTCCGGATCAGCAAAACACTAAGTGGGTCCAATCAGCAAATGTACGCCATCTGCAGTCTGATTACAATGCAGTTTTTTCTGTCCCTGGCTCTAGCTAGCTGCGGAACTGTTTTTATATTAGTTGGGAACCTTTCTGTAATTTGCTCCTATCTAGGTACCCTTGCAATATAGAATGGATTCATAAATAAGAATAAATATGGTATTATATTTTATTGTCGATTTTAAATTATCATGGGTTATAATTAAATATACTATTTTAGTGATATTACTTTGCAATTTTGTATTGTATATTCCATTTGATAAAGAGAGAATAAATAATTGAATGAATGAATGAATGAAAGAATGAATGAATGAATGAATGAATGAATGAATGAATGAATGAATGAATGAATGAATGAATAAATGAATGAATGAATGAATGAATGAGTGCATGAATGAATGAATGAATGAATGGATGAATAAATGAATGAATGAATGAATAAATGAATGAATGAATAAATGAATGAATGAATAAATGAATGAATGAATGAATGAATGAATGAATGAATGAATAAATAAATGAATGAATGAATGAATGAATGAATGAATGAATGAATGAATGAATAAAGAGGAATTTTGTCAATAATATTAATTATCAGTTATTCCTGTATTTCCTATTATTTATCTTTTAACTGGTAAATGCGAAACCCAAACTGTAATAAAATACGCATTTCTAGTATACGGATATGTTGACATATTATGGACATATCGAGGAACAAATATAAAAATGATGATTTTGGCCTGCTTGTCTCGCTTTAAGTTTCAAAAAAACAATTGTTGTTCAAGGCTTTACGGTGTAGTGACATGTGAGGTGTAGGCTAATGTTACATTTTAATCTGAGTATTTGTACATGTAGTGCTAACCACTGCTAATACATTTTACCATTAGCAAATATGGGACAAATACTATGTTGTAATACATCACTTGGGCGACCACACCCTACTGTGGATAAAGTGACGTTGTCAAAACAACATATCATATAAGTATATTGTATAATAGCATTCATAGCATGCAGACAAAGTGTTACATAATGGGCAGTGGATGGTTCCACGACTGATACCCCAGTCACACATACATGACGCACAGTCCACGTCTTGAGTGACAAAGATTAAAGCAGTGCTTCGTTGTGCGTCCATGGATTTTGTCAGGATATGAGGAGAGCTAGCGAGTTTAAGACGAATATACAGTGTGTTATGTATAGGATCGAGGATCTCTACATTCTTACCTGTGAAAAGGGTCGAGGCCAAAGGCCGAGGCTATTTTCACAGCTAAGAATGTAGAGCTGACTTAAAACACATCTGAACATAATGAGGATCCCTCATAATCACAGCTCGGTTACACCTGACTGATTTCAATACCGTAGGCCTACCATGATAATTGGTCTGTTCTAGGTTAACAGTAGACTCTCCATTCCAGACTTAGAATGTAGAACAAAGAAAATAATGTAGTTGTGTGTTTTAAAAATAAATCAGGTGCATAAACCAGCGAATACACAGAGTTGTGCTACCGCTCTCCAAACAAATGCACAGCGCATAGCCAGTGGGTGGCACGATCATTTAGCACGCCCCATATACGTTACATGTTCGCAGGACATGCGTGAGGAACACGTTAGATGGGCGCTATAATTATTATGCTCGCTCATAGCCGGTATTTTCTAGGTATTTTGTGCCGTGCGTACGTCTCAGTCACACATAGTCGACGCACGACCCAAGCACTGAAAATTGAATATTTTTTGCTAGAGCGTCCGTCGTGCGTCGGTCGTGCGTTAACACTAGTTACTGGTTTGTGGAGCGCGCTGCACTAACGCTACGCATATTTTTGTGCGTCCTGTGATCGCAACAGGAAGTTGGATATGCTTAAAATATTGAACGCATATGAACGCATAAATGTACACGCAGAAGACCGATAGAAACACGTAGTGTGCGCTAGAACAAAGTCATTTCAACGCCGTATACGTTTCCTTTTTCCTTTTTTATCCCATGGCTGCCCGTTGAGGTCGTTGGGCAGTCGCAGGCAAAACGCCTGCCCTGCGGTGCATCAGCGCTCAAAGCCAGCGCTGGGCACACGCCGGCAGTTCGCCCAGCGCTCGAGCAACAGGCTATGACTATGTTATCTCTGCAGCTTAACCCTTAGAGCTCTGAAGAACGACATTTTATTTTTATTCATTTTAGGTGGTGTTTCACGCGATACACTGTTTAAAGGGCAGAATTTGTTTTTAATTTGTCGAAACATATAATGCTATCATAAATTTAAGACACATTCGCCCTTTGCATTGGAAGCACGCTGTGCATTTGCTACCAGCTTGCGACGTTTTTCACAATCTGGACTCAAATTGTTATTTTTTTATTATTCATGCGTGGACTGTGCGTCGTTTATGTGTGACTTGGACAAACTTCGGTCAACGAAAACACAACAGAGGGTGTGCTCTACTTGTGTCCAACGTTAGACTGCCGCTGGTCTGGCGTTCTTTTGCTCACACGTGGAAAAACGCTCACATTTTTGAACATGCAGAAAATATGCACAGAGGTTGACGCCCACAATAAATGAATAACGTTCATCAGGTGTTCTCATCAAATCTTCAACGAATTCAGACGCACGCCTAGCGAATCACAACGCACTGATCAAAATTCTACATTTTTTGTGCGCTGGACGTGCGTGAGGGTATGTGTGACTTGGCCTTTAAACCAATGGTCAATTACAGTGGTGCATACAACACGCTAATGCCAAATGGACAATATGGTTTGCAACATGGGGATATGTTTAGGCTTGCATTCTTCAAACCTCAAACTGCTGAAATATGTTTATATAAACCAAGAGAAGAGAGGCTCATTTTCAATTTGAAATCATCATAAATGTCTTAGTTAGTTCTTTCTGTTTCATTTGAATACTTATGTGTTACTGGTCTACGGCCATTGAAAATATCTTATTCTTTCAGTGCAGGGATCGACCTTAGACGTCAGAATCTGACGTCTATAGAGGTTATATTTCGACGTTTAATGTCGGTCTCTGCGCTGAAAGGGTTGAATATGCTGTTATCTGATTAAATATGCCATTAATAATTCACTATTTGGATATTACTTTTTATCAATAAACCTGTTTTCTTTTATTCCAGCTGAAATACTGTAGATCTGGTAATTTTCGCGATTTTCAGATTTTGGAATTTTTCACGAAGCTTAAAATTCGCGAATTTTTTTTTTTTTTTAGTAACGCTATTATAATAACAATTTTTGCGAGATTCTTGAATTCGCGAATTTGTCCTCCTCGCGAAATTCGCGAAAAAATAAAAATTCGCGAATATTACCAGATCTACAGTAATTACGTTAGCAATTTCAGATTGAAATACAAAATCGCAGCCTCTTCCAGTCAACTCTTTCAAGCCGGAATTTACCATTGTTATCTTCATCTACTACATACAAGCCATGAATTACTGTCGCAATTCTCGACTTGTAAAAATGAAATGAATCGGGCTTTAGGCCACCTTTGTGCACATATAGGCTAAACTGGGCCAGGAGAACCTCCTGAGGATGGTGAGATGATTGAGATGACACTGTCCTCCAGACACAGGATTCGAAATTCGAGCCCTGGCGGTCTGAGGCCGAGCACGCTACCTCTCGGTCACGGAGGCTCCCCACAATACTGACTTTCACACGTGGATGGGGAAGAAACATTTTTGTTTCTTTCAAACCGCCGAGACCGGGAACCGAACCCCGAACTCTGGCGTGAAAGGCAGCGGTTCTAACCACTACCGTAGGGCCCCCGCCCTTCTCGACTTGAGTGGATGAAGATGACTTGAAGTGGGTGAAAATGAAACAATATACTGTTATTATTAAAACAGTTCTATGAACATTTTCGTTCTAAAACCCCTAGGTGCTAGGAAATTAGGGCATTCGTCACATATGTAAAATGATGCTTTGATGCATCGTGAGGGTTTAAAGGGTTAAACCCCCCAACTTAAGTCACTCTCACAGCGTCACCTTGGTGTTAACCCTTTAATCACCGGTGCCGTCTATATTCTTTGCTTGCATTTTTTATTAGCATTAGCATTTTTTTAACTTTTTAAAGATAAAACGTGACATCAATCAGCAAGATTTGAAATTTGTTGACCTCCATTTTGTTAAGTCTGAATAATTTTCACTCACTTGAAATTGTGTCTCGCTGACGCGATCCACAACTTCAAGTGAGTGAAAATTCCAATTGAATAATTTGGCGTTCAAAGGGTTAAAGTGTCGTATCTGCGACAGATACAACCTTTTAACCGCCGCTGACGTTATGTTATTTGATTTGTTGGTAATTCTGGGCTGTGGCAGGCAGACTAGTGTACTTTCCTCAGAGATTCTTTATTGCCTGATATAGGGCTTCAGCAAACAATGGCCAGGGGTCAAATAGGGCGATAAATAGTGGATAACAAGCACCGGGATGGTGGCCGGCCCTGGTCAGGTGGCGCTGCTGTGCCGAGCACTAATCCAGCCTGATTCCAGCCTAATCTACACCTTAACCTTAACAGAAATACTGGGTCTTCTGGCACTGTCTGCGAAAAGTAGGCTATAAAGCCCCGCGGAGACAAAACAACAAGAAATGTCCCAGACCTACCATCTATATTTATTTATTTCTGATATATTTATGAATATACAGCCACCTCAGTGAACACAAAACATTTGTATAACATTTAAGCAACGTCCGCCTAACGTCTTCGACGTTGGCCCAGACCATCTATATTTACTTATTTCTGATGTATTTATGAATATACAGTCACCCCAGTAAACACAAAACATTTGTATAACATTTAAACAACGTTCGCCCAACGTCTTCGACGTTGAGCCCACATTGTATAAATGTTATACAAATGTTTTAGTTTAGTGGGACACAGAGACAAAACAACAAGAAAGGTCCCAGACCACCTATATTTCCTAAAAATATATGAATTTGATAGATCTTCCTATTTCAGGAATTGGTTCTTTATCGGGTACTTGCAATTTCCAGTCATATGTACCCTTTAGCCTTAACCCTTTCAAGCCTGAATTTACCATTGTTCATGGTACCATTGTTCATCCACTACAAGCCGCGAATTGCTGTCGCAATTCTCGACTTGTAGTGGATGAACATGATTTGATGTGGTTTAAAAATTGAAGAAAATTGCCATGCATTGGTTAAATAGTTTCATGGAAATTTCGTTCTAAAACCCTTTGTCGTAGGGAAACTAAGTGTGTTTTCAGGGATGTAAAATGATGCTTTAATCCATCGTGAGGACTTAAAGGGTTAAATAAAAGAAATCTCATCAAACACGTGGCGTTCACCCTGCGGCGGATCCAGATTCGAGGGGGGGGGGGGTGCTGAGATCCCGTTATCAACCAAATTTCTTAATTCAATGCTGTGAACAGACGAAGGCTCGAATAGAAAAAAAAACACAACAAATCTCAAACAAGACGTATGGGAGAGACGGTTACCATGGAAACAACAATCAGACAAATTGCTTTCATGGGGAGAAAGATAATGGTGAAAATTGACTAATTATACAAAAATCAAATATGACAACTGTTTCAATAACAACGTTGAAAAATGTAGACGTTGATCCCACGTCGTTTTAATATTGGCCCAACATAATATCCAGTGGGCTGACATTGATATAAAATGTCAAGGTTTGCTTTTTGTTAGAAAACGCTATAATCCATTAAATAAACTTATTCTCGTGAATTATTGTGAGTTAAGCATAGGCTAGTGTAGAACACCTCTTTTACCATGTCTCACAAAATCGTCGTTTCTTATGTTTGGCAGGCTGCAAAATTACCAGAGAGGGTTTAACCCTTTAACCGCCGGTGTCGCATATATTAGGGTTTTCATTTTTTATTAGCACAATAAATACAAGATTTTAAATATGGTAAAGATAAAATGTGACATCAACCAGCAAGATTTGAAAAGAGTTGACCTCCATTTTGTCAAATCTGAATAATTTTCACTCACTTGAAGTTGTGGATCGCGTCAGCGAGACACAACTTCAAGTGGGTGAAAATTCAAATTGAATAATTTGGCGATTAAAGGGTTAAAAAAGTTATAAAGTCCTATTTCTGTTGTCACAGCGAAGGGTCAGGGTACTCGGCTCCTAGGATGATTGCTTCTGTGGCTGGCGCAGTAGACTACTTATTGTACAATGAACAAAATAAACCTCAAAAATGAATAATCTAAATCTCTTAGCACTGAGCGATTTGTTCTCAAGTGCGATCCCCATATCAGAGTGAAAATAACTTTATGTCATATATATAGCCACTGGTGTATTTATTTCCAATAAAATCTAACTCCTCTATTCCAATGATTTATATAATTTTTTATTTAAATTGTTTTCTTAAAAATATACGATGATATACTGAAATATTTGTGTATAAACCACAGAGACCATCATAAATGTATTTCTGTGCTCTTGCTGTTTTATTTGAATATACCTTTGTTATGTGTTTACGGCCATTATAATTTTTTTACTCTTTCGGTGTGGGTATCGACTTTAGATGGGGAAATCTGACGTCTATAGACGTCAGTTTTCGAAGTCTAAAGTCGACGTCTCAGAAGATATGAAACATTGACTCGATGCCTTGTTGCTTTGTTTGTACTGATAACTCAATATTTTCTGATTAAATGTACTGAATAAGTAGAGATAATTATTAGCTGGTAGTTGATGTTTGAAGATAAACAGCCAGTTGGTATTTAAATTTGATGGTATTAAAAATTATATCAATTAAAAACTTAGTCCCTAATTTGTTATTTATATTTATTTTGTTGTCTTTTTCGTTTTTCATTATATCGCTGGTCTAAATAGAAACGCTGTTCTTATTCCACAAAGTGCAGTGAACAAAAATAATATAATTGGCAATAGGCCAAATATTTATTCGATGAGTCTATGACTATTCCAAATATATATGAAACCTCTGCCACAGTGCATACGAGCACCGCAAATCCACAAGATTGTGCATAAATATGCACCTATATCAGTGTGTCACATGTCACGTACGTCCCCCCTGATGCTGGCACTATTAGACTAATTTTTGATTCAAGTGAAAGTACATATTTCTTTTATTAACATAGCGAAAGGCCCGAGTGTCTAAGTCTTTAATTATGTGTGCATAGGTTCATGTACAGCCCAAGTATTACATTTTTAGGAATGCTAATTCGTTTATGGTGGGGAGGGGGGCCTACAAATTGAAACTTATCATATAGAGTTAAAATCTATTTTTTAAGCATACAAATTAATTCATATTGTAGGATATATGACAACAATCATACATAAATGTATTATATGTATAAAATTATATAATTTAGCTGTAATACGATGTCGTCATACTAGGGGGAACGTACGTGGCACTTAGGGGGAAGTACGTGACATAAAATATAAGTGATATAAAATATAAGTGACTCTTGGTAAAATACTGATGATCTGAAGATAGGGGGACGTACATGACAAAATCGGTCTTTTTTTTGACATTATGAAAATTATATTTTTTCTAATACTGCAATAAAAATTAATTCTTTGACCTATTTAGTATACTAGACAGGTGTGGTTCTGCTATAGACCAATATAAACACCCTAGCATCATGTATTTATTCTATATTAAAGCTGGATAAACACATCACCAAAAACATGCAATAAAGTGTAAAACAATTTACATAGCACTAATTTGATTTTTTTTTGATATTGTTTGAAATGAACCAATACTATATACTTAATATATATCATAGGAAAACTAATTTTATATAATACCAGCTTGATATAGCCTCTGAATAAAATTAGATATAAACATAGATGCTAACACATTACAAGCATAATTTAGCCTTTTTTTAAAAACTATTCATATTTTTTTTAAAAGTGGAGTTTTTTAGATCCGTAAAAAGGTACACAGACCTCAACTGTATACCCCTGGTCATTTTGGTTCATTATTTACAATCATATATGCCAGTTTTCGAGCAATATTTGCCCATTACACCCTTTTCTTGAAAAACACACATTCTTTTTGCAACAGGCCAACATTATTTTTAACATTTTTAAAAATATTTCCATTTTATTCATTTTTTTCATTAAAAAAAAATGAATAATTTGCTTCTAAATTGCGGTTTAATGCTCATCAATACATCAGTAATTGTGTTTATTATATATTTCAGTCACATATGATAAAATAAAATCCTTAATAAAAAATGTATATCTTTAAAAATATAAATGTTTTGTCGCAAAAACTAAAAATTCGGGGATAAGGGTAATAGTGTCATATTCAGTCGGTTTTTATATATTTATATATTTTAAAATATATTTTTTATCTTAATACCATATACCATGGAGAGTTATTTAAAGTATATTAAGACACTATTCCAGTTTTTTTGTGATATCAAAAATAATTTGAACTTTTCTAAAAATAGTAAATTTGCATTTTTTTCATAAAAATTGAATAATTTGTAACTAAATTTCGACTTAATGCTTACCGGAACGTCTTTGATTGTGTTTAATATATTTTTGGGTCAGTAGGGATATTATTGGGATGAGTGACAGTAAAAAAATTGAAATATTTATTTTTTGAAAAAAAAGCAGATTCACACCATTTTTTGTCGCGAAAACGAAAAATTCGGGGGGGGGGGTAGGGGTGATAGCGTTATATTCAGTCGGTTTTTATATATTGATATATTTTAAAATATATTTTTATCTTAATACCATATAGCATGGGGAGTTTTTTAAGGCATAATGAGACACTATTCCAGTTTTTTTGTAATTTTTCAAAAAAATTGAACTTTTCTGAAAATAGTGAAATTTGCATTTTTTTCATCAAAATTGAATAATTTGTCCCTAAATTTCGGCTTAATGCTTACCAAAACGTCTTTAATTGTGTTTATTATATTTGTGGGTCAGTTGGGATATATCGTGATGAGTGACAGTGAAAAAAATCAAAATAAAAACAAGAAGATTTACGCCTTTTTTTGGTCGTGAAAAGTGAAAAAATACTTTTCGCACCAACCGGTACTTGTAAGAAATGGGTTTCTGAATAGAGGACCATTTGCTGAGATGGAATCAACTATCAGACCTTTGCCACTCGTTCGGTTGAATAACAGTGCCATGGCTTCCCTACTATACACTATCAAAGTTGAAAAAAACATCCTGCTTTCGTTTTCTGTCCCTGGCGACGTGGTTAGATTCCAGCATGCTTCTATGTGGGAGGTTAACCCTCACAGCGCGGGAATTGACTTTAGTCGTCATATTCTGATGTATAAAGACGGTTCTCGCACTGTAAGAGTAAAAATATTGATAGTGATCGTAGACCCATAACATAGGTATTCAAATGAATCGGAAAGAGTTAAATAAGACATTTATAATGACTTCAAAATGAATAAAACACTTTGATCTCCATGATTTCTTTAAAAATATTTCAGCGCTTTAAGGGTTATTATCGTGGCGTCTGTGACAGTGACACGTCCACATACATCCCCCACGTAGCGCGTTATCACCTGATCTTTGATGTTTATTACAGCTCCATAGCGATCCTTATACTTTACTCCCGGCTGGATTGGCTGCAGCACATTTTTTTAGAGGCCAACGCGGTGATTTCCAGAGCAATAAAGCCCGAACACCTGAACCCTTCTCCTGCTAAGGCCGCATATCCTCGAGACGGTAGCCCTTGCAACTCTGAGATATTGTTGTATAATATCTTTTTTTTTTAATTTGAAATCATTTTAAATGTCTTAGTCAGCTCTTTCTGATTCTTTCGAATACCTATGTTATGGGTCTACGGCGGTTAGAAATATTTTAATTTCTTCAGTGCGGGGACCGTTTTTATACGTCAGAATATGACGTATAAAAACGTTTTACGTCCAACTCTAGGTCAGTCAGACGAGCCATCTGATTTACGTGGTTCTCTGAGCCCCACGACACGTCATCGCTGCACGCATGTCCTAGTGTATACAGCACCTGGTGGTCCCATGCGGTCACCCATCTAATTATGTGTCGGACTCGGCGTTGCTTAACTTCATTGAATCAACAACAGTTTAATGTTTCTCTGGGTTTGTACCTACACAGCACGCAACTTCCATTTTCAACAAAATAACATTTTTTCAGCTGATCATAATAATTATTTGCCACTCTGTGCCATGCAATATAGTTTTTAATCCTGAGGACTACACTGTATAGGTTGTGCATTGTCAATTAAAGATAATAATAATAGAGTCACTTGTTCAATTATAAGCCCACGACGTGTACGTCACATGACTTAAAGAGAATAAATTAATTAAATGTAAAATTACAATACCTGGTAAAATAAAAAAGCTTGGAGCTACAATGTGACATACAAAACTTGGGCTTTTATTATTTATACTGTAAAAAGGGGCTATTTTTGCAAGGAATTCACAGGTCAATACTAAATCCACAGTGAATTTAAAATAACTTCAGAGTAAATTAGAAGATGAAATTCATGTTATGAGGCCAAAAAAGGACTATGTTTCTCATCGTCGCGCGCGTGATTTAAAACCTGCGCACCACCCATTTTTACCAGCAATTTTCCGAGTTTTTTTCGGCGAAAAAAAAATGAATTAATTAATTGTTTATTTTTTGTTGTTTTTTACACATTATTCTGGGGCCGAGATCCAAAAATTAATTGTGAAAACAAACAGAACCACTTTTGAAATATTATCGGACCCGTCAATAATTAAAGGCAGTATGAACTTTTATATTAAAAACTATCAATTCATTTAAAATTGGGATTGTATCAGCAACTCAGGGCTTGTATTCTCGTACAAGTTACAATATATCGCAGGTTTCGGATTTGTTGAGATGACCATCTCGACAAATCTGAAACCTGCGATATATCGTTCCTTGTAAATTAAATGAATCGGGCTTTAGGCCACCTTTGTGCACATATGGGCTAAACTGGGCCAGGAGAACCTCCTGAGGATGGTGAGATGCTTGAGATGACACTGTCCTCCAGACACAGGATTTGAATTTCAAGCCCTGGCGGTCTGCGTCCGAGCACGCTACCTCTCGGTCACGGAGGCTCCCCACAATACTGACTTTCACACGTGGATGGGGAAGAAACATTTTTTGTTTCTTTCAAACCGCCGAGACCGGGAACCGAACCCTGGCGTGAAAGGCAGTGGTGCTAACCACTGCCCCAGGGCCCCCGCCCATCGTACCTTGTACTGACCTACAAGTGAATGACATTGTGCATACATCCCTGGGTGGTCAATGGGCTTATCACCTCTCAATGATGAATGGTTCTGTTCTCATAATAGTTCAACCCTTGCTTCATATCCCGCTCGTAACACGACTTTGTTGTGACGTTGAATCAACGTCATTGAATGACGTTGATACAACGTCGCGACAATGTCGTGTGCCTAGTGGGTTGCGACGTTGAATCAACGTCAATGACGTTGATACAACATCGCAACAATGTCGTGTACCCAGTGGGTATTAAACCATCCTCTCAACTTTATGTGTGTTTTAGTGTTGTATTGAGTAAAACTTTGGACATCTATTTTTTCTTCTTGTTATATTACATCAGTTTTATCATTTCTATGTATCTTGGTTTTTTTCAGCTAATCGACTGGTTGATGAAGTATACTACTTGTTTTTTTCCAGCGAATACGATATATCGACCCAACATTGGTTTAATATCGGACGCCCTGCTCGACGCTGAACCAACATTAAAACAATAGTGGGTCGAAGTTTTCTATTTTGCCACAGTTTATTTTACACCATCTTGCTTCTCTGATTTCCTGCTTATTATCACTTGCGTCCGCAGCATAGGCACGAAACGTTAACCTAACATTGGTTTAATGTTGGGCCACCGTCTGCCACGCTGGCCCACCATTAACCCTTTCGGTGCGAGGACCGTCTTTATACGTCAGAATCTGACGTCTGTAGACGTCAGATCCTGACGCATAGAGACGGTCCCTGCACTGAAGGAATTAAAATAATTCTAATGGTCGTGAACCCATAACATAGATATGCAAATGAAGCAGAAAGAGCTAACTAAGGCACTTATGATGATAGCAAATTATAAAAACTTCGAAAAAATTAGAAAAATGTGTTTCCATGGTTTATGGAAAATAATTCAACGTTTTAAGGTTTAAACAAATATTAACTTACGTCTCACGTTTGCAGAGCCCCCATTCAACCGTCCTGATATGTACCTTTTTTATTTCGCATCATTCTGGTATAGAGACAGTGACACTAGGTCAATTATTAATGATTAGCACACTTAAATAACAATTTTGCGGACTTAGGCTTATTCCTTGACGTCTCTGGATGCAGGGCACGCCCTCACAACGATGCTGGCTCCGCGTGACGTCTCAATCTTAATCTATGACGTTACAGTGTGAAGGTCACGCAGCCAGAATGAGGCTAACACCACGTAACTGCCACCTGGTGGTAATGGGATGATGTCCAATTATTTGAGTATCCAGGAAAAATGTTAATGAGAAAACCCGAGTAAAATGGGATGTTTAACCAATGCCGAATCAATGTTGGTCCAACGTCCAAGACGTTGGCACAATATTAAAAAGACATTGTTTCGATATCTTGTGTTTGCCGAGAAGACCTGTCAAACACACCGTCTTCGACGTTGACTCAACGATAAAATAACATTGGTTCAGTGCTTCGTGTTTGCTGGGAAGGTTAATGATAGCTCTTGCCGCCAGATGGCGTATTATCAAACATAAATCAAGCCATCCACCTAATATCGCTCACCGCTGGAGGATGCGGTAATTACAAAAAAATCACGGGCATCGTAGCAGCCATGAACCATTGCTGCATTAATAATGGATCAGCGGCGCAATTTTTTCTGCCCAATCTCCGTATACCCAGCAAATCTACCCAATGTTGGTCCAATGTTGGGCCAGCGTTGTAGACGGTGGACCAATATTGGACTAACATTGGGTATATGTATCGTGTTATCTGGGGTAACTACCAAGTAAGTGATAAATACATAGCCAGGATCCAGGGACCCATGCCGCTATAAATCAGTTTGCATATTTTTATTGGCCGATTACAATTATATAAACTGTAACACAAGGTCCCGCTCTCATTAGTTCAGATGATCTTAGCTATTCCATACGGAAAATAACTTACAGAAAGAAAGCTTATCTAATCTTAAGAAAACGGCGATATTTCCTTGGGACAAGACTTGGCAACAAGCAACAAGACTGGTGGTAGCAGAAAACAAGACATAGCTGCCAGGAAGGCGTTAGCACGTGATACAATATATACAAAAGTTTATTACTAAAATTGACAGATAATAATGTTTAAAGTTTTTGCCCTTTACCTGTTCAAAAAGTTCTTGAATCGGGATTCGAAAATCCCAATCGGGATTCCCAAATCTAACGTCTATAGACGTCAGATTCTGACGAGTTACCCTTTTAGCCCCATGTCCCATTTATGCACATCATTTTATTTATAAACACATTTCCTTGAGCTCCAAATGACACAATGCTTCATGATCAGGACGTTCTCAGGTGAATGATCTGATTTGTGTATCGCATTTATTTATCATGTTTATAGATATTAACCTTAAACTGCTCTTCGCGTCTATTTTTGAAAAGAAATCTGCATTATATTAACAAAATTGTGATATTGTTTGTTTCAAACTACAAATATTCAAATGATTCATCTCGCCATCCTCGGGAGATTATCCTGGCCCAGTTTAGACTGTATGTAGGCTGCAAAGAGTGGCCTTAGTGTCCCATTCATTCATCCACTCATACGTCATATTTTAGTGTATTTTTCTTTCGTAAGTAGCTACAGTTTTATTCAGAAGTTTTGTTCACATTTATTTCACACCTACATCAAACCTGAATATGTAGATTAAAAAAAAAATTGGTTTCAGTTCTAAAATAGTTATTTCTTAATTGCCATTGTAATTGTATCTAAAAATGTTATTTGGTGCATGTAGTAACGAAATAATTCTGCAAGCCAGTAGAGCCACGCATCACCAGTTTCCCTACTCGCCCCTGAACCAATTGTCCTTAGCTATACTGTCACATGCTTTACTAGTTTCTTCTTTCTATATAATTATGTTCTTGAAAGCATGTTATTTATAAGCTCGTACCAGCTGGAGTTGCAAGTGTTATGCTTGCGTTTTTGTATCCAACAACTGAAGTATTGTATCGTTAAAAGTAGAAAGTGCATCCATGGCCTGTCAAAAACACAACTTGTTTGATCTAGTTTTGTTGATGTACTATACTGGTAAAATTGTTATATGGTTTGGAAACACATTTGACATGTTAGCAAAATCTCACCACACTTCACTTTTTCAGTGCGGGGATGGACTTTATACGACAGACTCTGACGTCTATACACGTCAGATTCTGACGTTTAAAGTCGATCTCCGCACTAAAAGAGTAAAATATTTTTAATGGTCGTGATACAGAACATATAGGTATTCAAATGAAGAGGAAAGAGCTAATAAAGACATTTATAAAATTAATAAACGCATATTGGTCTTCATGGTTTTTAGAAAAATATTGCAGCGTTTCAAGTTACGGGGGATATGGGATTTTTCTTCTATTATCGACTAATTTTTCTCGATATATACCAATTGATTGCAATCTTCAACTACCAAAAATGAATAATCTCCAGAAAACGTTAGAAGTTTCAAATTTGTCGCTCTATTTGTCGCCTAACCGTTTATTATGGATGCTTCAATCTATTTTTCACTTTTGTCTGATTTGATGAGCTCCTACCAGGTGGCACGAGTCGGTGTTAACCTATAGAGCTGTCATGTCCACAAAAGTAGTCCTTTTGTGTTTTGATCAGCACATCTGGAATCAGATTTAAAATTAACCCTTGTCCTGCTATGCCCGGATATATACGGGGTTAAGGATGCTTTAGATCAATAAACATATCACTTAATTCTGATAAAATAGTTTTTAATAGACACTTTGTTGATCCAAAAATTTAATTTTAGACATGTCTATTTTTCATAAATAGTAATATTTTTCGTCATTTGAAGCTGGAAATTGCGTTAGCAATTCCAGCTTCAAATGACAAAAAATACAATTGAAGAAATTCAGCAGGACAAGGGTTAAAATTTTATTAATCCTTACAGCGCAAGGATAGTCTAAAGTTGATCCTTGCATTGGAAGAATAAAAAATATTAATACTGACCGTAGAACCGTAACATAAGTATTCAATTGATGCGAAAACAGCTCTTTAACCCTTTAACCGCCGGTGTCGCATATATTCGGGTTTTCATTTTTTATTAGCACAATAAGCACCACCTTCTAAAGATTTTAAAAATAAAATGTGACATTATTCAGCAAGGTTTAAAAAGAATTGACCTCCACTTCGTCAAATCCGAATAATTTTCACTCACTTGAAGTTGTGGATCGCGTCAGCGAGACACAATTTCAAGTGGTTGAAAATTCAAGTTGAAAATTCAAATTGAATAATTTGGCGGTTAAAGGGTTAAGACATTCATAATGATTTCAAATTGAAAATGGCCTTTTTGATCATCTCATGTGTAATCTGATTCTAAAATTGAAATTTGTATTATTATAACCCTTACAGCGCGGGGATCAACTTTAGACATCAGGATCTGACGTCTCTTTATGTTCGATTCTGACGTCCAAAGTCAGTCTTCGCATTGTGAGAGTAAAAATATTTATAATCGCCGTAGATCCATAGCAGAATTGACTAAGAAATTTATGCTGTTTTTAATTTGAAAAAACCCTTTTCTTTCTTAGTTTGTTTAATATTATAGCTTTGTAAGGGTAACCTATTGACCTCTGATTTTTACAATAGTAGTCTTTTGTGTTTTGATCAGCACGCGCAGAATCAGATTCCATAATGGAAATTTGTATTAAATCTGTGACTTTGAGAATTACATCCACTCAAATCCACTCATTTTTCATTCATTCATTGTGAATCACAGTAGCGATAAACAACTTCGATTGGGTAAAAATATAAATATTATAAATCTACGTTTTAAGGGTTAAGGCATCGAACCACCCAGCGACACTCACTCAACAAGAGGAGACAAAAATAGTAATATTTCGCCGTCTATGCCCTGGCGGTGGCATAATAATTAACCCTTTCAAGCCTGACTTTACATTGTCATATTCATCCACTACAAACCGCGAATTGCTGTCGCAATTCTCGACTTGTAGTGTATAAAGATGATTTGATGTGGGTGGAAAAGTAAAGAAAATTGCCATGTATTTGCAAACCAGTTTCAAGGAAATATTCATTCTAAAACCCTTGGTTGTTGGGAAAATTAAGTAAGTTTTCAGGGATGTAAAATGATGCTTCAATGCATCGTGAGGGATTAAAGGGTTAATGCCTACCAAATCAATGCTGTGGCAATATTGGCCCAAAATTTGTCATGCTGCCCTGCCAGTTAAACAACGTTGAACCAGTGGCTTGTGTATGGATTGGGCAGACTATGTAACGTTAGAAAAACTAAAAAAAGATAGAGTCTGAAAATAACAAAATGGCAAAAAACAAATGGACCTAATGCTTAGGTAATACATCTTTATCACACAACAATAGTTTGCTTAGATTTAGCCCCAATATGAGAACGTACACATAACACTTGTTTTCTATTTTGTTTTCTCTCATTTTCTTATACAAATAAAGCGATGAGCTTTTTCACTTTGGTCTTCATGGCAGGTTTTGTGGCAGATTTAAATGCCAGACCTTTAGCTTTTGTCGTGTAAAAGACTGACGATATTTTGTTGACACTGAGCGTTAGACTGCGTGCTACAGGGGAGAATATACAGTCTGTCCACTGCTACATGTATTAAAAAATAATGTCGTATGTCGTGTTTAATATTATTATTAGCTACTGAAATGATAGGAATTAAGCTAAAGGCCACCTTTGTGCACATATACGATAAACTATGCCAGGAGAACTACCTGTAGATGGGGAGATGAATGAGATGACACTGGCTTCCAGGCAAAGGATTCAAATCGATTCCAGGCGGTCTGAGGCCGAGCACGCTATCTCTCAGTCACGGAGGCTCCTCACAATATTGAATCTTTACGAGTGAGCGGGAAGGAAACATTTTGTTTGTTTGAAACTTTAAGCGTAACAAAAAACCTAGGACGCTATACGCAACCAAACAAATTCAGAAGTGTCATATGCTAATGTGCCACAAGCGATATTATTCATTTCAGTTATTTTTTGTCTGCTGATCACGACAATAGTCGTTTTTTATCCATTTTATTAGCCTATTAAACCACCGTTATTGGGAGTGAAATGACTGTTTAAACATCAAGATTTGTAAATGTTTGGTCACAAATTAAAAAAATACCAGTAATTTTCAATCACTTGAGGTTGTGGATCGCGGTATAGCAGGATTGTGCTTGGTTTGAAATTTGCTTGAAAATGTATACAGTCCTAGCAGGACAGGGGTAAAAATATAAATAAACAACAAATAAATGTGGGAGTGTCTAACGGCAAACTTACAGTAATTTTCTTAAAGCGCTGATCATGACATTGTCGTTTTTATTTTGTTTCATTAGGTGATTACAAATCACCGTTATTGGGGGAAAAAAAAAAACTGCCGTTCGGGCAGGATTCTCAGCGTAACGTGACACTGTTTGAATAGGGACGATGTAAAAGTTTGACTGCCTTTCAGTATAGATAATGTTAATAATGGTGAGTTCTTACAAAGACTACCCTGGTCACTGGGCCTGTTCATTCATATACCATTTCAACTCTTTTTCTTGGAGTATATATCACTTGCAACCATTTCGGCGCGAGGAACAAATCGCACACAATGCCATCTCTATCCAGGTACCAGGTACTCATTTACACCTGAGTCTAAAGTCGATCCTTGTACTGTGAGAATGAAAATATCAATAATGACCGTAGAACCGTAACATAGGTATTCAAATGAAGCGAAAACAGCTGACTAAGACATTCAGAATGATTTCAAATTGAAAAGGACCTTTTTGATAATCTCATGTGTAATCAGATTTTAAAATTGAAATTTATCAATATAACCCTTACAGCGCGGGGATCAACTTTAGACATCAGAATCTGTCGTCTGTTTATTTTCGATTCTGACGTCCAAAGTCAATCTTTGCATTGTGAGAGTAAAAATATTTGTAATGACCGTAGACCCATAAAAGAGTTGACTAAGCCATTTATGATGTTTTTAGTTTGAAAAAAAACCCTTTGCTTTCTTAGTTTGTTTAATATTTTAGCTTTGTAAGGGTCAACCCATTGACCTCTAATTTCTACAATAGTAGTCTTTTGTGTTGTGATCAGCACGCACAGAATCAGATTCCATAATTGAAATTTGTATTAAATCTTTGACTTTGAGAAATACATTTTACAAATCTAGTAATTTCTCTCATTCACTTCAAGTTGTGGATCGCGGTAGCGATAAACTACTTCAATTGGGTGAAAATTTAAATATTATAAATCAACGTCTTAAGGGTTAAGGCATCGAGCCACCCAGCGACACACACTCAACAAGAGGAGGCAAAAATATTAATATTTCGCCGTCTATGCCCTGGCCTTTCAAGCCTGACTTTACATTGTCATATTCATCCACTACTAGCCGCGAATTGCTGTCGCAATTCTCGACTTGTAGTGGATGAAGATGATTTGATGTGGGTGGAAAAGTACAGAAAATTGCCATGTATTTGCAAACCAGTTTCAAGGAAATATTCATTCTAAAACCCTTGGTTGTTGGGAAAATTAAGTGTGTTTTCAGGGATGTAAAATGATGCTTCTATGCATCGTGTGGGATTAAAGGGTTAATGCCTACCAAATCAATGCTGTGGCAATATTGGCCCAAAATTTGCCATGCTGCCCTATCATTTAAACAACGTTGAACCAGTGGCTTGTGTATGGAATGGGAGAGGCTACGTAGAAAAACTAAAAAAAGATAGAGTCTGCAAATAACAAAATGGCAAAAAACAAATGGACCTAATGCTTATGTAATACATCTTTATCACACAACAATAGTTTGCTTAGTTTTAGCCCCAATATGAGAACGTACACATAACACTTGTTTTATATTTTGTTTCCTCTCATTTTATTATACAAATAAAGCGATGAGCTTTGTCACTTTGGTCCACATGGCAGGTTTTGTGGCAGATTTAAATGCCTAAACTTTAGCTTTTGTCGTGTGAAAGACAGACGAGATTTTGTTGACATTAAGCGTTAGACTGCGTGCTGCAGGGGAGAATATACAGTATGTTCACCGCTACATGTATCAAAAAATAATGTCGTATGTCGTGTTTGATATTATTATTAGCTACTGAAATGATAGGAATTAAGCTAAAGGCCACCTTTGTGCATATATAGGATAAACTATATCAGGAGAACTACCTGTGGATGGGGAGATGAATGAGATGACACTGGCTTCCAGGCAAAGGATTCAAATCGAACCCTGGCGGTCTGAGGCCGAGCACGCTACCTCTCAGTCACGGAGGCTCCCCACAATATTGAATCTTTACAAGTGAGCGGGGAAGAAACATTTTGTTTGTTTGAAATTTTAAGCGTAACAAAAAACCTAGGACGCTATACGCAACCAAACAAATTCAGAAGTGTCATATGCTAATGTGCCACAAGCGATATTATTCATTTCAGTTATTTTTTGTCTGCTGATCACGACAAAAGTCGTTTTTTATCCATTTTATTAGCTCATTAAACAACCGTTATTGGGAGTGAAATGACTGTTTAAACATCAAGATTTGTGAATGTTTGGTCACAAATTAAACAAATACCAGTAATTTTCAATCACTTGAGGTTGTGGATCGCGGTAGCGAGACACAACCTCAAGTGATTGAAAATTTAAATAATTTACTTTAGCAGGATTGTATTTGGTTTGAAATTTGCAGTCCTAGCAGGACAGGGGTTAAAAATAGAAATAAACAACAAAATAAAGTAGGAGTGTCAAACGGCAAATTTAGAGTATTTTTTTAAAGCGCTGATCATGACATTGTCGTTTCAAATTTGTTTCAAAAGGTGATCAGAAATCACTGTTATTGATAACGAAATGAGCGCGGGACATCAAGATTTGCACATGTTAGGTCCCGAATTAAACATATAATGAGAATTTTTTACCCACTTGAAGTTGTGGGTAGCGGTAGCTAAACACACAATTTTAAGTGGGTGAAAAATACCTTATTTAATCTAGGGGTTTAATGATTTAAATAGAAAAAACGATGATAAAATGAAACAATCATCAAGTCATCAAATTCACACATGAAGCTTGACTGCCTCTCAGCATAAATAATAATAATAATGACGAGTTCTTACACATATTACCCCTGGTTACTGGACCATTTCATTCATGTACCGTTTTAACTCCCTTTTTAGAGCATACAGCACTTGCAGCCATTTCGGCGCGAGGAACTAATCGCACACAATGCCATCTCTATCCAGGTACCAGGTACTCATTTACACCTGAGTCAAGTGAAGCATGTAAGGGTAAAGTCCAAAGGAAACAACATCGGAATAATGTCCCAATATTGAGAATGGGAAAACATGATATTTCTCTGAAAATCCTGCACCAAGCGGGATTCGAAACCGCACGGCAGGCAGTGACATTGGCAAAGCTTCACGCTCTAACCACCGGCCACGTCCCTCTCCCTTGCATATCATGGTAAAACCTCTGGATACGCCTCTGTGATGTGCTAAAAGCGGTGCTGTTGACCGTCCTGACGTCACTTCCTTTTCCAGCATTGAGGACTTCCTGTTGGTGTCGCGCTCTGAATGACAAGATGGCCGCCTGGTCACGTGTGAGGAAATCACCCGTCATACTAGACTGTGACGTCATTACAGAAATGTGGGATCAGAATAACCCAAATATAGATCGCTCAGCGCCTATTTGTGTTAATTGCTATACCCGCCATCAGATTAGCTTGTATCGCATGTTTTTCGCCGATTTCTCAGTGAATTCTAAACCGATTTTGATGAAATTTTTCAAGGACTATTTTTGAGTCTCGCGGCGACTACCTGGAAATTGTCATCAAAATATATTATATAGTTCAAAAGTTAGACCATTTGACATGTAGTAACTTTGCAATTACGACGTGTCTCTATTGAACTGCTAAAATTAAAGTTTGTTTTTAGCCTTGAATTGTATTACATGCCAGATGGTCTAACTTTTTAGCTATACAATATTTTCCGATGCAAATTTCACGGTTGTCACGAATCTTACAACTCCGTCTCGTTTTCGCTGCAATTATTGTCTCGCAATGCAGCCTTCCATCAGTACAGTTGTCATTTTATCATTTTATGTTGCCTTTTCATTGACACTTACAACAGATCGTTGTTTGCTCAGTACTACATGACCTGATGAAAATCCTAAATTGTGGTTTCGTGACGGAGTTGTAATATGCTGTATTGAGTCACATGTTTCCTTTGGCTGCAAATCTGTTAAAATAACTGCTTAAGCTCAGCTGGCGGTTGATCTTCCCGATTATTGATGTATTCCAGTGGAGCGAATCTGATAATAGCAATACCTTGAGGATTTTTTCATCCTTGGTTTATGTAGCTTGTATTGACCCCTAGTGAGAAAATTACCCATATACGCATCACAAATGAATTTCTCGAACACGACAACCATATGTTATAAAGAAACAAAATCACATTTAATTTCTTTGTATAATAGTTCATAAATCAGGACTCAGCATAGGATGTATGTGGCGGTCAAATTGGACGCCATCTTGGATTTTATTGACATTTTATCTGTCTTAGTGTTAAATACGCACCACAAACGACTTCCTTGACCCCTAAAACCACATGTTGGAAACCAAAATCACATGTCCATACCTACTAGTTCAAAAGTTATGACCCATCCTAGGCTGTATATGGCAGTCATACTGTTCGCCATCTTGGATTTTGACTTTTTACGTATCTTACTGTTTAAAACGCATCAAAAATTAATTAGTTGACCCCGAAAACTATATATTAGACACCAAAATCACATTTCTATGTCTAATAGTTCTAAAGTTAATAGGCCTACCTAGCTTAGCCCGGGGTGGCAATTTTGGTGTCCATCTTGGATTTTGAACAAGCCAAGCTAATGTAATCTGTACACCCAACGAATTTTTAATCTAGATGGTATCGACTTCCTAACAACATAAATAAACGATTGTTACCAAATAACGCAAGGTTGAAATCCCGTGCCACCGGACTATTCTAGTGACATACCCATTACATTCTGGTGTCACAAGCTATTGAAAATGAATTGAGTCATTCTGTTAACATTCCCATTACAATCTGGTGGCACAAGCCATTATACGAATTGAGTCGTGACATACAACGAGTTGAGTCGTTCTGGTGACATTCCCAATACAATCTGGCGACACAAGCCATTAAAAACGAATTGAGTCGTTCTGGTTACATTCCCAATACAATCTGGTGACACAAGCCATTAAAAACGGAAAGAGTCGTTCTGGTGACATTCCCATTACAATCTGGTGATACAAGCCATTGAAAACGAAAAGAGTCGTTCTGTTGACATTTTCATTTCAATCTGGTGACACAAGCCATTAAAAACGGAATGAGTCGTTCTGATGAAAAATTTCCATTACAATTTGGTGATACAAGCCATTGAAAACGGAAAGAGTCGTTCTGGTCACATACCCATTACAATCTGGCGACACAAGCCATTAAAAACGTTCTATTATACGTTCTATTATATTCTAGTGACATACCCATTACATTCTGGTGTCACAAGCTATTGAAAATGAATTGAGTCATTCTGTTAACATTCCCATTACAATCTGGTGGCACAAGCCATCATACGAATTAAGTCGTGACATACAACGAGTTGAGTCGTTCTGGTGACATTCCCAATACAATCTGGTAACACAAGCCATTAAAAACGAATTTAGTCGTTCTGGTTACATTCCCAATACAATCTGGTGACACAAGCCATTAAAAACGGAAAGAGTCGTTCTGGTGACATTCCCATTACAATCTGGTGACACAAGCTATTAAAAACGAGTTGAGTCGTTCTGTTGACATTCCCATTATACAAGCCATTGAAAACGGAAAGAGTCGTTCTGATGACATTCCCATTACAATCTGGTGACACAAGCTCTTGAAAACGGAATGAGTCGTGCTGGTGACATTTCCATTACAATCTGTTGACACAAACTATTGAAAACGAATGATGATGGCGCAAAACGTCGATTGAGCGATGTCCACGATACGAAATAATGCCACACGCATCACTCATATATTCATACATCATACTCACTGGGCCATCGCAACTTCACATAGCAAAATTCACCTTAAAAATCAGAAGCGATGCGAAGCAGTTTGAGCATTTTTCTAGCTAGTTCTACTGGTTACCCTAGTCAATTCCATATATTTTTTATTTAATAAATATTTACTCCACAGCTAAGCTGCTGTTTGGATGGGGTCGCGTCTACATCTAGTAGGCCTATACTTATAAAGCTTTTATCATAATTATACTCAAATGTAGATATTTGTACATCTACACCATCGCAGATAACGAGACCGGACCGATGTTGCAGATGCCTCAGAATTTGACCTGCTCTTCAGGCACGCTTCAATTGTTTTGCAGTATTGCTTACGCCATGACTTTATTGATCAAAGGACAATGATTGGACATGTTATGAATTTACTTTATTCAATGTATTTGTACAATTTGAGATTTAAATATAACATATATACTAAACGTTTGCTTTTTTAATACTTTATCATAATATTATTATTATAGCTCCTGTAGTATGAACAATAATGATTGTCGACATATTATTTTTCTTGATGAAGTTTATTCATTGCTGCGCCGTTGAATCAACGTCATTGACGTTGATTCAACGTCGTGACAGCGTGGTGGCTCAGTGGGTAGATATATCTGAAATATCTATCGTCAACCGATAACCTCATTTGTTCTCTTGACACTCATAATAATTTGTCATTTTCATGCGTAGGACACACTATAATGTTGTCATTTTGTTATAGAAAAAAATAGATTACCGAATTTACGTGTGATATGCCATCTTGCATTTAATGGGACACACATCAGCTTAGATAATTATACCCCTAAAAAATTAATATGTCATATTACAGCTCACTGTAATGTTTAAAATTATAGCATGTTATCCAATACATGGCAGTCCTGAATGGTCCGTAAGTTCAATTAATGTAGGTGTATCGTCATGATTCGCTGAGTTTACATCCACCCGCATGCGCAGCATGGTCAACGTCCAAACGATGGGGTTCATAGAAGCAAAAAGACCCAGCTCCTTTAAGCTTTTTTCAGAAAGCAAATAATGTGAAAAATAGATATTTTGTATCTTAGAAAGCTCGGCAAACATATTTGTTTTCATTCAAAGTGATATATCCAAGCTGTAAATACTAAAGTTTCTTAACTTCCTAGAGTATATATATAATACAAACTGTATAATTATCAGGACAACATTCTAACTAATATTTTAGTTTTGAACATAAGTGTCCTGGTTGGACTACAGCGTGGCCAAATTATGTTGATAACCCACTGGACAAGAGGCGTTGTTGCGACGTTGAATCAACGTCATTTAGCGGTAAAGGGTTAAAATTTCATTAAAACGTAGGATGATATATTACATATACGGACCCAGCCTCCTTCTCAGGGCCAGACTAGTACAGCTAGCTGGCCCTGCTGCAGAGCTTTGAGAATCTCTTCTGTACTGCCGCGTCCTGATAGGGCCTCAAAAACTGGTGTCTGGTTACCCCGAGCTTGACCCTTTCCAACTGTGTCAAATGTGACATTACGTTGGCCAATCACCGATCAACTTTCCCTATTATGCAGCAAATAGTTTGACAGCCACGTGGGGGGCCAGTGTATTGTTTAAATCTTGTTTACAAAGTAAAGGACATACTTTTTAAACATACATGTGGTGATTGTCCAGCTGGAAAATTGGGTCAAACTCATGAATATCTCCAACAGAACACATTCTGCTATGCAATCAATCAGCGCCACTAGCGAACGCTAGTTGAAGGATAGTGGATCTGATGAATCATAATGATACGGATCTACAATTCAGGGCCTAAGTCTATACGGGTCTAGCATACGTGCTCAGCCTTTACATACAGGTTTATATGGATAAAGGTCCCAAGAGAGTGCGAGTGTGGAGATTATGGCACTGGTTCAGTTCACCAGGCCGAGTCCGCAGGACGAGGCCCGGTGGACTGAACCAGTGCCATAATCTCCACAAAAGCACGATACGAGCATCTTTATCCATCCAGTTGTCTGCTACCGGCAGACTCGGTGGTCTGACGGTCTGACCTGATGGGGCAAGGTGGATACGAGTGACCTGTATGCATTTCCTCGCACGATAAATACATCACTACACATTTTGACAGGGATCACCTGACATATCACTACGCTGAGACACATGGTGATGTGACGTTTAAATAAACAATACATTTTGAAACTGCACCAAAATATTTTAATAAAAATATGCATTCTACATCTTTTGTGGGCAAATACAATTGGGCTTGTCAGACTATTGTCAGACATTTGTCATTGGTATTTTAGATTATTCTAAGCTTATTTCAATTCTGTACCATCACAAAATTTATCCCTGAGCTTAAGCTCACACATATCCAAATTGTTTCTTCATAATTGATGCTGCATTTGTCAAAACATCACGTTTTCTAGTAAGTGTATCCAGATCTATGTAAGCTAAATATACACTGACTGCTTAATGATAACTTATTGATAATTCATTATATCATAATAATACCACCACTGTGGAAGTATTCATAGCTACACGTTTATACATAACCCACTAAAACCTATTTATGTGTCATTTATATTACACAAAATAGTTCTGGAAGACATATAGCGTCTTCCTATATTAGCTTCTAATCCAATTTTACACTACACAAAATTAAGTATAAAGAAGATGGATATATGATTTAGTAGTTTAACAACTAACCATTCCAGTCAGCAATTTCAGATACTCCAGTCATGGAATTAAAGAATCAGACACATCAGAATATAATAATATAATCAGAATATTTCTCAATAGAAAATCTATGAACGAAAACCTAGCATATAAGTGTATGTGTAAGTGGCACATTTTAAAATGGCAAAAACCTCCATTTTTATAGAATGAAGATCTCAAATGTAATCCAGCTCAGACATTCACTTTGCAAGAAGAAAGCATAATTAGAGTTGTAATTACGCATATCTAAGGTTATTGTACACTATGGCTGATGATGGACATCTTGGTTTTCATGCTCTAAATCCCAAAGCCACAGACCAATCCAGCTTTACGGTTTTACGCCTACGATTTTTAACAATTAAGAACCTCCAGAAATGCCGCTGCCTGGGAGTTCATAAATATTCAAAAGATAAATACGCTGTAGGCTACATACATGTGGGGTATGTAGATCTGAAATAATAGTTGATATAGGGCCTACTTTACATGTGCTAAGTCAATCATCTCAAAACTGCGATATGATTGATGGATATATGATTAGTGTCGATTTCTTATTGCACTACATAATAACATGAAAAAAAGATTTATTTAACATTGTGAAAAAGCTTATTGCAGAAGTACGTCAATATTATATATTTTAATATGTGGTAAATTGAAAGACTATTTGTCTAGAAATGCGAAAGAATCATTTCCGAGATACTATACTCCCTCTATCCTTAACAATTAACCCGTCCCGCACTTCTGTAAGTTACACATACAAAATGACTACAAGAAATATTACACAATGTTATAATCTGTTAATGTTAATTAGCTGTTTTGATTTAAAAAAACACTTAAAAAATATATCTAGAAACCATTAAATGCATTCTGCATTAAAAATAATCTTGGTAATAATGTATTTCATATGTTGCCGAGTCAATTGCTTTAGCACTACGACATGGCAGTTGTTGGCCATCTTGATTTTTTATTCCAACGGCCTCACATCACCGAGTAATCAGGCACACATGTATGATAATACATCTTTAGAATCAAATAATGATCTAGGCAAGCATCAATCAAAGTTGTTCATGGACGATCGGTGAAGAAGTTGATTTTAGGATTAGCTGTAGTAAAATATCATTTATAAATGGATAATAGCCGCCATCTTCGATTTTACCAATGGGAACCTCAAAATTATAAATAAAATTACCTCCTGACATATTATTGTCCAGGATAAGTGCATCATGAATCAAACGAGAAGTTTTCTACACACGCATTTCTACAAGCCTATAGGGCAGATTCAGGACTAAGTAGGCTTACTGGATATTATGGAGTCTATCATTCTGTACTTGGGCCTACTGTAGGTCTAATATGATTTATTTTGTATTAAAAAAAAGTTTATTTTTGAATATATCATCAAATTAGGACGTTGTAAAATTTGGACGTTTTCATACAGTTACAATAAATTTAATGTGGCAGTAAATCACATCTCAACGTCAAAAAAAAGGAAAAAAGGAAAATGAGACGAGTTTTCTAAGATGGTAAAACCTTAATTTCTTTTGCTTTCAGTATGACCTCAGCATCTCTCTTGGCAATGCCACATACGACGGGTTGTGGGTCTGTGAGGGAAACCTTCTATTGTAAGGGAACACCTACTAAAAGGCCGTGAGGGGGGGGGGGGGGTTAGCTTAAAAATAAGGGAATGTGGTTTAATGATGCTTTGAAAAAAATGTCTTAACTGTCTCAGCAGCCTCGCAAATAAAAAGAAGGCCGAACGAAGCACGAAAATAAAACAATTGCAGGCAGACAAACGGTGAAAAAAAAATCTGTCGAAAAAATCATTTTCCATCCTGTCCCCCCAACGGTCTTTTAATGGTTGATCCCAAAGGAACAAGGTTTTTAGATAACATTCATACATGGATATACGTCAAATCATAACTTAACCCAGAAAACGCAACACGTTGAACCAATGCTGGCTGAATGTTGGTCCACCGTCTACGACGCTGGACCAACGATGAGCCAGCATTGGTTCAACGTATTCTGTTTGCTGGGAAGGTACACTGAGTATAAATGCCAGCCTAACATGATTTATGTGAAGGTCACCCAGAGGTTACCCCATTACTGTGCGATAACATGGTAAATATAGGTTTTCTAATATCCCGATGTGTATGAACACGTAGTAAATAAGTGATGTTCTTCAAATCAGCACAATAACTTTCGTGCACGAGAAATATAAACAACATTTTCTTTAGAGAGAGCAGATATTGAAAGTCAGGATAAACATTGTATATAGGTCTACACTTTATAGGCTACATGGTGGGCATATCATTTTGTTGTGCAATTGTATTTCCCTACAGTTGACAGAAGGTGTGCGTTGTGATTTATGGGGGACCCACGACAGGGCAAACGAAAGGAAATTATTGTAAAAGTCAACAGGTAATACGGCACACTTCCCTTCCAACAGGAGCTTAGACCTCACATTGAGGTTCCATTTTTACTGGGCAGACGATTTTACTAATGACAGAACTATTTTTACCTATTTGTATTAGAGTGACCTATTTTAAACTCGATAAATTAATTCAGAAATCAGTACTTGCCAAACGCTTCTAACCTATTACGTCAACATCGGTGACGCCTAGAGGCTTTTGAGGCAGCGTCTCCTTGACGTAGCAGTGTGGACGCGTTGTGTTGACTTCTCTGAAAACCTGATAATCTAAATTAACGAGAGAACAATAAGGTAACGTTAGGCCTAGTATTATGATGGTTTATTTTGTCAAAAGGCTCGAGGTAGCTCAATAAATATAAATATACGGTGCCGCCGGATAGGTTGCTGTGTTAAAATGCCGGCCTTGTGTCTTTTCGACGTGGTGGAGGTACATTGGTTCTCCTCGAGTGTGGAGGAAGTACATGTATTGTAAGGGGGCCACCATTCAATCTCCAGGGTTTTTGTCGAGACAAATTATTTATTTCAACCATGGAGGGGCACTGAAAATTTTAAGTTTTATCATATGTTTATATAGAACAGTTCTTGAGGTAAATCATTTATTTCACGCAGAGTCCGCTCGAAATAGCGTGAGTCCGGGATTGCTCCAATATGCTATAAATAGATTCCGTCATCCCAGCGTGCGGCCTGTAGTCCGGGCGACCTGTGAGAAATAATGGGGTCAACCGACACAAATTGCAATAGTTATGAAACCTTTTTTATCTGATTTCTAAGTCGTCTGGAAGTAATATTTTTAAAATATGCCAAAATGTATTGTGTGGAACATATATTTTCAACGTAAAATCCAAAATGGCCGCCATAAATATCTCTTACATATAACTTTTTAACTGTTTCTTTGAATTTCATGTGTGACATATGGTTTCTAAGGGTTTTTGGCATGCCAAGTCCATTTCTGGCACTATTTTATTGATTGTGGGCATATTTGGGTCGTTGGGGGTAAAGGTCAAGGTCAAATTGAATTTAAAAGGGACCGATGAATCATATTCTGAGTGAGTGATACACCCGACACAAATTGCAATAGTTTTTAACCCTCTGAATGTGTCATCTGAGAACAACATAATCAAAGTATACCTAAATCTATTGAGCGGAACATACTTTTTAAGGGCAAATCAAAGAGGGCTGCCAAAATCGTAGAAAATGACATAATTTCAGAAGTATACCCAGGGAGACAGAAGGATTTGAGGGGCATGGCGTGCTGTAAAAGGTTGGCCGGTGGAAATCATCTCTACATATACCCACAAACACAACCTAGTTGAATAACCTTGCAAATATTTTGCAGGAAATGCACAAAAAGCGAAAATCCAAGATGGCCGCCACACACTTTTTTGTTTATATAACTTCTCAACAGGTTGTTCTAATTTAATGTGTGACACATCGTTTCTCATGGTTTTTTGCATGCCATATATATATCCATACACGATTACAACAGATCTAAAAGTAAATGTAAACAGTTAAAAAAAATGTGTCCAGCTCGGAGTACATGACTGTATTTTTTTAAAGTGAGACGTGTGGTGCCAGGAAGAACAGAGGTTATAATAAGGGTTATGAAACAGCAAAGAAAAAAAAAGAATATATGCCTTGGAGATAGATTCAATAATTGAAAATGCATAATAATAGAGAATTACAGTCCACTGGGAAAAGAGAGATACCCAAGTAGTTTTACACCCATACATAACTTGCGTGAGGGTATTGAAAAAGTTATTCTCAATCACCTGCCGATCCATGAAATTGCATCTCATTGGGTTCTTCACAACACGTACAGAGCTGTGTCATAATTTATTTACATTTTAAGTGGGTGTGATACCACACATTTCCCTTTCTTTACAGGCAAAAAGTTTCTTTGTAGAAAGGAGGTGGATATTGCAGCATTTGAAAAAAAACATGAGAACATATCAGAGGCTTATAATGATGAGTCAGGCAGCGATTATTCTCAGTGGGTTTTATATGCGTTCTGTTCTTGTTCACATTATTCCATCTAATGCATTGTTTAGATAATTTATGTTATACTGGTCAAATGTATTTTAAATTATTTATCTTCATCGCACAATTCATTCCTCAGCAGGTGCCCCCAATCATTCACTTTGCTATGAATCACATAGTTTCCGAGAGTCACGGGCTTATCATATGAATAATATAACTTCTCATTACTTTCAGCAGCTAGTCATTTATTTTGTAATATTCCTGTTTGATGTTATATTTTTATGTGTTATTATAAACATTTGATAATTGTCACAATTATTATTAGACAAGAAATAAGAATCCTGACGATTCCAGAAATAATATATGCGCATTGTTTTGCACCACTGTCAACAGTTTGTCAGTTGATATCAGTCAGGTGATCAGATATGTTGTTATAGATACATTTTTAATATGCATTTAATTTATGATAATATCATTTTTAATAAACAAAATTAATGTAAGTCTTGTTATTTATCATAGTGATGATGAACGTCACCAGACTTATAATATATTAACTATAATTATTGTTTCCTTAAAACATATTACGCAGTATAGTGGACATTTTTATTTTGAAAAAGCGTTGATTGTCAACAATGTTTTTAAAATTGATTTTTTTTATAATATGAACTAATTCAGTTGTTTTGTTTTAACTTGAATACTTTTATAAATGGCTTATATAACTTATAAAACTTTGCTTTGATTTATCTTTGCTGACTATTTGCGCTTCTATGTCCATTTGGTTAAAGATTATAAGGTTAACATTAACCTCTTTTGACTTTGCTGTTACTTATCTTTCACAGTAAGATTAAATAAAGAAGCTATTTCCAGAATATAGTGCGTCATTTACAAAGTGTTTTATATTAAATATAATTACAGAACTGTGTTTTCTGCATTACTAAAATATCAGAGATATGTGTCAGATAAGTATTGCGGCAAAAATTAATAGTGTCGAATTACTATTCAATCACTCACTCGGAACATGATCTACCAGTCCCTTTTAAATTCAATTAGACCTTGACCTTCACCCCAACGACTCCTATATGCCCGCAATCAATAAAATAGTGCCAGAAATGGATTTGGCATGCTAAAAACCCTTAGAAACCATATGTCACACATGAAATTCAAAGCAACAGTTAAAAAGTTATATGTAAGATACATTTATGGCGGCCATTTTGGATTTTACGTTGAAAATATATGTTTCACTCAATACATTTTGGCATATTTTCAATGTCTTACTCCTGGACGATTTAGAAATCAGATAAAAAAGGTTTCATAACTATTTCAATTTGTGTCGGGCGTATCCACAGGTTTCCCGGACTACTGTGGGACAAACTATACTCACTGGCCCGTTGACCCACGCTAGAAAGGCTATACACTATACCTAACTTCACATTTATAACCCGTATTATTATTAGTTTTACACTTGATATTAAATTTTATAACATAATCTGAATAAAGTATATAATCGTGGATATGGTTTGGACGAAATATTGCTCCATGGAACGTGTAATATAGCGATTCATTCTAGGCACATTTTAGGACCACATGAGGGGAGTATACTTTCTGCCATTAGTGGGAGATATTCTTTGGATGAATTTAAGAAAGTTGATTAGAAAATGAAATCTTACACCGGGCTGACATTCTGTCAGTTCCTGGTACTTTTTAGATTCTTAGGATCTGCCGTTGATAACCTGATGTACTGGGGGAGAGAGAGAAAACATGTTGAACTTCAAGCCACCCCTACAAAGAGACGTAGGCCTAAAAGTATAATGACACCACATAATGAGCTGATATTAACATTGATTCGTCTCAGACTCGGACTTTTACACAAACAACTTGCCTATATGTTTGATATCAGTGAAACCCAGGTTGTTTCGTCATCAAATGGATCGGATTCATGTATGTATAGGGCCTACAATTTAAACGAATGGATCCCAAGTGTCCGCCATCTGCCTCACAAATGAAGAAAACAATTCTGCTTCGCTTTAAAAAAAAATTAAAATATTAGAATTATAATAGTTTGCACCGAATTTTTCTGTGCACAGCCTAAAAGCTTTCATAGACAGGGCAATTTATACTCGAGCTACACAAGTCACACAACCTTCGGATTTATATCAGATGCATTTGCATGCTCTATCTCTGACCGTGAAATAACTATACCATCTGGACTAGATAAATTACAAAGGGGTGATTTGGTTCTGGCCGATGGGGGTTTCACTATTAAGGATTTGCTGAATAAAATGGGAGCAGATCTAAACATTCCCCTATTTGTTAGCGAGATGAGCAGACTGACACCACAGGAAGAAATGGAGACTAAACCTAATGTACGTATTCATGCTGAGCGCGCCATATAAAGACTTGAAAATATAGATTAGACCCTACTTAGTAAAACTATCCCACTCTCACTCGGTCCTATTTTGTCACATATATGGCGTATGTATGCGGTTGTCTAGTAAATTTCAAGGAACCTATTGTCAAGTTACTATAATTAAACAAAGATATATGTGAACGTTGGTGTTTATTGAACTAGAAATATTATTTAGGGAAAAACATTTATCCTATAACATGTTTAATGACATGCAACCACAGCCGTCCGATTATAAATATAGTAAATACAAAACGTTCCATTGACAGTTTATTTACTGAGTAATATGCAGAAAAAAATTCCATTTTGTAACATCTTGTATAGGCCTATATTGTTTTCATTTCTTCCCGCGGTATTATATATATATATAATAATACACATCTTGGTAGAAGGTTAGAAGTTTTTTCCACTGGAACCCAGAATTCTTGGTTGAAATACACACGTAGGCCTACTACGAATGGTGACCCCACAGAAGTCCACACAACAAAATCGCACCACCTCAATCCAGTTACTGCCAGCTGCAATAATGTTTTTTTCACTGATAGTACTCCATTCTCTTCAATCAAACAGTCAGTATTTCTTAAACTATAAGGACATTCGATTTGGACCAATCCTGGTGACATTTCTGACGACAAAGACGGATCCAGCGAGATTTTATCTGAGAAACATATAGGCTTATAATTGCAAACAGTCACGCTGACAGCCAGGCGATCCCGGATGCTTGTCCGACACCGAGGCGTACACGTGCGTGTGCTATTTTTAGCACGCTATAGCGCGTCATCCCGGACTTACGCTATTATTTATTTCTAAAATACTCCAGCCCCCCTCCCCCCGGAGATAAAATGGTGCCCCCTTACCCATAGTCATGTGAACAAGCTCAGTGAATAATTTTCCAGATTTTGAGCGGGGGATGGAGAGTGGGTAGGTGAGTGAGTGATTGATTGATTGATTGATTGATTGATTGATTGATTGATTGATTGATTGATTGATTGATTGATTGATTGATTGATTGATTGATTGATTGATTGATTGATTGATTGATTGATTGATTGATTGATTGATTGATTGATTGATTGATTGATTGATTGATTGATTGATTGATTGATTGATTGATTGATTGATTGATTGATTGAGTGAGTGAGTGAGTGAGTGAGTGAGTGAGTGAGTGAGTGAGTGAGTGAGTGAGTGAGTGAGTGAGTGAGTGAGTGAGTGAGTGAGTGAGTGAGTGAGTGAGTGAGTGAGTGAGTGAGTGAGTGAGTGAGTGAGTGAGTGAGTGAGTGAGTGAGTGAGTGAGTGAGTGAGTGAGTGAGTGAGCTAAACTGAGCCATGAAATCCTTCAGGACGGTGAGATGAATCAGATGACACTGCCCTCCAGACACAAGATGCAATATTCGAGCTCACAGACACTAGCCCACAATACTGAATGCCACTAGACCACAACTCACAGAGATTAATGCTGACCATTACTTAATTGGTCAAGTTCGTCCACTTTTTAAATAAAGATGCACATAAAACAGATAGAGTCCTAATAATTAGAGTGGAGTGTTTATATTGATCAAATGAGAAGGGATTTACTAAACAATCTCTTTAAATTAACAATTTTTTTCTTAAAAGTCGGAATGTACAAGCGATATATGTGTAAATAATTAAAGAGACTTTTTGGCAAATATACATCAAGCTTTACTGATTTATAAAAACAAACTACACAATTGAGCGTCCAAATAACGAGATTTTATAAGTAAATTCGCCACTTCATTTCTGGCAAATAGTTTTAGTCATGATTGTCACAAATTCAAACCCTGTCATGTACATCAACAGTCGATTAATTTTAACTTTTTTGTCAGGACAGTTTATCCTAACCGAATGAGCCACCGCTTCAGGCTGTGAACATGGTGATCGCCCAATAACTCACAGTGAGCTGCCGGTGTTTTGTCAGTGGGCTTGGTCTTAATCTGTAGCAGTGGCGGTAGGTGGTCTCACAAAAATATCAGCCGAACTCTGGTTCAGTGTTGGGTCAATTTCGGTGACGCCGGCACACCACTGAACCGGGAAATGTGCGTCAGTTGTTGGTTCTGGTTCCTGCAGACACTTGACGTTGATATAATGTACGGTTAATTTTGGGCCAACGTCGCAGACGGTGATTCAATATTAAACCAACATTTGTTCAAGGTCTCGTGTTGGTTCTGGTCTATTCATTGTGACTGATTGGTTGCGACCCCTGCTGGAGACCCCCTGCTGAGCCACATTTATACCCAGCATATTTTCTAGGGTGTCCCTCTCAAACACTGACGACCCCTGGCGGAGACACCCTACAGTCACTCAGCTAGTGGCACCATCCAGTGTCACACCAATAGCCCGACAAAAACAAAACGGTTTTCTAAAAAATTGCGAAAGTCGAATAAAATGTTATTATAGCAAACACTACGACGCCTCGCCCCCTCCTCCAAATAAAACATTCTTTTGAAGGGTCTGGGAAAAATAGGCCCCTATCAATCAAACATGTTCTCAATAACTACAGATATTTTTGTATTTATTGGGAATACAAGCCCGGGGGATGTTTTCTGTGGCATTTCAAACCAACAGCTGGTGGATTTTTATTAAAGCAGCCCCTTGGGATGACATCAATTTTGGTTTTACTTCCGCGCTGAAGTAGTGTATCCCAGGGATCATGTTTTTATTTTTTTCAGAATTTTCATATTTTCACAAATATTTTTATTCAACATTTCTATGAAACCAGAAGAAACCCAAACAAACTATTTGTATACCTGAAGGACGATTGAATGTTTTCACAGCATTGGGCCACATGCTGATGGCATCGGCCCAGCGTTGGGTAGACAATCAGTGCTGCAGGTGTGTCCTCCCGTGTCCTGACTATGAGACACCAATTATCCCCCAATTAGCGGCGACTGGTCTGATCTTACCGTCTGATACGTGGGAATATGTGATGGAAAGTGCTTAATATTGCTGACTTGTTTTGTTTACATGGCAATATACGACCTGGAAATACAACTATTTCGCTCTTTTTTGGTGCTTTAAAATTGTTTTTTGACTTTTTCGTATTTTTAGCTAAGATCAGTAGGCTATATAGCTTCATATAAATTAAATTTTCAAAATTGACAACATTGAAAATGTCTCATCCCAAGGGGTCCCTTTAACTTTATCAACACCAGATCTATTCACTTTGAGAACGTCATAAATAACTTTGTTTGGATACCTAACTGGAGGCTATTGACAACATCATCCTCTATAATTGTTTTTGTCTTTATTGACATGATCAGCCTGCTTCACCCCGTTCAGAGGAATGTCTCATAACAAAACGTTGTATTGCATATTACCAGGGTGTCTCTACAGAACGTACATTTGAACCATGACTGACAGGTTTGTTATTGACCAGTCGGGAGGCCATTTTATATAAGAAGCAATATGCCCTATTGATTCAAAAATTGATATTGGTCGTGTGACTGGTCGAATTTATTTTTGGTAAAAACAATTCACCAGTCAGTTGCCATTGAGCTTTTTTATATAGGCCTAATTAGATACTGCTATTTGTGATTTATTTCACTAAATTAAACCATATCCTTTAACCATTTAGCCGCCAAATTATTAAATTAGAATTTTCACCCACCTGAAGTTGTGTCTCGCTGACGCGATCCACAACTTCAAGTGAGTGAAAATTATTCAGATTTGACATAATGGAGGTCAACAAATTTCAAATTTTGCTGATTAATGTCACTTTTTATCTTTAAGATGTTTAAAAGCTGATATGTAATGTGCTAATAAAAATGTAACGAATATGGACGGCACCGGCGGTGAAAGGGTTAAAATGTTATTGGATGCCGACATCACCCGGGAAGATGTATCTTCTCTAGGCAAGGTCTAAAAGCAAAACACGCAAACGCGACGTCCCAATGGGTCTGATCAAAAGTAAATATTATGTTTCTCAACACAAGTTGATTTTTAATGACTATTTCTTTTAATCATTAAAGCACTTCCCGCACGACGTCATTTCCAAATCATACCAGCGCGACGGCGTAGGCGAGCGCGAGGGGCAATGCGATCAAATTCAAACCTGTTACATTTTTGTCGCGCGTCGCGCCGGGTGTCGCACTGGTTTTCGCGTTACCACCACAATCAATATAAATTGCCAAAATACACGTGTTTGACACTCTAAATTTAATGAGATAGTGCATCAAGTTGAGGCACTACCTCAGTAAATTTAGAGTGTGAACATGGTCAAATCCCCATACATATGCTGAGAATAAGAAAACATTTATTTACACGTACAATATTTTTGTTAGAAAATTATCAATAAAAAAGCCAAACATGCAGATCATGCTTTTATCATAGCCGTAACTTGCATCGCATTCGTTGAAATCTGTTCTTAGTCAAACAAATTACAGTGACACAGGTCAATAACAAATTAGATTATTGTAACTCCCTCTTTCAAAACATCCCGGAAATGAAATGCAGACCTTTAGGCCTACAACCACGAGATCAGAATTGCATTGCTCAAGTTGTGACACTACCTCAGTAAATTTAGAGTGCCAAATACTTATATTTCTGATTTTCTATTGATACTTTTGGAAAAGGGGGTCCGGACCGCCCCCCATCGACCCTCCCCCCCGCCCTTCTGATCCGCCACTCTGGTGTTTGCAAAATAAATGGACTGCGGTGTACAGGGGTCTAAACAAAGGAGTGGGGACGCGAGTCGGAACAAAACGAGATGTGTGGGTTGATCTAAATAGAGAAACGGGGACAGAAACCAGCCAAGAAGTCTGTCGGGATAAATCAGTGAATGTGGAAGGTCAACAATCTGGGTGTAGGCTGCCTCGGCCACACGGCATCTCGACCATGCGCCACCTCGGCCATGCGCCATCTCGGCCAGACGCCATCCAGTGTCTCCGCTCATAAATATACCACCTGGACATTTCCTCAGGATCATATTGAAGAGTCCGGCATATTTAGCTCCACCCTCCTGCCTAACAATGTACACCAGGACTATTTATCATATTGAACAGAAAATTCACCAGCTGTATTAACTATCTTGTCGCTGCGTATATATTTTCTGACCTTAAATACAAATACATATTAAAGACATTAAAAATAGCAGAATACATGAAATAACTTATAATTTATTAGAAAGGCCGATTCCGTTAAAAATCCTCACAATCATATTTGAATAAATTACTCATTACGTTTTAATAACTACCCCCACCAAAGGAGGTCAAGTTTTTAGTTGCGTTGGTTTGTTTATTTGTCTGGTTGTCCACAGGATTTCTTTAAATGTAATAAACGGATTTGCATGAAATTTTCACCAGAGTTGTGTATCGGGCCACGAAGATGATCCGGATTACGATTCGGATCGCGCCGGACTACAATTTGGATCGCGGGGCAGTGGTTTGCAGTAATATCTAAGATTCCGCTTCGATTTATCAGTCGAATAATATGTTTATTTGAATTAACAACATTTCACATCTACGCATCATACAAGAAAAACGCTGAGTTATATTGAAAAAACAACCCGAATACCATACCCATGGGTGGATCCAGAGATTTGTTTATGGTATGCTGGAAGGCAGTAAAATTTGTGTCGATATGTTTTTTGGTTTCCAAGCGTTACCCAGCAGACATTTGTATGAGTTGCCTTATTTGCATCTTCCTCTTTTCAAGTTCAACCCTTTCAGTTTGTTACGCCTAAATTCGATCCCCGCACTGAAAGAGTAACACATTTATAACGGCCTTAGACCCATACCACAGGTATTCAAATGAAGCAGAAAGAGCTAGCTAAGACATTTATGATGATTTCAAATTGAAAAAAAAGCAAAAAACAGAAACAATTAGCAGTAGCACTATGTCCTATACAGAAGGCAAGCAAGCATCAGGGGGCTACCATTCAATATCCAGGGGGGGGGGGGTTGGCGTTTTTGTCGCAGTCAAATTATTTATTTCAACCCGGCTCGGGGGCGCGCTGAAAATTTCAAATTTTATTACATGTTTATATAGAACAATTCTTGAAGTAAATTATTTACTTCATGCATAGTCTGTCCGATATTATTTATTTTAAAAATACTCTATAGTCCTCCCCCTGGAGATTAAATGGCGCCCCCCTCACCTAATATACTTGCGCCATTGCCTATGCAGCTTCATTATAGATGTCGTATGACAAAGGAGGACCAGCTGAGGATTTATAGACTCATATACTCAACACAGGAAGAGAGACCCAGGTCGTTTGTCATCTGTGCAGGACAAAAATATACCAACGGCCATCAATCACTTTAACCCTTCAACCGCCAAACTATTCAATTTGAATTTTCACCCACTTGAAGTTGTGAATCGCTGACGCGATCCACAACTTCAAGTGAGTGAAAATTATTCAGATTTAACAAAATGGAACCTCAACTGTTTTCAAATATTGCTGATTGATGTCACATTTTATCTTTAACATGTTTAAAAGGTGATACTTAATGTGCTGATAAAAAATGGAAACCCGAATATATGGGGCACTGGCGAGTAAAGGGTAAACACTTACAACGCTGAAATATTTTTGTATAAACCATGGAGACCAAAGGTTTTTTTTCAATTTGAAGTCATCATAAATTATCATAAATGTCTTAGTTAGCTTTTTCCGCTTCATTTGAATACCCATGTTATGGGTCTACGGCTAGTATAGATATTTTAATTCATTCAGTGCGGGGACCGTATTTATACGTCAGATCCTGACGTCTATAGACGTCAGATCCTGATGTATAAAGACGGTCCCCGCGCTGAAAGGGTTAATTAGCGCGGGGACCGACTTTAAGCGTCTACTTCTGACGTTCATAGACGTCAGATTCTGAGGTCTATGGACGTCATCAGATTCTGACGTCTAAAATCAATCCCCGCACTGAAAGAGTAAAATATTTATAATGTTCGTTGACCCATAACATAGATATTCAAATACAGTGGAAAGAGCTAACTAAGACATTTACACCCCTTTTGTCTCTTGGTTTATGTAAACAATATTTTAGCGTTTTAAGGGTTGATGGCTTGGCCATCTCGACCAATCACGAGCTTACAATCTGGGTCAGTTACTTTGAGAATGCCTGTGCATTA
>OZ024903.1:8714959-8737459 GCA_964017125.1 Flabesymbios commensalis | reverse complement strand
CATGTATCGAGCTTTGTTACTGATTAGTAATCACACCACCTGACTGTGTGGTTTCACCTGATGAAAGGCTGTTTGTGATTGGCTTAGTCCGTTATCTGCACATGTCTTTTTGTGCGTTGTTTCTTTTCAAGTGAAGCTGTAATCATTATATTTCATCATCACATGGTTGGTTTAATGTTGGGCCAGCGTCAGAGACGCTGAGCCAGAATTGAACCAGTGCTGTGTCAACATCACAAGCGCTATGCCAACCTTAAATCAATGGTTAGCCAGCATCCCAGACGTTACACTAATGTTGTAACAGCATTGACGCTATGAGTGAGATGATGGCTCGGGCCTGCCAAGCAAACACGATGCATTCACCCAATGCTGTTTTAATGTTGAACCACCGTCTTCGACGCTAGCCCAACATTGAAACAACATTGGGTGAATGCCTCGCGTTTGCTGGTTAGTGCTTGAAGCAGCGCTATGCCAACTTTAAATCAGTATTTAGCCAGCATCCTAGACGTTGTACTAACGTTGCTCCAGCATTGACGCTATGAGTGAGATGATGGCTCGGGCCCGCCCTGCACACACGATGCATTCACCCATGCTGTTTCAATGTTGGTCCACCGGCTTCGCCGCTGGACCAACATTGAAACAGCATTGGGTGAATGCCTCGCGTTTGCTGGTTGGTGCTAAAAGCAGCGGTATGCCAATTTTAAATCATTGTTCAGCCAGCATTGGTGCTATGTGTGAGATGTTGGCTCGGGCCTGGTGCCTTAAGCAGCCGGGGGACATGAGAGTGAATAACGAGTACCGCAAGTAATGAATGATCAGAGACAACATCAAAGCTTAGAGTCCTGTCTCTCATGATGAAACGTGGTCATGACAAGACTCAAACTACTACTAGCATTATATGTACTAGAGTCTTGCGGACATCAAAATATCATAATAAACGTTAAGTGGACCGTGCAGTCCATATAACCTATATCTGAAGACACAATGCTATGTACTGCTATTGCGACATTTCCTGCAGATAGATTTCTTTTTGATTTTTGGAACGAAAACTTCAATATTTCGTGGAATGGATGACAGACGTGCACCTGTTATATGAGTTGAGATGAACAGTCGGTGGGTGATTGTTGAAACTATATAGTCTGGAGGCAGATATTGAAAATATAGCTTATTTTTCGATCTGGCTCACAACAACCATTATTTTTTTAGCTCAATAGTAGCCGCGTATTATATCTGATGAATATGTCATAGTCAAGTACATAGAAAACATAGGTTATATTTTCTAAATTAAACATGGAACTACTAAAATAAAAATCTTCAAAAGTGTTTTTCGCAAGTCTCTTGATATTTTTCATTCTTTTAACGCAGTTACCAAGTTTAAAAAAATCGTTTATGAACTATATGCTTCTATTGTAATAGATTATTGTCGACTCGCTTGAGAAATGCACATTTGGTAAATTAGTCAAAAAATATTTTATGGAAAACAAAGTTTCAATGCGCTTAAATTCCTCAAAATCCTCGCCACCATTGAGAAGGTTAATCCAATTAATACATACATTCTGAAAATCTCTCTCTATCGGTTTTTGGTATACTGTAGTTGTGTTGCTGTTTTATTCTTACATCTGGTAGCGTTGTGTTTCTCGTTGTAGTGAGACCTTGCACTATGTGGCTCCACGGTGTGTTACTATGAAATAGTATTACCACGGCAACAATACTGAACTGAGTACAGCATTGATTGATTTTCTTGCAGTCAGGTATTTTGACGTAACATGATGCTAAGTTGCGTAGCTATAATATAAGCATCTATTGAGATGTTATCTATAAAAAATATAGCACAGGAATCTAAATTCGTGGCCGAGTACGCTACCTCTCGGTCATGGAGGCTCCCCACAATATTTAGTTTTTACGAGTGAGCGGGGAAGAAACATTTTGTTTCTTTGAAACTTAAAGGTCAGAGTAGGGTTCGAGCCCGCGATCTCCGACTTTCCAAGCAGACAGCTTTAACCACAGCACCGGGCCGCCGCCCTACACCACTAAGAGGAAGATCTACAAATTAAAGAAAAAAAATAATAATATCACAAAATCACATTCACAACAGAGAAAAGCTTAAATGGTTATTGTGAGAATCTTTTCAGCTAGATTGTCATCTTTATGCCCATGACACTCACATGTACATTTCCTTATCAGTTTAAAACAAAGGAATCTCAAGAGAACTGGCGACATTGTTTAATGGGCGTGTCCCCATGACTGACAGGAGCCAAGCCGAAGCTTAAACCTTTAAGCCCTCACGATGAATTAAAGCATTATTTGACATCCCTGTAAACAGCCCTAATTCTCCTACAACGAGGGGTTTTTGAATAAAAATGTCAATGAAACTGGTTTGCCAATACATGGCAATTTTCTTCAATTTTTCACTCATTTTAAGTCATCTTCATCCACTACAAGTCGAGAATTGCGACAGCAATTCGCGGCTTGTAGAGGATGAAGATGACAATGGTAAATTCAGGCTTGAAAGGGTTAATCCTGGCAAAACAAATTACAGTGGCACTCGTCAGCAGCAAATTGGATTATTGTATCTCTCTCTTTCACAACATCCCAAAACAGGACATCGATAAAATATTTTATTACAACAAATTCAGAAATGCCCTGCTAGAGTGTTAACCAAGGCCCCACGTTTTTTAGTGGTTCTGATACTAAGTCAATTACATTGGCTTCCTATCTTACTTTTTGTTTCGTTTGTTAAATATTTTCTCTTAGTCGGACCAAAATTAGAGAGAGTAACATCACCTTCCAGAAAGTGCGTTATCATAGATACCACATCCCACCAAGCACGAGACGCTATCCCAATATTGGTTCACCGTTGGCCCAACATTGGGTCAACATCTCGTGTTTGTATAGAGTCCACCTGACTCGCACACAAGGTGATTGTTCCCTTGTTACTCCCATCTAAACATTGTACGTTTATCAGCTTTCTGTGTATCTGGCTGAGATTTGATCGGCGGAGAACTGGAGCTTGCACGCGTTGGAACGGCTTTTCAATTGTCATGTTGAAATCATGTTGGAATTAAAAGAGTGCCCACCTTTTAAATCAGTTGAATCTATACATCATAATACGACAATAATTTTTATGTGTGTACAAGTAGATTATGTTTCAGATAGAGAATATACACATTGTAATACGACATGTATGTGTGTTACCTGTACAGTTGAATTATAGACAATATAATACGCCATGTAAAAGATAAAGGTACAGGGTCCGTATTCTCGAACAAGTTACGATATGTCGTAGGCTTCGGATTGGTCGAGATGGCCATCTCGACCAATCCGAAGCCTACGATATATCGTAACTTGTACGAGAATACAGACCCAGGTTCATAGTCTGATATCAAGTCTGAAGACCTGTCATCCGACTTTACATGTAGATAGTATACGTGTGTAAAAAAAGAATGTGATTCAGATACGACATATACGTGTGTGAAAGTAGAATATGATTCAGATACGACATGTACATGTGTACAGTTGAATATACACATTATAATAGGAGATGTACGTGTGTACAAGTAGAGTATGATTCAGATACGACATGCACACGTGTACAAGTAGGGTCCGATTCAGATAGATAATGTACACATTATAATACGTCTTGTACGTGTGTACATGTAGAGTACGATTCAGATTGGGGAAGTGTGATTTTTTTTTTCGTGAGCAGTAAATTAATTATACATGTATAATGTAATAATGAATCAAAAAAACAATGTTGTGATTATTATCTAGAAACAATTATTGCAGTCCTTCGTCATAAAAAAATATATTGTGTGAATCTTCAATTCTATGAAACGCCTTATTTAGCAGAGACGGTATTCTTGTATAGATTGTACCACGGATTAGCGGCTATGCCAAGCCCTGCATAATTTGCTTGGGCTCACTTTTTTCTCGTCCATGTCTAATTATCGGAGAATAGACCAAGCCATGGATAGACTTATTTAGTGTAGATCAACATTGCAGTTCCTGAAGCCAGAGCCGAACACAAGTCAAGGCCGTACCATTGCTCTCACAATGCAATCCTTCATCGATCAGCGCATGCAGGAAAACAACACGTTCGATCGACCATGCCCTGCAAACCCGATGAGATCAGCCAATGCTGGTTTAATGTTGGGCTAGCGTCTCTGACGCTGGCCCAACATTAATCCAGCATTGGCCCAGCGACTGGTGTCACCAGGAGACCTGCCTCAGGTTTATTTGCATTGGCTCTGTGTTTACAATGTCAAGGACTTCTCTGAGTGATTCTTAGAATAGTGCCAGACTAATTAGTTCTATGAGTACTGTAACCAGGTAGTGACTGGCTGAGCATATCACGTATTGTCACAATGGCCACGGGCACGGTGGCTCATTTAGTTCCGCTATGGGTGGTTACTGCTATGGAGGTGCCTGGAGATGTGAAAACTGTTCAAGAACCATGGTCCTGGGGGCTGATTCTGAGAACTAGTCAAAATCCAGAGTTTGCTGCACCCCCCCCCCCTAAAAGAACATAGTTGAAATGTTTTTTGTCAGCTACAAGTGTACAAATGGCAATGTTCTCATTTTTAACAGAGCACTGTGACCGACTGCAAGAAATGATCCTCAAAGGGTCTCTCAGACACATTTTGAAAGGGGTAATGTGATGAATGATGGTGAACCAAAGAAACGAAATATACCATAAAACCATGTTCTGCTAGGGGTGCAACAAAATCTAGGTTTTCTGAATCAGCCCCGGGACTACCAGGCGGAACTACCTTTTTGTGATGTGCCTTATAAAGAACACTTGAACTCATTCATAAAAGTATAGTATATACACGATTTTTACTATAATGTGCATTTTTACACACTTTGGAACTCGTGTAAAAAAACATCTCAAATTAATCCCTTAAATTCTGTATTATGCTTAGCTGAATAATAGAACGTTGTGGGCTATGTAGCGCAAGACGCGGCTGTAGTGGTTTGTATGTTTACTAACGAGATCAGTAAAATTTACAGCTCTTTTTTAAACACCTTGCACAATTGTTTCATAATACTGGACAATTTTAAACATATTTTTAATTCCCAATAACTGTGATTTAACGAAATATTATTAAAATATTAAAAACTATCGACTATAATGTTGCTTCGCGTTATTAACAGTACATGTTAAACTTGGTATTAAATGCTTACAAAAATATAAAGTAGGCCTAACATAAATATGCGTATACACTTTATTTCATGTCATTGATCATTACATCCAATTTGATATTAAATCTATATCATCACTACTTCTACATCACATAATGTCATTTATACAATAATTTTAACACTGTTGGCTTAATCTATAAAATGCTAAAATATCATATATAGATATATATCAGATATATATTTGAAACCATCATAACTGCAAAAGGAAACTTTCTGCTTTATTTAAATACTGGGTCTACGATCATCAGACATATACATTTTACTCTTTCAGTGCGGGGATCGACTTTAGACGTGATAATTTGACGTCTAAAGTCGTCAGATTCTGACGTCTAAAGTCTGTCCACTCTCTGGAAGGGTCAATCATGGTCCATCGTCTACGACACTGGACCAACATCAAACCAGTTTTGGGTGAATGACGTGTTGTATCAGTGGCACTACAATCTAATTACATTGTAATATTTGAACATTTCATGAATGTAATAGTATTTATAGATGTAACAGTAATGTACGTTACGTGGACAGACGTCAGATTTCGATTTCTAAGGTCGATCCCCGCACTTTAATGGTTAACACTTTAACCGCGAAATTATTCAATTTAAATTTTTACCCACTTAAAATTGTGTCTCGCTGACGCGATCCACAACTTCAATTGAGTGAAAATTAATCAGATTTGACAAAATGGAGGTCAACTCATTTCAAATCTTGCTGGTTGATGTCATATTTTATCTTTCACATATTTAAAATGTGGTGCTTAATGTGTCAAAAAATAAAAACCCGAATGTATGCGACACCGGCGGTGAAAGGGTCAAGTTAACCACTTCTCCGTAATTAAGTTGTTCAATCAGTCCATGTGTAATACACCACAGTGACACCTCCTGGCAAATTAATGGTGACAAATAACAAGGTGACTTAACCCTTTAACCGCCGGTGCCGCATATATTCGAGACATCATTTTTTATTAGCACTTCAAGTACCACTTTTTAAATATGTTAAAGATAAAATGTGACATCGACCAGCAATATTTGAAAAGAGTTGACCTCCATTTTGTCAAATCTGAATAATTTTCACTCACTTGAAGTTGTGGATCGCGTCAGCGAGACACAACTTCAAGTGGGTGCAAATTCAAATTGAATAATTTGGCGGTTAAAGAGTTAAGGTCATACCATATAATTACATAATTAGCAGTCACGTCAAGTCAGACCTACTCTGTCTTTGTCAGATATTTATAAGTCTCTGCATTCTCAGGATCTTTCATCCAGTCCCCAAGCTCGCAACATATACTTTCCTCTGTCTCTTGATCCCGAAAGCTACAACATTCGTCAAGTCTTTCCATATACTCATCGAGATATTTAAATGCGCGACCTACTTTTGTTTTGTCACAAATATCTGTCAACATCGAAAGTCCTTCTGAGAATAATTCAAATGAAGTGGTCCCGTACTCCGGATTATAGAATGGGTCTTGCATCAGCTCACAAGCGGCCTTGATTGTATAATCCCCATCGTCGGGGCAAGCCTCCAAAATGGTCAGAACAACATTCAGAATCCAGCGTGTTGGATCAGTAAACACCACAAGTACTCCATCTTTACGTTCGCATTCTTTACCTTTGTCATTGAGAGGGGCACGTTTGGTTTTTTCTGCATCCTGATGGACGTTGCGTGCCACGGTTGACGTGACCGCATGTGTTCTCTGTTTTCTGGTCCAGGTAGAACGTGATTTCTGTTTTCTGGTCACGGTAGACGTCGTCGCACGTAGGCCTATACTTTTTTTCTTGCCACACTAAATGAGACCAAACGTGTTCTGTGTTTTCGTGGAGACATTCTGCTCAATGTCAATTAATGTCAACGATATCAAAATTTAAAGACCAATTTTTCTTTTTATCGTTCAGTGATTTAATCCACACCTGTTTTACCTCTATGATCACCTTCAATGCGTAACGTTATTACGCTAGACAAAACGCCTTCTCTGAGTGAATGCTTGTGAATGTTGCAACAGTAATAACAACCAAAGCCGTCCTACACCGTTGCTTTGTGTTGATCACATGTTTATAAATTAATTGCACTTGCTTGAAGTAAAACTAAAACTACAGCCGTGTCAGTCGATCCGTGACCCAGGAATAAACAGGGACGTGCACAGGGGAGGGTCAGAGGGGTACTGACCCCCCTTGAGCTGCAGATTTTAAAAACTGTTCAGATGTTTCTTGGAGCGAGCCCCTGGAACCCCATATTTTTCAAAATTTTTCATCTTAACCCCCCCACCCCCCCCTTATGACAGACAGTCGTGCACGCCCCTGGCTTTTCCCTTCAGCTACCCAAACGTCCTTGTAATTAACTAATTAACCCTTTGACCGCCAAATTATTCAATTTAAATTTTCACCCACTTGAAGTTGTGTCTGAAAATTATTCAGATTTTACAAGATCGAGATCAACTCTTTTCAAATCTTGCTGGTTTATGTCACATTTTATGTTTAACATATTTTAAATGTGATACCTAATGTGCTAATAAAAAAATGAAAACCCGAATATTTGCGGCACCGGCGGTTAAAGGTTTAACCCTCATCCTACTGATCACGACTATAGTCATTTTTAATCTGTTTTATTAGTCGACCAAATCACAATTATTGGGAATGAACTGTGTGTCTAAACATCAAGATTTGCAAATATTTGTGCTCAAATTAAATAAATTTGAGTAATTTTCAGCCACTTGGAAGTTGTGGGTCGTTACGTCAGTTCTCATAGCCGAATTACGTAGCGTACAAGGGTAAACAGATCACGTGCATAACTAAAAATTGTTGTAAATGTTTATATATCCTAGCTTTCTCGTCGACTGTGATATGATTACAGCCTTTTGGGACAGAGCGGTTTTATTAACTCCCAATCATGCAGGTCATGCTTCTATCATAGCCGTGACTTGCATCACATTCGTAGAAGTCGGTCCTTAGCCCTTGTCAAACAAATTACAGTGGCACAGGTCCATATCAAATTAGATTATTGTAATTCTCTCTTTCACAACATCCCGGAAACGGAGATCGCTACATTACAACAACGAGCTCAGAACTGCATTTCTAGAGTGGTAACCGAGGCCCCACGTGCACGTTTTAGTAGCCGAAACAACCAACCTCGGTATCTAGTTGAATTACTCTGGTACCATAAATTCAAATATATATTTTTTCAGATAAAATCTCAGACTGGATCGAAAGCGTACCAAACTCTCTGGAACGCTCTGCCTGTGCCCTACGATATGAGCAAACAATTTTAACATTTCTTCAATTACTGTAAATCTGGTAATTTTCGCGTGTTTAGATTTTCGCGAATTTGTGATTTCGGGACTATACACGAAGTATAGAATTCGCGAATCAACAATTTCGATGATAGGTAGCGCTATTATAATAACAATTTTGCGAGATTGTGGTAATATGGGCGAGGTTTTAAAGCCTCGCGCATATTACCACATCAACAGAATATAAATCGCATCTATTCGATCTGGCTTCCTGCCCTAGCTCCTCGTCCGCCGGTTCCCTATTAGTCAGAAGGACGAGAATCCAGTGATTTTGCTTGAATTATGACACATATTCATTCTGTGAGCTCGGCACTCTGAAAAGTTAGTCACTATATCTTTTTAATTGACACATTTATTGAATCGAACTAATCACCTTAAATGCTAACATGCTATGCTAATGATGTGTGCGCCTCTGAGATCGGTCAGCTGGGCTTTTGATGAATTGATTGATTAATTGTTTGATTGATTGATTGATTGATTGATTGATTGATTGATTGATTGATTGATTGATTGATTGATTGATTGATTGATTGATTGATTGATTGATTGATTGATTGATTGATTGATTGATTGATTGATTGATTGATTGATTGATTGATTGATTGATTGATTGATTGATTGATTGATTGATTGATTGATTGATTGATTGACTGACTGACTGACTGACTGACTGACTGACTGACTGACTGACTGACTGACTGACTGACCGACCGACCGACCGACCGACCGACCGACCGACCGACCGACCGACCGACCGACCGACCGACCGACCGACCGACCGACCGACCGACCGACCGGTTGATTGATTGATTGATTGATTGATTGATTGATTGATTGATTGATTGATTGATTGATTGATTGATTGATTGATTGATTGATTGATTGATTGATTGATTGATTGATTGATTGATTGATTGATTGATTGATTGATTGATTGATTGATTGATTGATTGATTGTATCTCGGCAGAACTAAGATATAATTGGATAATTATGTAACCTATATTGCGAAAGGATAAACTTGCATTTTAACAATGTATTTACGGTAGCCCTATAACGCCTCCAGGCGAACCAATTCAGCTTTGTTACGACCTGGTATAGAACCAGCGACCTGCTGATCTCAGTGCATTGTGATGCGTCGACTACTCTCCATGAAACACGAGACGTTCACTCAATGCTGGGTCAATGTTGGCCCGGCGTCTGCGACGCTGGCTCAACGTTTACCCGACATTGAATGAACGTCTCGTGTTTGCTTGGGAATTAACAATACCAGCACGGAGCGGCGTCGGTGCAAGGCAAACAGGTCACTGATTCTCTTTATTACATTATCTGTCAAAGCTAAGATGTTGCCATCAGCTTTCAAGCCAAATAGGTCAGTACACCACATATATTTTAAGGTTACAGAACAAAACAGATAACTTTTTTGACATTTTTTTATAAATAGATGAATTTTCCACCATATGAAATTGCATTAGCAATTCCAGTGGTTGAAAATACATTTGTATAAACAGTTTTATCTCTCAAATTGAACTTTCTATGCAATGAAATAAAATGAATAGGGTTTTAGGCCACCTGTGTGCACATATAGGCTAAACTGGGCCAGGGGAATCTCTTGAGGATGTTGAGTTGAATGAGATGACACTGCTCTCCGGACACTGGATACGAAATTCAAACCCTGGCGGTCTAAGGCCAAGCTCGCCCCTTTTGAGTCACGGAGGTTCCCCACAATATTGAATTTTCAAGTGGCAAATGCTAGTGCAGGGGGATCTCCAAGACATAAACAATGTGCGATATAATGTGTAAATGACACCATGAACAATATAGCAACTGTTATGAAATTACAATATATGTTTCGAACATAAAATACGTTGTGTGTATGTATCATCAGTTAAAACGCCCGCTCTCCATACCATAAGAAAGTGTTGAAATGTTTTAAATATTCTACCATTTAGGTCGACTGTAATATCATTCGTCGTCTGAAATATCAATTCAGCTGTCGTCTGTAATATTGATAGCTCTTATACCTGTAGTCGCTTCACCATGATTACGTATAAGCGTAAACACATCATATACATTCCCTCATCCCTTTATTTAGGCATCTTTTAACTCGCCTTTTTTACCCAGTTGTTCAATCAGTGACATAACATGTATCGAGCTTTGTTACTGATTAGTAATCACACCACCTGACTGCGTGGTTTCACCTGATGAAAGGCTGTTTGTAATTGGCTTAGTCCGTTATCTGCACATGTCTTTTTGTGCGTTGTTTCTTTTCAAGTGAAGCTGTAGCATAATATTTCATCATCACATGGTCGGTTTAATGTTGGGCCAGCGTCTGAGACGCTGGACCAACATTGAACCAGTGCTGTGCCAACGTCACAAGGGCTTAACCAACCTTTAATCAATGTTCTAGCCAGCGTCCGAGACATTACACTAATGTTGTACCAGCATTGGCGCTATGTGTGAGATGATGGCTCGGACCTGCCCAGCAAACACGACGCATTCACCCAATGCTGTTTCATTGTTGGTCCACCGTCTTCGACGCTGGCCCAACATTGAAACAGCATTGGGTGAATGCCTCGCGTTTGCTGGTTGGTGCTTGAAGCAGCGCTATGCCAACTTTAAATCAATGTTTAGCCAGCATCCCAGACGTTGTACTACCGTTGTACCAGCATTGGTGCTATGTGTGAGATGTTGGCTCGGGCCTGGTGCCTTAAGCAGCCGGGGGACATGAGAGTGAATAACGAGTACCGCAAGTAATGAATGATCAGAGACAACATCAAAGCTTAGAGTCCTGTCTCTCATGATGAAACGTGGTCATGACAAGACTCAAACTACTACTAGCATTATATGTACTAGAGTCTTGCGGACATCAAAATATCATAATAAACGTTAAGTGGACCGTGCAGTCCATATAACCTATATCTGATGACACAATGCTATGTACTGCTATTGCGACATTTCCTGCAGATAGATTTCTTTTTTATTTTTGGAACGAAAACTTCAATATTTCGTGGAATGGATGACAGACGTGCACCTGTTTTATGAGTTGAGATGAACAGTCGGTGGGTGATTGTTGAAACTATATAGCCTGGAGGCAGATATTGAAAATATAGCTTATTTTTCGATCTGGCTCACAACAACCATTATAATATCCCAAAATGTACCTAGGTCAACTAATTTGGACCGCCGGTCACCTTCCTAGACCATGCGTAAGGTCACCAAAAGTCATCAAGTGTAAATTTTAGCAAATTTATTTTTTTAGCTCAATAGTAGCCGCGTATTATATCTGATGAATATGTCATAGTCAAGTACATAGAAAACATAGGTTATATTTTCTAAATTAAACATGGAACTACTAAAATAAAAATCTTCAAAAGTGTTTTTCGCAAGTCTCTTGATATTTTTCATTCTTTTAACGCAGTTACCAAGTTTAAAAAAATCGTTTATGAACTATATGCTTCTATTGTAATAGATTATTGTCGACTTGCTTGAGAAATGCACATTTGGTAAATTAGTCAAAAAATATTTTATGAAAAACAAAGTTTCAATGCGCTTAAATTCCTCAAAATCCTCGCCACCATTGAGAAGGTTAATCCAATTAATACATACATTCTGAAAATCTCTCTCTATCTGTTTTTGGTATACTGTAGTTGTGTTGCTGTTTTATTCTTACATCTGGTAGCGTTGTGTTTCTCGTTGTAGTGAGACCTTGCACTCTGTGGCTCCACGGTGTGTTACTATGAAATAGTATTACCACGGCAACAATACTGAACTGAGTACAGCATTGATTGATTTTCTTGCAGTCAGGTATTTTGACGTAACATGATGCTAAGTTGCGTAGCTATAATATAAGCATCTATTGAGATGTTATCTATAAAAAATATAGCACAGGAATCTAAATTCGTGGCCGAGTACGCTACCTCTCGGTCATGGAGGCTCCCCACAATATTTAGTTTTTACGAGTGAGCGGGGAAGAAACATTTTGTTTCTTTGAAACTTAAAGGTCAGAGTAGGGTTCGAGCCCGCGATCTCCGACTTTCCAAGCAGACAGCTTTAACCACAGCACCGGGCCGCCGCCCTACACCACTAAGAGGAAGATCTACAAATTAAAGAAAAAAAATAATAATATCACAAAATCACATTCACAACAGAGAAAAGCTTAAATGGTTATTGTGAGAATCTTTTCAGCTAGATTGTCATCTTTATGCCCATGACACTCACATGTACATTTCCTTATCAGTTTAAAACAAAGGAATCTCAAGAGAACTGGCGACATTGTTTAATGGGCGTGTCCCCATGACTGACAGGAGCCAAGCCGAAGCTTAAACCTTTAAGCCCTCACGATGAATTAAAGCATTATTTGACATCCCTGTAAACAGCCCTAATTCTCCTACAACGAAGGTTTTTTGAATAAAAATGTCAATGAAACTGGTTTGCCAATACATGGCAATTTTCTTCAATTTTTCACTCATTTTAAGTCATTTTGTAGAGGATGAAGATGACAATGGTAAATTCAGGCTTGAAAGGGTTAATCCTGGCAAAACAAATTACAGTGGCACTCGTCAGCAGCAAATTGGATTATTGTATCTCTCTCTTTCACAACATCCCAAAACAGGACATCGATAAAATATTTTATTACAACAAATTCAGAAATGCCCTGCTAGAGTGTTAACCAAGGCCCCACGTTTTTTTAGTGGTTCTGATACTAAGTCAATTACATTGGCTTCCTATCTTACTTTTTGTTTCGTTTGTTAAAGATTTTCTCTTAGGCGGACCAAAATTAGAGAGAGTAACATCACCTTCCAGAAAGTGAGTTATCATAGATACCACATCCCACCAAGCACGAGACTCTATCCCAATATTGGTTTACCGTTGGCCCAACGTCGCCGACGTTTGGCAAACAGTAACCCAACATTGGGTCAACATCTCGTGTTTGTATAGAGTCCACCTGACTCGCACACAATGTGATTGTTCACTTGTTACTCCCATCTAAACATTGTACGTTTATCAGCTTTCTGTGTATCTGGCTGACATTTGATTGGCGGAGAACTGGAGCTTGCACGCGTTGGAACGGCCTTTCAATTGTCATGTAGAAATCATGTTGGAATTAAAAGAGTGCCCACTTTTTAAATCAGTTGAATATATACATCATAATACGACAATAATTTGTATGTGTGTACAAGTAGATTATGTTTCAGATAGAGAATATACACATTATAATACGACATGTAGACAGTATACGTGTGTAAAAGAAGAATGTGATTCAGATACGACATGTACATGTGTACAGTTGAATATACACATTATAATAGAAAATGTACGTGTGTACAAGTAGAGTATGATTCAGATACGACATGCACACGTGTACAAGTAGGTCCCGATTCAGATAGAGAATGTATACAGTATAATACGTCTTGTACGTGTGTAAATGTAGAGTACGATTCAGATTGGGGAAGTGTGATTTTTTTTTCGTGAGCAGTAAATTAATTATACATGTATAATGTAATAATGAATCAAAAAAACATAACTTTGTTGTTATTATTATCTAGAAACAATTGCAGTCCTTTGTCATGAAAAAAAAATATTGTGTGAATCTTCAATTCTATGGAACGCCTCATTTAGCAGAGACGGTATTCTTGTATAGATTGTACCACGGATTAGCGGCTATGCCAAGCCCTGCATAATTTGCTTGGGCTCACTTTTTTCTCGTCCATGTCTAATTATCGGAGAATAGACCAAGCCATGGATAGACTTATTTAGTGTAGATCAACATTGCAGTTCCTGAAGCCAGAGCCGAACACAAGTCAAGGCCGTACCATTGCTCTCACAATGCAATCCTTCATCGATCAGCGCATGCAGGAAAACAACACGTTCGATCGACCATGCCTTGCAAACCCGATGAGATCACCTAATAGTGGTTTAATGTTGGGCCAGCGTCTCTGACGCTGGCCCAACATTTAACCAGCACTGACTCAGCGACTGGTGTCACCAGGAGACCTGCCTTGGGTTTATTTGCATTGGCTCTGTGTTTACAATGTCAAGGACTTCAGAGAGTGATTCTTAGAATAGTGCCAGACTAATTAGTTGTATGAGTACTGTAACCAGGTAGTGACTGGCTGAGCATATCACGTATTGTCACAATGGCCACGGGCACGGTGGCTCATTTAGTTCCGCTATGGGTGGTTACTGCTATGGAGGTGCCTGGAGATGTGAAAACTGTTCAAGAACCGTAGTCCTGGGGGCTGATTATGAGAACTAGTCTAAATCCAGAGTTTGCTGCACTCCCTAAAAGAACATTGAAATGGGTTTTTCGCCAGCTACAATTGTACAATTGGCAATGTTCTCATTTTCACCAGAGCACTATGACCGACTGCAGGAAATGGTCCTCAAAGGGTCTCTCAGACATATTTTGAAAGGGGTAATGTGATGAAAGCTGGTGAACCAAAGAAAAGAAATATACCATAAAACCTATGTTCTTCTGGGGGTGCAACAAAGGTTTTGTCTGAATCAGCCCCGTGACTACCAGGCGGAACTACCTTTTTGCGATGTGCCTTATAAAAAACTCTTGAACTAGTTCATAAAAGTATAGTATATACACGATTTTTACCATAATGTGCATTTTTACACACTTTGGAACTCGTGTAAAAAAACATCGCAAATTAATCACTTAAATTCTGTATTATGCTTAGCTGAATAATAGAACGTTGTGGGCTATGTAGCGCGAGACGCGGCTGTAGTGGTTTGTATGTTTACTAACTAGATCAGTAAAATATACAGCTCTTTTTAAACACCTTGCACAATTGTTTCACAATACTGGACAATTTCAAACAGACTTTTAATTCCCAATAACTGTGATTTAACATTCTAATAAAAAACGAAATATTATTAAAATATTAAAAACGACTATAGACTATAATGTTGCTTCGCTCTTTTAACAGTACATGTTAAACTTGGTATTAAATGCTTACAAGAAATATAAAGTAGGCCCAACATAAATACGCGTATACACTTTATTTCATGTCATTGATCATTACATCCAATTTGATATTAAATCTATATCATCTCTACTTCTACATCACATAATGTCATTTATACAATAATTTTAACAATGTTGGCTCAATCCATAAAATGCTAAAATATCATATATAGATATATATCAGATATATATTTGAAACCATCGTAAATGCAAAAGGAAACTTCCTGCTTTATTTAAATACTGGGTCTACGATCATCACACATATATACATTTTACTCTTTCAGTGCGGGGATCGACTTTAGACGTAAAAATTTGACGTCTAAAGTCGTCAGATTCTGACGTCTAAAGTCTGTCCACTCTCTGGAAGGGTCAATCATGGTCCATCGTCTACGACACTGGACCAACATCAAACCAGTTTTGGGTGAATGACGTGCTGTATCAGTGGCACAACAATCTAATTATATTGTAACATTTGAACATTTCATGAATGTAATAGTATTTATAGATGTAACAGTAATGTACGTTACGTGGACAGACGTCAGATTCCGATTTCTAAGGTAGATCCTCGCACTTTAATGGTTAACACTTTAACCGCGAAATTATTCAATTTAAATTTTTACCCACTTAAAATTGTGTCTCGCTGACGCGATCCACAACTTCAATTGAGTGAAAATTAATCAGATTTGACAAAATGGAGGTCAACTCTTTTCAAATCTTGCTGCTTGATGTCACATTTTATCTTTAACATATTTAAAATGTGGTGCTTAAAGTGCTAATAAAAAATGAAAATCCGAATGCATGCAGCACCGGCAGTTAAAGGGTCAAGTTGACCACTTCTCCGTAATTAAGTTGTTCAATCAGTCTATGTGTAATACACCACAGTGACACCTCCTGGCAAATTAATGGTGACAAATAACAAGGTGTCATAAGATCATAGCATATCATTACATAATCAGCAATCACGTCACGTCACCTACTATGTTTTTGTCAGATATTTATATGTCTCTGCATTCTCAGGATCTTTCATCCAGTCCCCAAGCTCGCAGCATATTTTTTCCTCTGTCTCTTGATCCCGAAAGCTACAACATTCGTCAAGTCTTCCCATATACTCATCGAGATATTTAAATGCGCGACCTACTTTTGTTTTGTCACAAATATCTGTCAACATCGAAAGTCCTTCTGAGAATAATTCAAATGAAGTGGTCCCGTACTCCGGATCATAGAATGGGTCTTGCATCATCAGCTCACAAGCGTCCTTGATTGTATAATCCCCATCGTCGGGGCAAGCCTCCAAAATGGTCAGAACAACATTCAGAATCCAGCGTGTTGGATCAGTAAACACCACAAGTACTCCATCTTTCCGTTCGCATTCTTCACCTTTGTCATTGAGAGGGGCACGTTTGATTTTTTCTGCATCATGATGGACGTTGCGTGCCACGGTTGACGTGACCGCATGTGTTCTCTGTTTTCTGGTCCAGGTAGAACGTGTTCTCTGTCTTCTGGTCACGGTAGACGTCGTCGCACGTAGGCCTATTCTTTTTTTTCTTGCCACACTAAATGAGACCACACGTGTTCTGTGTTTTCGTGGAGACATTCTGCTCAATGTCAATTAATGTCAACGATATCTAAATTTCAAGACAAATTTTTCTTTTTATCGTTCAGTGATTTAATCCACACATGTTTTACTTCTATGAACACCTTCAATGCGTAACGTTACTACGCCAGACAAAACGCCTTCTCTGAGTGGATGCTTGTGAATGTTGCAACAGTTATAACAACCAAAACCGTTCTACACCGTTGCTTTGTGTTGATCACAGTTTATAAATTAATTGCACTTGCTTGAAGTAAAACTAAAACTACAGCCGTGTCAGTCGATTCGTGACCCAGGACAGGGGAGGGTCACTAGAGTCCTGGTGGTGGTGGATGATTTTCGCAGATTTCTCAGTCAATTCTCAACTAATTTTCATGACATTTTACACAAACTATTTTCCATTCATGTCGTGACTACCCTGAAAATTTCGCAAAGTTTTGATAAATATTTTAGAAGTTAGACCATTTTTTTTCAGTAATCGGCAACAATCCAATGCGCGCGCTGGGCACAAAAAACACATGTTTTTTTGCTAATGCGATGAGGTCGGGAATGTTCCATGGAAATATGCAGTATTAACTAGGTCGTGAGTGAAAATGGTATGAATTAATCACTAAATAAAACAAATTGTAATATAGTTGTGTTAGTGCAATGTCCTGCGTGAATAGCTAATTATCATGATTATCTTTAATAAAATGATTATCATCCGCCATTATCTTTCTTATTACGTACATTTTTATCTGGAACGACCCCATATATATTAATAGCTAATCTTACCGGTAGATACACTTTATTTGTGAAATCTTAATGCGAATGTCAGCGCGTTTATAGATCAGGCAGTTGCGTCATTGCTTTCACACGTCACACACACACAGCATCAAACACGGGGCACGGTACTGCCATCTGAAGCAGTGGTCAGATAGATGACCACTTGAACGGTCAACCGTGTCATCATAATCACAGGTAATTCACCTCTACTGCACTCAGGATCTTGGCCGAGATAACCAAACAAGCTGTGAACGCCAAACACAACAATGATGACCTGTAAGCTTTCCTCATTGGACGCCAACGTGCCTGACGTCCATTGGATAATGCCTCAGGTGACGAGAGTGACCTCTGAAATAAAAGGGACAGAGAAAGCGCCTCGCCAGTCATGCATGCGTTTCGGGTTCGAGCCCCGCTGTTACCATGTTGTGGTTCAGAGAAACATCAATGTTTCTCTCGTCTCAATGTGACTACGCGATCACGTTAATGGCGGCCTCGTCGAGTTAAGGTTGAGACCAGTGTATTGACGTTAATTTCGAGCAGGGCCACGCGCTCCGCGCTCCTCACATCACCCTAGGTTCTTTTTTTAGTGCAGAGAACGTGGCGCAATGGCTAGAGCGCCTGACTGCCTCGCTAGTTATACATGTTGTCCCAGTTTCGAACCCTTCTGTTCCCGTGTGGGGTTTTCTGAGAGACAACATTGTTTCTCCCTTCTCAATGTGACTAGGCAATCACGTTGATGGGGGTTAAGGTTGAGATCAGCGTGTCGACGTTAATTTCGCGCAGGGCTGGATGGTTGGATGGCTAGATTGGTGGTTGGCTAGATGGCTTGCTGGCTAGATGGCTGGCTGGCCAGATCGGTGGATGGCTAGATAACTGGCAGCCTAAATGGCTGGCTGGCTGGCTGGCAGCCTAGATGGCTGGCGGGCTATATGTCTGGCGGGATAGATGGCTGGCTGGCTAGATTACTAGGTGACTAGATGAGCGGATGGCTAGATGGCTTGCTGGCTAGATGGCTGGCTTGATGTCTGACAGGCTAGATGGCTTGCTGGTTAGATGGCTCGCTGACTTGGTGGGTGGCTGACTAGTTGGCTGGCTAGATGGATGGCTGAATAGTTGGCTGGTTGGCCAGATGGCTGTCTGGCTAGCTGTAGCTGTTTGGCCGACTGTCGCTGGCTAGATGGCTGGTTCACTGAGTGTCTGACTGGATGGCTGGATGGCTAGGTTGATGGCTGGCTAGATATGTGGCTAGCTAGAATGCTGGCTGGCTAGGTGGATGGCTGGCTGTCTGTGGCTGGCTGGCTGGCTAGATGGCTGGCTGGCTGTGTCGCTCACTGGCTTGGTGGCTGGCTAGCTGAATGGCAGGTTGACTGGGTGTCTGGCTGACTAAATAGCTGAATGATTGAATGGCTAGATGGCTGGATGGCTAGATGGCCGAGTGGCTGGCTGGTTGACTGGGTATCTGGCTGACTAAATAGCTGGATGATTGAATGGCTAGATGGCTGGATGGCTAGATGGCTGAATGGCTGGCTGGTTGACTGGGTGTCTGGCTGACTAAATAGCTGGATGATTGAATGGCTAGATGGTTGGATGACTAGATGGCTGTATGGCTGGCTGGCTGAGTGGGTGTCTGGCTGACTAAATAGCTGGATGATTGAATGGCTTGATAGTTGGATGGCTAGATGGCTGAGTGGCTGGCTGGTTGACTGGGTGTCTAGCTGACTAAATAGCTGGATGATTGAATGGCTAGATTGCTGGATGGCCAGATGGCCGAGTGGCTGGCTGGATGACTGGGTATCTGGCTGACTAAATAGCTGAATAATTGAATGGCTAGATTGCTGGATGGCCAGATGGCCGAGTGGCTGGCTGGCTGACTGGGTGTCTGGCTGACTAAATAGCTGGATGATTGAATGGCTAGATGGTTGGATGGCTAGATGGTTGTATGGCTGGCTGGGTGTCTGGCCGACTAAATAGCTGGATGATTGAATGGCTAGATGGTTGGATGGCTAGATGGTTGTATGGCTGGCTGGGTGCCTGGCTGACTAAATAGCTGGATGATTGAATGGCTAGATGGTTGGATGGCTAGATGGTTGTATGGCTGGCTGGGTGTCTGGCTGACTAAATAGCTGGATGATTGAATGGCTAGATGGTTGGATGGCTAGATGGCTGAATGGCTGGCTGGGTGTCTGGCTGACTAAATAGCTGGATGATTGAATGGCTAGATGGTTGGATGGCTAGATGGCTGAATGGCTAGATGGCTGAATGGCTGGCTGGATGACTGGGTATCTGGCTGACTAAATAGCTGAATGGCTAGATGGTTGGATGGCTAGATGGTTGTATGGCTGGCTGGGTGTCTGGCTGACCAAATAGCTGGATGGTTGGATGGCTATATTGTTGGATGGCTATGGCTGGATGGCTGGATGGCTGGATGGCTGGATGGCTGACTGGGTGTGTGTGGCTGACTAAATAGCTGGATGATTGAATGGCTAGATGGCTGGATGGCTAGATAGCTGGATGGCTGGATGGCTGACTGGGTGCCTGTGGCTGACAAGATAGCTGGCTAGATAACTGGCTGGCTAAGTGGCTGGTTGGCTGTGGGTAATCAGATGGCTCGTTAATCAGTAATCGGACCAAGCATATCAATTATTGCTAATTAAACACAGATTTCAAGTCCCAAAACAGTTATTTTATGTGGTAATAAAAGGATCGGTCTTCATAATGTTTACCTGTCATAAATCTTAGCGAAAAAAAGAGACAATAACTCGTCGCTGGTGTAATGTTGATCCTGCGTCTACGACGTTGGCCCAACATTAAACCAGCATTGGATCACGTCATGCTTTTGGAGTACAGGTATCGACGACAGACGTAATTGTTATTGATCTACTGGTGAGCTTAATGTCAGACTAAATGGTGGAAATGGGGGGGGGGGGGAAGGGGGTATGTAGAGTCTAGCTTACAACATAATACACTTAGAGGTGATGCTAGAGGTACAACCAGGTAACAACACCTACATGGAGACGACACATACAGACGCTCCTCATTTGAGTGTAACTAGATAACCTCTCACTCACAAATGTTCGCTTCTCTGGCCCACACGCCAAATGTGGTCTTTGTGATAAATCATCAGATCCCCCTAATTATCGTGGTTATCACTGGGTCCGTTGTAGAGGCGCATAGTGGGGCCGATTTGTGGCCCTAACTAGGTGAAATAAATTAGATTAATTACAAAGTAAATGCACATTGACCACCTTCCTGATATACAATAATACAATAATAATAGGTGTTAATATCTACATTTAAGTTAGTACAGCCACATATTTGGCATCTGCATATACTCGTCCAAGTACATATGTTGCTGCAGCAGAAATCGCTACAAGATAAATTATTGTGAAACTGTTTTAGATGTATAATAAAAGTATAAAATGACTTCGTTAATCTAATATCTCAAGGTAAAGTGATTTGTATTTTTTAAATTTAAATGAAATGCATTAATTGAAGGAGTGAATTTCTCGCCCATGTACAGTTTTTTCTGCACTCGACGTGCTGTTTTATCTGTTGCTGTGCATAATAAAGATATATATTTTAAAACTGGCTTTTCTTAAAGAAAGCACACTATGTATGTCTTTTAACATTAAATTGATCTTACGTATTATCAGATATCCACATAATAACATGTGCTTTTTAAAAGCTTCATATGACAGTGTTAATTAATTGATTTTAAGTGTAGCTATGATTAGATTATGGATATTTTAATCTGTATCTGTCATTTACATATTTTAAAAATGTCATCATTGCTAATATGTATACACCCTGTTTAAATATATTTTAATAAATAATAAATAAATAAATATTAGGTACTATTACTCCATATCAAGGACACCCCCTCTCCACAAAACACTAAAAGATGACATTTTTAATAGCTCTATTGCATATTACTGCAATATTATTATTACTATTAACACGGTGTTTCACTGTTTAAAGTGGTGCATTTTTCATTGATTTTTTGTCGAAACACATAATCATTAAATATTTGCCGTGCATTAGATTAAGTTACAAAAATGTGTTTTTTTCAGCCAGCGCACACACTAGATGCATCGTTGCCAATTTCAGAAAACAAGTTGATTTCAGAAAATTAAAAATCATTGATCCAGCTATGATTTACTGCTTGGTTTTTCATCACCCTCATTAAATTTTTAAGAAATTTGTTCAAATTTGTTTTTCATGTGGGTCGTCCTCATTATTTTTTCAGAAATTCGCACAGTTTTTTCTTTAGTGTTTTTTCTGCCCTCCCTCATTAGATTTTGGAATTTTTTCTCATCTAAAACAGATAATCACAGTGTGTTAAAACTAGCCTCAGTACCAGGCAGCAAACACAATACGTTGAACCAATGTTGAGATAATGCTGGCCCACCGTCTACGACGCTGGACCAACATTAACCCAAATTGGTTAAACGTCTTGTGTTTGCTGGGCTGGTATAACCCAGCAAACACGATACATCGAAGCAATGTTGGTTTAATAATAGTCCACCGTCTACGACATTAAACCAACGTTGTTTCAATGTGTCGTGTTTACTGGGATAGTCTGACTGTGACCTTCACTTGCATCTGACCTGAAGCGAGGACATGCGCTGACTTGTTTACGAGCGCGACTGATTGGCTGATTTTTATGACACGCCCCCTAATTTGCCTAGCTCTCA
>OZ024903.1:8617459-8709959 GCA_964017125.1 Flabesymbios commensalis | reverse complement strand
TGTTCTTTATGAGGGATCCTCATTATGGTGGGATGTGTTTTAAGTCAGTTAAAACCCTCGGAGCTCTGCATTCTTAGCTGTAGAAAAGGCCTCGGCCTTCGGCCTAGGCCCTTTCTACAGCTAAGAATGTAGAGGTCCTCTGGCTTTATCCTATCAATAATCAGTCAGGTGTGACCGAGCTGTTGATTATGAGGATCTTAATTATGTTTGGATGTGTTTTAGGTCAGTTAAAACCCTTGGAACTCTACATTCCCAGCTGTGAAAAAGCATTGGCCTTCGACCTGGGCTTTTTTCACAGCTAAGAATGTAGAGTTCCTCGGGTTTTATCCTATACATATAGCCCAGTCAGGCCAGATACCGCAGACGGGAGGTCTGGCATACAACCCGATAGCTGAGATGTTTTTTTATGAATAATGGTGGTAAAGGATTCGATAACTATTTTTATACTAAAAGCTTTATTTGAAATGGGAATCATGCAAGCATTTCCTTAAAAATTTAGAAACATGAATTTTAGCATAATTTAGGCATATGCATATGATTAGCCCTGCTACCACACTAAGTCTTGATGTTTGATAAGCTAATTAGCATAAATGGCATAAATGAAATTGCTACCTGATTGCTGACTTAGTGGCATTTTGTTAAAAGATATACTACTATTCCATTTCAATATGAACATTGTTATTTGTGTCTTTCGTATACGATGTTTTTCAAGTGTTTACTAGAAGAGTTCGCTGCAAGCCACTGTCATTTTCAAATAAATCTCAAAAATATTTTTGTGTTCTATAACCACACAAAAAAACAAAGAAATTCTGGCAATCTTCTGTGATAATTCTGTTTTTTTTATGAAAAGAGATGGTAAAGGATTCAATAACTGCAAGCATGCAAGCATGCAAGCATTTCCTACTAAATTTTAGAACATGACTTTTAGCATAATTCAGGCATTTCAATAACTTATGCGAAGCTAATAATATAAGTTTTGATATTTGATTAGCTCATTAGCTCATTAGCTCATTAGCATCCTGTACTAGTATTTCATTTTAATATGAACATTGTTAATGTTTGTGCTTCATATAGATCTATGATGTTTTTAAAGCTGTGGACCTGACCTGAGGGTGGATAATAAACATAACATATATGGTGAGACCATTAAAATTGGGTCGCGGCTGTTGAATTCAAGAGTAGACCTACATAAATGTAAGACGGGGGAGTTTGTTGATCCGGTCGTTTTGGCTGATTCATTGATCCATCTCAACCAATAGAAATAAACATTTCGCACTCCCACGTGGTCTGCTCAAGTTGATTCCTATGTGGTCGACCCATTAGATAATTATTCAGATAATTATAACAAATGCTGAGCTACCGCGTCATGTACCTGTGTATGATCCGTGACGTCATGACACCAGTGACGTTACGCATTTAGTGACGTCATGCATCTAGTGACGTCACGCCCCTAGTGACGTCACGCCCCTAGTGACGTCACGTTCTTAGTGACGTCACGCTCCTGGTGACGTCACGCTCCTGGTGAGGTGACGCCTCTAGTTACGTCATGACGATGTACGGAGAACAAACAGACGGCAGAGACTATGTCAACATCAGCTGAAGAGAACCTTGTCATGTCAAGCTCATGGTCAAGTCAAGGAAACGTCAGTACAACGCCGGCTCAATGACGACCAACCATTATGACTATGGCCCAACATCTGCCCGATGTCGCTTTAATGCTGGGTGAACATTTAAATTATTTAATTCAGCGGTGGGCGGGGGCCCTAGGGTAGTGGTTAGCACCGCTGCCTTTCACGCCACAGTTCGGGGTTCGGTTCCCGGTCTCGGCGGTTTGAAAGAAACAAAAATGTTTCTCCCCCATCCACGTGTGAAAGTCAGTATTGTGGGGAGCCTCCGTGACAGAGAGGTAGCGTGCTCGGCCTCAGACCGCCAGGGCTCGAATTTTGAATCCTGTGTCTGGAGGACAGTGTCATCTCAATCATCTCACCATCCTCAGGAGGTTCTCCTGGCCCAGTTTGGCCTATATGTGCACAAAGGTGGCCTAAAGCCCGATTCATTTCATTTTTTTTAATTCAGCGGTTTATTTAGGGTTAATATTGGAGCACTGTCTGTGACACTGAAACAATTTTACACCAACATTGCCTCAACGTCTATTGTTACTGGCTGGTTAGTCCATTATGGGCTTTTCTCTGTTTTAGATTAGCGCACGCATTAGATTAAAGTCATTCATTGTTTGTTTTCTACTCAAGGCGTGCACTGAATAGTTGCCAAGTTATAATTGCCAAGGTAAAAAAAACAATTCATTTCAAGTGAATTGATCTGCCGTTATTTTTGTTGCTTGTTTTTTCATCACCCTCATTAACTTTTTGGATGTTTTCTCATCTAAAAAAAAAGAAAAAAAACCTGTGGCCTTATGGTGAGTGATCAGGACCTATTGTTCTGCAGTGCTGCAGGCATCCAAGCCAACAGTAGACGTTGTGCCAATGCACTCTACCCTCAAATGCTTCACTTGACTCAGGACAGAGATGGCAATGTGTACGAAAAGTGCAAATGGCACACGAATGAACAGATCCAGTGACCAGGGGGTAAAATGTAAAGTAGGATGATAAATCTCCAGATTTAATATTAGACTATAAACCTGCACCTTTCACCATGTTTGCCATGTTTACTTTACCGCCATCATGGAGGCTGGAGATGCCACCTGGGATGTCACATTTGAAGGGGAACATTGGTAAGTAGGGATCTGTCGCATTTAAAGCTGACGAAAATGTCTAACCAAGCCTGAATTTACTATTGTCATCTTCATCCATTACAAGCCGCGAATTGTGGATGCAATGGATGAAGATGACTTAAAGTAATGGCCAATGAAAAAAAAATATTTTGTCATTATCAAAACAGTCCTATGAAAATTTCGTTCTTAAACTCCTATGTTTTAGGAAACTAAGTAATTTTTTGGACAGACAAAATTATGCTTTGATGAATTATGAGGTTTTAAGGGGTTAAAACAAAGCCATATTTGGCGGCAAAATGTTACACAATTTACGAGCGAAACACATGCACAAAGACTTTTAGTATTAAAGATACGTATTACTACTAAGGGGTCTTGTCAAGTTAAAAAAAATGCAAAAATCCGAGGAAAACTCGGAAGTGGGTGAGCGATTTAGTATTAACCCCTAGAACAGTGACCTATTCAAATTAAATTTTCAGTCACTTGAAGTTGTGTCTCGCTGCCGCGATCAACACCTTCAAATGACTAAAAATTTGTGCAATTTGTGAAATTTAAGTCCCAGCATATATCAGTGTTTCAAAATTAAAAGCACTTTTTACTTTTAACAATTGGCTATACAGGAGCCAATAAAGACGCAGAATGTCTACTGTAATCGACATCAGTTTTCTAAGGGTTAAAGATACGTATTACAACTAAGTGAAACCAAGACTTGACCCACCGCTTTGATCAAAACATACATCACTAAAACATGGCGGCGTCATGTCTGCTAGACATCGTGGCGTCATCACCTGGTCATCACGTGGCTTTGTTTGTGGATTCGTTCCCCTTTCTCAGTATTCAAACTTCAATAAACAATATATCCTTTCTTTCTTAAATATTCAAAATTGTGGGATTGACTTTAAAGATTCATAAACAAAGCAAACTTTTTGGTAATGTGTGGCCTTAATCTAATGCGCGTGCTCATCTGAAACAGAGAAAAAACATAGTGGCCTAGGCCACACTAAATGTATGTTTGTTCCCTCGGGGGAGTGGAGACAAACAGATGAGCCGTTATGTCTCCTTGCTCATTTATTCTGGCAGTTTTGTCCACTTTGTCCACATTGATCCAGATTTTGACTGAAACATGAGACGTTGGCACACTGCTGCCCTAATGTTGGCCCATCGTCTGCGACGCTGGGCCAACATAAAGCCAGCCTTGTGTCAACGTTTCGTGTCTGCTCAGATAGTTTAACCCTTTCAGTGCGGGGATCGACTTTAGTTGCCAGATCCTCGCACTGTAAGATATTATTGTCATATTTAGCCAGGTAATAGCATATTCAACCCTTTCAGAGCGGGGACCGACTTTAGACGTCAGAATCTGACCTCTATAGACGTCAGATTCTGACCTCTATAGACGTCAGTTTCTGACGTCCATAGTCGGTCCCTGCACTGAAAAAAAATATTGGGCGTAAGTGTAGTTATCGACACCCATCCACGAAAAGATGGTATTTCATGTCACGTGGTGTTAAATTGTCAATCACCACCCGTCATTCAGTTTTGGTGTCGAGTACTACACTTGGGCCTACTACAATTGTAATGGCCGTTGACCCATAACATATGTATTTAAATGAGTCAGAAAGAGCTAACGAAGACATTTACTATTTTTTTAAATTGATTAAAAAAAAACAACAACATAATTTTGCATTTCTAAAGAATGACTTAAATTCCTAAAAGCTACGTGTTAGAGAACGAGAAAAATTATGGAACTGTTTTGCTAATAACACTATTTTGTTTTCATTTGCCATACCCACTTCAAGTCATCTTCATCCATCACAAGGCGAGAATTGCGACAGCAATTCGCAGTTAGTATTATATGAAAATGACAATGGTAAATCAAGATCTATATAGATATTTTTTGCTAAACTATCGAATTTTCCACAAAGGAGAGCAACAATGGTGGGAGTTACTGTGTAATCAGTTTTACTCAAAACACACCACTGCATTATTTTCTTTGTCTGACCACTACATTCTCAGCTGGGAATGGAGAGATATTGCTGATCAAGTACAGACCATTATGGGGGTAGGCCTAATGGTGCTATAATCAGTCAGGTGTGACCGACCTGTTCTTTATGAGGGATCCTCATTATGGTGGGATGTGTTTTAAGTCAGTTAAAACCCTCGGAGCTCTGCATTCTTAGCTGTATTAAAGGCCTCGGCCTTCGGCCTAGGCCCTTTCTACAGCTAAGAATGTAGAGGTCCTCTGGCTTTATCCTATCAATAATCAGTCAGGTGTGACCGAGCTGTTGATTATGAGGATCTTAATTATGTTTGGATGTGTTTTAGGTCAGTTAAAACCCTTGGAACTCTACATTCCCAGCTGTGAAAAAGCATTGGCCTTCGACCTGGGCTTTTTTCACAGCTAAGAATGTAGAGTTCCTCGGGTTTTATCCTATACATATAGCCCAGTCAGGCCAGATACCGCAGACGGGAGGTCTGGCATACAACCCGATAGCTGAGATGTTTTTTTATGAATAATGGTGGTAAAGGATTCGATAACTATTTTTATACTAAAAGCTTTATTTGAAATGGGAATCATGCAAGCATTTCCTTAAAAATTTAGAAACATGAATTTTAGCATAATTTAGGCATATGCATATGATTAGCCCTGCTACCACACTAAGTCTTGATGTTTGATAAGCTAATTAGCATAAATGGCATAAATAAAATTGCTACCTGATTGCTGACTTAGTGGCATTTTGTTAAAAGATATACTACTATTCCATTTCAATATGACCATTGTTATTTGTGTCTTTCGTATACGATGTTTTTCAAGTGTTTACTAGAAGAGTTCGCTGCAAGCCACTGTCATTTTCAAATAAATCTCAAAAATATTTTTGTGTTCTATAACCACACAAAAAAACAAAGAAATTCTGGCAATCTTCTGTGATAATTCTGTTTTTTTATGAAAAGAGATGGTAAAGGATTCAATAACTGCAAGCATGCAAGCATGCAAGCATTTCCTACTAAATTTTAGAACATGACTTTTAGCATAATTCAGGCATTTCAATAACTTATGCGAAGCTAATAATATAAGTTTTGATATTTGATTAGCTCATTAGCTCATTAGCTCATTAGCATCCTGTACTAGTATTTCATTTTAATATGAACATTGTTAATGTTTGTGCTTCATATAGATCTATGATGTTTTTAAAGCTGTGGACCTGACCTGAGGGTGGATAATAAACATAACATATATGGTGAGACCATTAAAATTGGGTCGCGGCTGTTGAATTCAAGAGTAGACCTACATAAATGTAAGACAGGGGAGTTTGTTGATCCGGTCGTTTTGGCTGATTCATTGATCCATCTCAACCAATAGAAATAAACATTTCGCACTCCCACGTGGTCTGCTCAAGTTGATTCCTATGTGGTCGACCCATTAGATAATTATTCAGATAATTATAACAAATGCTGAGCTACCGCGTCATGTACCTGTGTATGATCCGTGACGTCATGACACCAGTGACGTTACGCATTTAGTGACGTCATGCCTCTAGTGACGTCACGCCCCTAGTGACGTCACGCCCCTAGTGACGTCACGTTCTTAGTGACGTCACGCTCCTGGTGACGTCACGCTCCTGGTGAGGTGACGCCTCTAGTTACGTCATGACGATGTACGGAGAACAAACAGACGGCAGAGACTATGTCAACATCAGCTGAAGAGAACCTTGTCATGTCAAGCTCATGGTCAAGTCAAGGAAACGTCAGTACAACGCCGGCTCAATGACGACCAACCATTATGACTATAGCCCAACATCTGCCCGATGTCGCTTTAATGCTGGGTGAACATTTAAATTATTTAATTCAGCGGTGGGCGGGGGCCCTAGGGTAGTGGTTAGCACCGCTGCCTTTCACGCCACAGTTCGGGGTTCGGTTCCCGGTCTCGGCGGTTTGAAAGAAACAAAAATGTTTCTCCCTTATCCACGTGTGAAAGTCAGTATTGTGGGGAGCCTCCGTGACAGAGAGGTAGCGTGCTCGGCCTCAGACCGCCAGGGCTCGAATTTCGAATCCTGTGTCTGGAGGACAGTGTCATCTCAATCATCTCACCATCCTCAGGAGGTTCTCCTGGCCCAGTTTGGCCTATATGTGCACAAAGGTGGCCTAAAGCCCGATTCATTTCATTTTTTATAATTCAGCGGTTTATTTAGGGTTAATATTGGAGCACTGTCTGTGACACTGAAACAACTTTACACCAACATTGCCTCAACGTCTATTGTTACTGGCTGGTTAGTCCATTATGGGTTTTCTCTGTTTTAGATTAGCGCACGCATTAGATTAAAGTCATTCATTGTTTGTTTTCTACTCAAGGCGTGCACTGAATAGTTGCCAAGTTATAATTGCCAAGGTAAAAAAAACAATTCATTTCAACTGAATTGATCTGCCGTTATTTTTGTTGCTTGTTTTTTCATCACCCTCATTAACTTTTTGGATGTTTTCTCATCTAAAAAAAAAGAAAAAAAACCTGTGGCCTTATGGTGAGTGATCAGGACCTATTGTTCTGCAGTGCTGCAGGCATCCAAGCCAACAGTAGACGTTGTGCCAATGCACTCTACCCGCAAATGCTTCACTTGACTCAGGACAGAGATGGCAATGTGTACGAAAAGTGCAAATGGCACACGAATGAACAGATCCAGTGACCAGGGGGTAAAATGTAAAGTAGGATGATAAATCTCCAGATTTAATATTAGACTATAAACCTGCACCTTTCACCATGTTTGCCATGTTTACTTTACCGCCATCATGGAGGCTGGAGATGCCACCTGGGATGTCACATTTGAAGGGGAACATTGGTAAGTAGGGATCTGTCGCATTTAAAGCTGACGAAAATGTCTAACCAAGCCTGAATTTACTATTGTCATCTTCATCCATTACAAGCCGCGAATTGTGGATGCAATGGATGAAGATGACTTAAAGTAATGGCCAATGAAAAAAAAAAAATTTGTCATTATCAAAACAGTCCTATGAAAATTTCGTTCTTAAACTCCTATGTTTTAGGAAACTAAGTAATTTTTTAGACAGACAAAATTATGCTTTGATGAATTATGAGGTTTTAAGGGGTTAAAACAAAGCCATATTTGGCGGCAAAATGTTACACAATTTACGAGCGAAACACATGCACAAAGACTTTTAGTATTAAAGATACGTATTACTACTAAGGGGTCTTGTCAAGTTAAAAAAAATGCAAAAATCAGAGGAAAACTCGGAAGTGGGTGAGCGATTTAGTATTAACCCCTAGAACAGTGACCTATTCAAATTAAATTTCCAGTCACTTGAAGTTGTGTCTCGCTGCCGCGATCAACACCTTCAAATGACTAAAAATTTGTGCAATTTGTGAAATTTAAGTCCCAACATATATCAGTGTTTCAAAATTAAAAGCACTTTTTACTTTTAACAATTGGCTATACAGGAGCCAATAAAGACGCAGAATGTCTACTGTAATCGACATCAGTTTTCTAAGGGTTAAAGATACGTATTACAACTAAGTGAAACCAAGACTTGACCCACCGCTTTGATCAAAACATACATCACTAAAACATGGCGGCGTCATGTCTGCTAGACATCGTGGCGTCATCACCTGGTCATCACGTGGCTTTGTTTGTGGATTCGTTCCTCTTTCTCAGTATTCAAACTTCAATAAACAATATATCCTTTCTTTCTTAAATATTCAAAATTGTGGGATTGACTTTAAAGTTTCATAAACAAAAAAAACTTTTTGGTAATGTGTGGCCTTAATCTAATGCGCGTGCTCATCTGAAACAGAGAAAAAACATAGTGGCCTAGGCCACACTAAATGTATGTTTGTTCCCTCGGGGGAGTGGAGACAAACAGATGAGCCGTTATGTCTCCTTGCTCATTTATTCTGGCAGTTTTGTCCACTTTGTCCACATTGATCCAGATTTTGACTGAAACATGAGACGTTGGCACACTGCTGCCCTAATGTTGGCCCATCGTCTGCGACGCTGGGCCAACATAAAGCCAGCCTTGTGTCAACGTTTCGTGTCTGCTCAGATAGTTTAACCCTTTCAGTGCGGGGATCGACTTTAGTTGCCAGATCCTCGCACTGTAAGATATTATTGTCATATTTAGCCAGGTAATAGCATATTCTACCCTTTCAGAGCGGGGACCGACTTTAGACGTCAGAATCTGACCTCTATAGACGTCAGATTCTGACCTCTATAGACGTCAGTTTCTGACGTCCATAGTCGGTCCCTGCACTGAAAAAAAATATTGGGCGTAAGTGTAGTTATCGACACCCATCCACGAAAAGATGGTATTTCATGTCACGTGGTGTTAAATTGTCAATCACCACCCGTCATTCAGTTTTGGTGTCGAGTACTACACTTGGGCCTACTACAATTGTAATGGCCGTTGACCCATAACATATGTATTTAAATGAGTCAGAAAGAGCTAACGAAGACATTTACTATTTTTTTAAATTGATTAAAAAAAAACAACAACATAATTTTGCATTTCTAAAGAATGACTTAAATTCCTAAAAGCTACGTGTTAGAGAACGAGAAAAATTATGGAACTGTTTTGCTAATAACACTATTTTGTTTTCATTTGCCATACCCACTTCAAGTCATCTTCATCCATCACAAGGCGAGAATTGCGACAGCAATTCGCAGTTAGTATTATATGAAAATGACAATGGTAAATCAAGATCTATATAGATATTTTTTGCTAAACTATCGAATTTTCCACAAAGGAGAGCAACAATGGTGGGAGTTACTGTGTAATCAGTTTTACTCAAAACACACCACTGCATTATTTTCTTTGTCTGACCACTACATTCTCAGCTGGGAATGGAGAGATATTGCTGATCAAGTACAGACCATTATGGGGGTAGGCCTAATGGTGCTATAATCAGTCAGGTGTGACCGACCTGTTCTTTATGAGGGATCCTCATTATGGTGGGATGTGTTTTAAGTCAGTTAAAACCCTCGGAGCTCTGCATTCTTAGCTGTAGAAAAGGCCTCGGCCTTCGGCCTAGGCCCTTTCTACAGCTAAGAATGTAGAGGTCCTCTGGCTTTATCCTATCAATAATCAGTCAGGTGTGACCGAGCTGTTGATTATGAGGATCTTAATTATGTTTGGATGTGTTTTAGGTCAGTTAAAACCCTTGGAACTCTACATTCCCAGCTGTGAAAAAGCATTGGCCTTTGACCTGGGCTTTTTTCACAGCTAAGAATGTAGAGTTCCTCGGGTTTTATCCTATACATATAGCCCAGTCAGGCCAGATACCGCAGACGGGAGGTCTGGCATACAACCCGATAGCTGAGATGTTTTTTTATGAATAATGGTGGTAAAGGATTCGATAACTATTTTTATACTAAAAGCTTTATTTGAAATGGGAATCATGCAAGCATTTCCTTAAAAATTTAGAAACATGAATTTTAGCATAATTTAGGCATATGCATATGATTAGCCCTGCTACCACACTAAGTCTTGATGTTTGATAAGCTAATTAGCATAAATGGCATAAATAAAATTGCTACCTGATTGCTGACTTAGTGGCATTTTGTTAAAAGATATACTACTATTCCATTTCAATATGACCATTGTTATTTGTGTCTTTCGTATACGATGTTTTTCAAGTGTTTACTAGAAGAGTTCGCTGCAAGCCACTGTCATTTTCAAATAAATCTCAAAAATATTTTTGTGTTCTATAACCACACAAAAAAACAAAGAAATTCTGGCAATCTTCTGTGATAATTCTGTTTTTTTATGAAAAGAGATGGTAAAGGATTCAATAACTGCAAGCATGCAAGCATGCAAGCATTTCCTACTAAATTTTAGAACATGACTTTTAGCATAATTCAGGCATTTCAATAACTTATGCGAAGCTAATAATATAAGTTTTGATATTTGATTAGCTCATTAGCTCATTAGCTCATTAGCATCTTGTACTAGTATTTCATTTTAATATGAACATTGTTAATGTTTGTGCTTCATATAGATCTATGATGTTTTTAAAGCTGTGGACCTGACCTGAGGGTGGATAATAAACATAACATATATGGTGAGACCATTAAAATTGGGTCGCGGCTGTCGAATTCAAGAGTAGACCTACATAAATGTAAGACGGGGGAGTTTGTTGATCCGGTCGTTTTGGCTGATTCATTGATCCATCTCAACCAATAGAAATAAACATTCCGCACTCCCACGTGGTCTGCTCAAGTTGATTCCTATGTGGTCGACCCATTAGATAATTATTCAGATAATTATAACAAATGCTGAGCTACCGCGTCATGTACCTGTGTATGATCCGTGACGTCATGACACCAGTGACGTTACGCATTTAGTGACGTCATGCCTCTAGTGACGTCACGCCCCTAGTGACGTCACGCCCCTAGTGACGTCACGTTCTTAGTGACGTCACGCTCCTGGTGACGTCACGCTCCTGGTGAGGTGACGCCTCTAGTTACGTCATGACGATGTACGGAGAACAAACAGACGGCAGAGACTATGTCAACATCAGCTGAAGAGAACCTTGTCATGTCAAGCTCATGGTCAAGTCAAGGAAACGTCAGTACAACGCCGGCTCAATGACGACCAACCATTATGACTATGGCCCAACATCTGCCCGATGTCGCTTTAATGCTGGGTGAACATTTAAATTATTTAATTCAGCGGTGGGCGGGGGCCCTAGGGTAGTGGTTAGCACCGCTGCCTTTCACGCCACAGTTCGGGGCTCGGTTCCCGGTCTCGGCGGTTTGAAAGAAACAAAAATGTTTCTCCCCCATCCACGTGTGAAAGTCAGTATTGTGGGGAGCCTCCGTGACAGAGAGGTAGCGTGCTCGGCCTCAGACCGCCAGGGCTCGAATTTCGAATCCTGTGTCTGGAGGACAGTGTCATCTCAATCATCTCACCATCCTCAGGAGGTTCTCCTGGCCCAGTTTGGCCTATATGTGCACAAAGGTGGCCTAAAGCCCGATTCATTTCATTTTTTTTAATTCAGCGGTTTATTTAGGGTTAATATTGGAGCACTGTCTGTGACACTGAAACAACTTTACACCAACATTGCCTCAACGTCTATTGTTACTGGCTGGTTAGTCCATTATGGGTTTTTCTCTGTTTTAGATTAGCGCACGCATTAGATTAAAGTCATTCATTGTTTGTTTTCTACTCAAGGCGTGCACTGAATAGTTGCCAAGTTATAATTGCCAAGGTAAAAAAAACAATTCATTTCAAGTGAATTGATCTGCCGTTATTTTTGTTGCTTGTTTTTTCATCACCCTCATTAACTTTTTGGATGTTTTCTCATCTAAAAAAAAAGAAAAAAAACCTGTGGCCTTATGGTGAGTGATCAGGACCTATTGTTCTGCAGTGCTGCAGGCATCCAAGCCAACAGTAGACGTCGTGCCAATGCACTCTACCCTCAAATGCTTCACTTGACTCAGGACAGAGATGGCAATGTGTACGAAAAGTGCAAATGGCACACGAATGAACAGATCCAGTGACCAGGGGGTAAAATGTAAAGTAGGATGATAAATCTCCAGATTTAATATTAGACTATAAACCTGCACCTTTCACCATGTTTGCCATGTTTACTTTACCGCCATCATGGAGGCTGGAGATGCCACCTGGGATGTCACATTTGAAGGGGAACATTGGTAAGTAGGGATCTGTCGCATTTGAAGCTGACGAAAATGTCTAACCAAGCCTGAATTTACTATTGTCATCTTCATCCATTACAAGCCGCGAATTGTGGATGCAATGGATGAAGATGACTTAAAGTAATGGCCAATGAAAAAAAAATATTTTGTCATTATCAAAACAGTCCTATGAAAATTTCGTTCTTAAACTCCTATGTTTTAGGAAACTAAGTAATTTTTCGGACAGACAAAATTATGCTTTGATGAATTATGAGGTTTTAAGGGGTTAAAACAAAGCCATATTTGGCGGCAAAATGTTACACAATTTACGAGCGAAACACATGCACAAAGACTTTTAGTATTAAAGATACGTATTACTACTAAGGGGTCTTGTCAAGTTAAAAAAAATGCAAAAATCCGAGGAAAACTCGGAAGTGGGTGAGCGATTTCAGTAATACCCCTAGAACACTGACCTATTCAATTTAAATTTTCAGTCACTTGAAGTTGTGTCTCGCTGCCGCGATCAACACCTTCAAATGACTAATAATTTGTGCAATTTATGAAATTTAAGTCCCAACATATATCAGTGTTTCAAAATTAAAAGCACTTTTTACTTTTATCAATTGGCTATACAGGAGCCAATAAAGACGCAGAATGTCTACTGTAATCGACATCAGTTTTCTAAGGGTTAAAGATACGTATTACAACTAAGTGAAACCAAGACTTGACCCACCGCTTTGATCAAAACATACATCACTAAAACATGGCGGCGTCATGTCTGCTAGACATCGTGGCGTCATCACCTGGTCATCACGTGGCTTTGTTTGTGGATTCGTTCCCCTGTCTCAGTATTCAAACTTCAATAAACGATATATCCTTTCTTTCTTAAATATTCAAAATTGTGGGATTGACTTTAAAGATTCATACAACTGCGAAATGGGCATGCGTGGGATGGTCAGGTGAAGGTCTACATTAGCCTATAGAGTACACTTTGACGGCAATAATATCAGCGACTGAACTGATAACAAGATACTACTTCAACGAGAAATTGGTCAAATGCTGTTTTAAAGTTAGACCAACGTCTCCGACGCTGGCCGACATTAAACCAACATTTGGTGAGTGTGCCGTGTTGGCCGGGAATGCTCACTGTCAATATGCTTAAGGTCATCTGTTTCCAGACCCCCATGATAACACAACCTTCGCGTCTCAACACAGAACCTACATCAGAGAATTGGTGAATTATTTCCTCATAGATGTCCTTCAAGTATACAGAGTTTATATGATTGAGAACTTGCTCTTAATGTGGCGATGTGTATGAAACGTATATAGTATTATTATCTTGGCTGATAACTGTGTATGTGGGGGGATATGTCATTGTGGAATGTCAAGGGGCCGTTGTTGCATTCTGGGGACACCCTTGTCCAGTATATTTTGACAGTTGACTATACCTTTAATTGTGAGAATAAAAATATTTATAAAGGTCGTAGACCCATAACATAGGTATTCAAATGAATCGGAAAGAGCTAACTAAAGCATTTATGATGATTTTAAATTGGAAAAATCCTTTGGTTTCCATGGTTTATACGAAGTCATTTCAGCATTGTATGAGTTAATCCTTTACAGGTGTAATATTGCTGGTGAAAATATCAAGGTGTATTCGCCGGATTCAAGATTGAACGGGACGAATTAATCTGGTCTACAATTACATTTATATAGTAGATGGGTCGCAGAGTGAACAATGCGGGCCCACAACGTCCACAGGAGTGGGGTTCGCCGCAATGTAAATATTATGGCTCACTAAAGCAATGGTTCACTGAAGCAAAACGACAGAGCTACTTAAAGCAAGCAGCTCTTTTTGACTTTGTAGAACGGCATTTGTAACTGGTGTCTTTTTTCAAACATTACAAATGATTCTATGATTGCGGAGTGGTAAGAATGGCGTCACAGAGGTATCCATGGCAACACGAGAAGATAATAGTGAAGACAGATGACAGAGGATAAAAAAAAACAAATCAAAGAGTTATGTGATGGGTCGGTAGACAGCGTGCGTCTGAATGCCAGATGAAGATCCAAGACGAAAAGAATGTAGACTCTCTCTAGACTGCTTCATCTCAGTATAGGAGTAGGGTTTTCTTCGATTTCTCTGTGAATACTAAACCCTTACAGCGCTGATATTTTTAAACTCTTTAAACCTTCACGATGCATTAAAGCATTATTAACATCCCTGAAAACATACTTAATTTTCCTGAAACCAAGGGTTTTAGAACGAAAATTTCCATGAAACTGGTTTACCAATACATGGCAATTTTTTTATTTTTTTCACTCACTCACATCAAATCATCTTCATCCACTAGGGTAGTGGTTAGCACCGCTGCCTTACGCGCCAGAGCTCGGGGTTCGATTCCCGGTCTCGGCGGTTTGAAAGAAACAAAAATGTTTCTTCCCATCCACGTGTGAAAGTCAGTATTGTGGGGAGCCTCCGTGACCGAGAGGTAGCGTGCTCGGCCTCAGACCGCCAGGGCTCGAATTTCGAATCCTGTGTCTGGAGGACAGTGTCATCTCAATCATCTCACCATCATCAGGAGGTTCTCCTGGCCCAGTTTAGCCTATATGTACACAAAGGTGGCCTAAAGCCCGATTCATTTCATTTTATAAGCCGAGAATTGTAACAGTAATTTGCGGCTTGTAGTGGATGAAGATTTCAATTTGAAATCATCATAAATGTCTTAAATATTCCTTTCCAATTCATTTGAATACCTATGTTATGGGTCTACGGCCATTATAAATATTTTATTTCCTTCAGCGCGGGGACCGTCTCTATACGTCAGAATCTGACGTCTACAGGCGTCAGATTCTGACGTATAAAGACGGTCCCCGTGCTGAAACGGTTAACTAATATTGATAAAATTGTGCATACAATGTTTTCAAATTATCCCCAAACACACTGAAAATTTCAAAGTTATCTGTCAAATAGCTTAAAAGTTGTTCTCTAAGATATGACATAAAATATCAAAATGACAGTTTAGTCAGGGCCCATTTTCAAAATTTCTGACTTGGTAAGGCATTTTTTAGTAGAATTTGGCATGCAGTTGTTCTTACACAATTTGGGAACGCTGATTCCAAATCTGCCCCATGCCAAGCTATATTTTGTGTTTTTCCTATTCAAAATTCAAAAACAAAATGGCCGCCAAAATTAGTGAAAATGTCACAACTTCACATCACGGCTTGGCTTACAATGAACATAAAAACATTATTTCGGTGTATTAAAACCCACCGGATCAACATACTTGAAGTCCCCTAAATTTCACCTTGTGCGTTTGCCGCTAGAGGACAAAATCCAAAATGGCCGCCACGTCAAGGTAATGTGCCATAACTTTGCTTCCAAATAACGTAGAGATGTGTTTTTGGTGTCTGCGCCAGGAAAACCACACATCGTAGTCCAGTGTAATAATAATGATTTATTTAATAAAGTCATTATTTCACAGAAGCCGAGGGAAACAAACGTAATATCCGGCATGTTGTAAAAAATGTTTAGACTATTGACAAACAATTTTTTATTATTGTTGATCATTGTCCGGCACATATATCCGTTCCAGGCATATTAGTATGTGGCCTATGTGATATCCACCTGCATCGTGTTTTTTACAGTACCGTAATGAAGAAAGCAATAATTTAAATGTGCGTTGGCCTCCGGTGGCACCCTCTTGTCCAAGCCCTGTACTAGGGTTAAGCAAAACATGAAGTTAATCCCTTAAGGTGGTCTGCATAACCATGGCAATAATGACACACATACTCGTTCCATTCCTATTGAGACAAGAAATCGTTTAAATTTAACAATTTATGATTCTAGTAACTAGGTATATTGTGCTGGTTAAAACGTGCACATCACATACAAATTATGTTTCTCAATCGGATTGACAATTTACATAATCATGATAATAGTATCATCCTAATTTTCATAATTTTGATCAGAATAGATACCGTACAAAAGCCTGGTAATGCGCTGATAACACAGTTTTCAGACATATTTTAACGAATAAAGTCCCAACCATCGGCTCCGAGATCCACACAAAGCCGTAATGTAGACTACAAATATTTCTACTCCCACAACTTGAAGGAGATAGATGATATCACCATCAATAACTATGATAAAATACAGTTACACGATATCGGAAATCTGTAATTGGGTGCGGAAATTGACTTATATATGTTTTGGGCATATAAGATTGATTGTTTAGGACACGCTAGGGTAATGTTGAAAATACTGACGATGAATTTATTTTATAAATATAGTATGAACATACACCATAACTAACCTAGTCTTGGCAACTAAATGCTATAGAGTGTCATGAACAAGTCACCAAATATTATTGGGTACACCATTGCAACAAGATATGATGCAGAATATGTGGTAATCGGGGCAATAATACCGTTGTTCGTACCACGATCAGGATGTTTTTATGAAGAATAACATAAAATACAGAAACTTTCTAGATGTGGTCGCGATATGGTAGAATGTATGAAGAATCAGTAGGTTCTGGTCATGCATGCTTCTAATCAGATATAAGCTCTCACTTTCACATAATATACAATAACAGTTGTGTCTTGAAGTGGTATGTGAGCGACCACCCTATTTTGCAGGAAGAGGTATCAATGTTAAAGACAATACGTCTTACCATATATAAAGTGATGAAATCATATGATGGACGTGAAGATATTTAGGTCCCTAATAATTATATGCCTCCTCCAGACATAGTAGATCAACCCTTTAGGCCCTAACGATGCATTAAAGCATCATTTTACATCCCTGAAAACGGACTTAATTTTTTTACAACCATGACAACTAGGGGTTTTAGAATTAAAAACTCCATGAAACTGGTTTACCAATACACGGCAATTTTCTTTAATTTTTCACCCACTTCAAATCACCTTAATCCACTACAAGCCGAGAATTGCGTCAGCAATTCGCGGCTTGTAGTGGATGAAGATGACAATGGTAAACTCAGGCTTGAAAGGATTAATTATCATTCATACAGAGTATTTATTACTTATCTATTATATTATTTTGTAATAAACATTGATCATCTAATAATCTATGCAAGACAAATGTATCCTACAGCAAAAACATTTCCATGCACACTGCGATGTTATCTCAGATGAATATATAACATATATACAGAATCAGGGAGGAGGGCAATACAGTTTCAGTTCAATGTTCAAACTCACCACTTTTGGTAAAGAACAATGTCATTCAACTATTCAAGGAACACTGGTATTTAAGTGTGAAAAATACTTAGTTACATGATGGGACGTTAAATGTTATTACGGCAATCAAACTGTCAGATACTGACAATGTGGTAGTCGTAGGAACTGATATAAACTTGCTCATTCTGCTTTCGAAACGTTCTCATCATAACAATGCCTAGCTGTGTAAACCTAGAGCTGGTGATATTTACCGTACCATTCAACCGTCTCAATGGCTTCCACAACACCAGCACATCAATTCTAAAAGAAAGACATTTAAATTAATTCATAAACATCCAGAACTAGAACCTAAGCCAATTGGAGTATTTCAATGTATTCTCTTCGTCAATAACCCCTGCCACAAAAAGTGGATATATTGTTTCTGTCGTATTATAGGCCTGTTTAGCAATAAAAACAGCTCTGGCAAGATAACAATAATATAAACATCTATGAGATTGTGGTTGGAGCTTCATTGATGGACAACGGCAACTAGTTCTCGTGTAAAAGCTTCCTGTTCAACCTGAAGAACTATCACATTTAGTTTGATTAAGTGTGAATTAGGACCACGAGAACGTAGCCAATGGCGTCCTATCAAGGAGTCGCTACATCAATTTCGAAGCTGCACAAATAAATGATCAATATATTGATGAGGGTGACTATTCTAGCATTATCATTATTCAAGATGATGGCATTCACAGCAAATCTGAGATATACACAGCAAGCCTATGTAGCTACAGTGATAAAAGTAACACATGCTATTTTTGTGCAATTTTCTCATAGTTAATGTGTTGGTTTTAAATAGTCATATTTTTTGCATTCCCCGTAATTACATGTAACACGGAAGTTTTTTGATGCTGTGTAATTTTTTTTTGTATCAGAAAATTCGTTAAGCGCCAAACATAACTTCCTACGGCATTTAGAAAAATGGTTATAGTTTTTGCTGTATGATTGGCGGCCATCTTGGATTTTTCCCTGAAAATTACATGTAATATAAAAGTTAGAGGTTATTACTGTATTGTACTAGATTTATTGGTATTAAAAACCTATGTTTAGCCTCCAAAAACAACTTTCTGGGACTTTTAGAAAAACGTTATGGTACTTTCTGTATTATTAGCGGCCATCTTGGATTTTTGCGTGATAGTTGACCAGGTGTTAGAACATAAAATGCCTCAAAACAAAAATGTTATTTTGAACTCAAAAGTCAAGTTTGTGTGTCCGCTGTGCACCCAGTCGTGATGTATAATCATGATAATTGAGACTTTATCTGCTATTTTAGCGGCCATTTTGTTTTGCAATTTTGAAAGGGAAAAACTAAAAATAGAGCTTGGCGTGGGGCAGATTTGGAATCAACATATCCGAATTGTGTGAAAACAACTACATGACAAATTCTACTAGGAAATGCCTTACAAACTTTAGGAATGCCTCTTTTTGAAAAATGGGCCCTGACTAGTTCTCCTTTCACCATCATAGTATCACTTGTCAAATGATCCAACTCCGGAACTACACAACGAAATTTCACTATTTTTTTAGGGATGTTGAGGGAAGATCACAAAAAAAATTAACACCTTTTTTTAAATTGCAACCTAGAAAATAGAAATGTAAACCAATGTTGTTTTAATGTTGGACCAGCGTCGCAGACATGCAGGTGTCGTGTCGGATTGTATCGCATTGTGTCGTCTTTTAATCAAGCGCTCCAGAATGCTTAGTGTTTCTAAATAATCCAATAATTTGAATGATTTTATCCGCTTTGTGATCTTATATTGCGTCATTCGGGAGGTATGTCATTCTTTAGAGCTGTTCTAATCAATAAAGAGGGGCTGTAATTAGATAGCCTACACGATTGTGACCACATGTGAGCGAGCAAAATAAACAAAGCAGACACACAATTCACCCAATATGGTTACTGAGAATAATGCATAGCTAACTATTACACGTATACTATAGGCTGGTTGTCATGTGATATTAAAATCGAATACCAAGTGGTTCAGATAATTACCAACTAAATAAAACCGATAATTCCATTAACCTACCAGCTAGCAAATCAACCAACCAACCAACCTGACAAATAACCGACAAATCCATCTAGTGAAAAATTAGCCAGCCAGCTGCCCAACAAACAAACAAACAAACAAACAAACAAACAAACAAACAAACAAACAAACAAACAAACAAACAAACAAACAAACAAACAAACAAACAAACAAACAAACAAACAAACAAACAAACAAACAAACAAACAAACAAACAAACAAACAAACAAACAAACAAACAAACAAACAAAAGAACAAACAGAAAAACAAACAAACAAAAGAACAAACAGAAAAACAAACAGAAAAACAAACAAACAAACAAACAAACAAACAAACAAACAAACAAACAAACTAACAAACACACAAACAAACAAACAAACAAACAAACAAACAAACAAACAAACAAACAAACAAACAAACAAACAAATAAACAAACAAGCAAACAAACAAACAAACAAACGAACAAACGAGCAAACAAACAAACAAACAAACAAATGAACAAACAACCAGCCAGAAAGTAACAAAACAAAAGAAGAGGGAGATGCTCGTTTCAGCACGTAATTTACTTCTGTTCACGTGGCTGGTGATTTTATGTAGTATAAACACCTGGACATAACACGTACGTCTTGTCAGGACTACGTGGGGGGGGGGGGGCTGAGGGCAGTCAGTCCAGCTTGAGACTTAGTGGGGGGGGGGTCCACGTGCCTGGATGCACTCCATCATCACCCGGGTATACCACAACCTTACATCCAACAAAAGATGTTGAACCAATGTTTGCTCAAGGTTGGGCCAGAGTCCCAGACTATTGGAACACTGATAAAAAAGTAGTATTTTAATATGACCGCTAGTTTTCATTTCTGTTACTTTCATGTGGTGTTTAAAAAAGTCCAGATTTGTAATTTCAGGTCTATATCTTGGTTCGACACCACAAAAATAGTTAGAAAAGACTTATCATACTTGATCATCTCTTTAAAAACCTTTTTTTCAATATGGCACTGGCAGCCCTATTGGATTTTTCCCGTTTTTAGCCACACCATATTTTTTTATTTTAATTTTTAATTATGTTTTGTGCAATTTCGATGGTTTTGGAATTTTTTTTATTAATTATTTAAATTTTGTATGCACTCCATATTTCAGCAAGATATGCCTAGACGTCTGATTTTACCCTTTTTCAAAGAGGGGGTAGTCATATCTTCAAATCTAATTGTCTCCCTTTTGTATTACATCCACCAGGAAGGTTATGTTTTGGGTCTTGATGGTTAATCTGTATGTCTGTCTGTGCCAATGTAAAAGTAATAAACGGATTTGCGTGAAATTTTTACCAGAGATGTGTTTCGGGCCAAGGAACAAGCGAATAAATTTTAGGGATAATCCGGACGATCCGGAAACAGGATCCGCGTTTCGATCGAATCACATAGATTGGTAGTAAAATACTATTTTGATCCGATTGTATAAAATACTTCTTTATGACGTCAAAGTCTCACAACTGTTGTGTATGGTTACTAGACCTATACCTGAATGAATGAATGTAATAGGTTGAATCTATGACGTCATGATTGATCATATACTATGCAGTTTTACTATATACTCACTTATTGAATGAATGCAATACAACTACTATATAGGTTTTACGATCATGAATTTCGGCAGAGGTTTGCAGTCTCTGACTGACTGTCTAGTTTATAGATTGTTTATATCGTTTTAGGTGGTCATCTTGTATTTGGATCTACAGCTTGGATTGGCTAAAAAAATAATTTGTGTGACTTCGCGCGTTAAAGATTAACAACGTTTTTCTGTACTTTATTGTTATAGAATCCGTATTTTGTTATTATGTATTAGTTTTGGACGCTGGACCAACGTTAAACCACCATTGATTCACAGTCTTGTGTCTGCTGGGAATGGTCAAATCAAAATGGAGCCACCGCTGTCTGACACAACTCGCCTCTCGTCAAGTGAACTATTTATGAGAGAGCTTGACCAGATTATGCTATTGATCTGTGTGGTTTATTTACGATCACATGTCAGGAAATTAACCCTTTCAAGCCTGAATTTACCATGGTCATCTTCATCTACAACAAGTCGAGAATTGCTGTCGCAATTCTCGACTTGTAGTGGATGAAGATGATTTGATGTGGTTTAAAAATTGAAGAAAATCACTATTAGCTGGTCAACCAGTGTAATGGAAATTTTTGTTCTAAAACTGTTGGTTGTAGGAAAATAAGTCTGTTTTCAGGGATGACAGATGCTGCTTTAATGCAACGTGAGGGCTTAAAGGGTTAACCCAGTCTAATCACGATTATGCCATTTACCACAAAACCGCTCAGCGCCACAATAGGCGTTTTTTAACTGGTTTATTCGCTGAACAACTGTTATTGATTTAACCATCAAGGTTTTAAAATGCTTGGTCTCAATTTGGACAATTGTGAGTAGCTCCCACCCACTTGAAGTTGTGGATCGCGGTAGCGAGATACAGTTGTGAATCGCGGTAGCGAGACATTAAATTGTTTAATTTAGTTTTTTCACCCTTTCCGCACGTCTTTGGACGTCATGATATGTGTTCTGTAGACGTCAGATTCTAACGTCTGAAGTTGATCACCGTGCTGAAAGAATTAAAAATGTTTATTGGTCGTAGACCCATGACATAGGAAAGAGCTAATTAAGACATTTGAAATGATTTCATCGTCTCCATGGTTTATACCAACATATTTCAGCGTTGTGAGGGGTAAAAGTTAAACACCGCTGTTTTAATAATACAAATTTATTTGTTCAAAGAACATGTTACGTTATGCAATTATTACAGGCCGCAAATTTATTTAATGCCCTTGGCTTGACCTTGGCTTTATCTTGAATACTACATGCGTTAACATGGTAACTCACCACCGGTTCTTCATCAACATGCAAAATATTGCTGGCCTATCATCAGCAATAGCTTAGCTAAGCATAGCTTCATGAATTAGTGAGTTCATATTACATAGTGACTGTTTCTTTCAGAAAATACACTTTCAGCGGCTTTCTCCCACTAGTCCAGGAATTTTAGGTTTTTACATGGAAAGACATATTTGCCTTTAAGTATACCTAAAATTCATGGAATATCCGGAAAATGCCGTACGATGAAGAAATACGGGAAGAGTTGATGTAATAGCGATCCATCCATATTTTTTTTATTTTCCAATCCATTCGATCAAATCAGGGCCGGATGCAGGTCGGACGGGTCACTTGAATCACCTGACCCTGTCATGCTTTATTTACAGCTTGAAAAATTTCAATATTTCTCCGGGAGAAAACAGCTGTTCTGTTCTGTTCAGCTGTTCTGCTTATGCTACTACTACAACACACACATCCCGAAGCATTGTGCCCCTTATTTATTTATGTAAAAATAATCGCATAAATCTGTTATTGCAGAATATCCTTGTTATATTTGATTATTAATAAAGTTTTATAACGCCTCATTAAGATGTAATAACTCACTAATTTAGAGCATTAAAACGCCTTATTAAGGCGATATTACGCCTTAATTCAGGGCGCTATTACGCCTTAAAATAAGGCGTTATTACGAGAGTAATTACACCTCCCTGGTGTAAGTTTAACCCTTTAACCGCCAAATTATTCAATCTGAATTTTCAGCCACTTGAAATTGTGTCTCGCTGACGCGATCCACAACTTCAAGTGAGTGAAAATTATTCAGATTTGACAAAATGGAGGTCAACTGTTTTCAAATATTGCTGATTAATGTCATATTTTATTTTAACATGTTTAAAAAGTGGTACGTAATGTGCTAATAAAAAATGAAAACCCGCATATATGCGACACCGGCGGTTAAAGGGTTAAGTGCCGACTCCTGTAGATTGTAGCTACATAACCTGGGAAAGCTAATCCAGCATTCGTTCAACGTCTTGTGCGTTGACTGGGTCTCAGTTCACTGTAATCAATCATTGCTTGAGCGTCTTGTGTTTGCCGCGTTCTCAGGGGGTGAGAGCTTACCAATGCTGTGTTAATGTTGTGCCAACGTCGTAGACGATGGGCCAACATTAACCCAGCATTGGTTTGACGTCTTGTGTTCGCCACGCGTTCAGTGGGTCAGAGTTCACTCTGAACCCGGAATCCTGGAATCCGTCCCCAAATCAGGTGAGTTTTCTCAGCAGAGATCTCACCCAGCGAGCACGAGACATTGAATCAATGTTAGCTTAATGTAGGACCATCGTCGCAGACGGTGCCAGTTATCAGGTTATACTCCTGGTGATAATTACACATGTCTGGCGTGAATTCAGACAGATAACATAATATTGGCCAGCGTCGCAGACGATGCAGTGCCGGAGATAAAGAAACGCACCATGTTTTGCTGGAGATGCTGGGGAATAGGAAACGCATCGTGCAGTGCTGTGGATAAAGAAAAGCACCATGCAGTAATGACAATCAAGAAACGCACCATTCAGTGCTGGAGATCAAGAAACACACCATGCAGTGCTGGGGATCAAGAAACGCACCATGCAGTGCCGACCGAGATCAAGAAACGCACCATGCAGTGCTGGCCGAGATCAAGTAACGTACCATGCAGTGCTGGGGATCAAGAAACGCACCATGCAGTGCTGGGGATCAAGAAACGCACCATGCCGTGCTGGCCGAGATCAAGAAACGCACCATGCAGTGCCGGAGATCAAGAAATGCACCATGCAGTGCTGGGGATCAAGAAACACACCATGCAGTGCTGGGGATCAAGAAACGCACCATATAGTGCCGACCGAGATCAAGAAACGCACCATGCAGTGCTGGAGATCAAGAAACACACCATGCAGTGCTGGGGATCAAGAAACGCACCATGCAGTGCCGACCGAGATCAAGAAACGCACCATGCAGTGCTGGCCGAGATCAAGTAACGTACCATGCAGTGCTTGGGATCAAGAAACACACCATGCAGTGCTGGGGATCAAGAAACGCACCATGCAGTGCTGGCCGAGATCAAGAAACGCACCATGCAGTGCCGGGGAGCAAGAAACGCACCATGCAGTGCTGGGGATCAAGAAACACACCATGCAGTGCTGGGGATCAAGAAACGCACCATGCAGTGCCGGGGATCAAGAAACGCACCATGCAGTGCTGGGGATCAAGAAACACACCATGCACTGCTGGGGATCAAGAAACACACCATGCAGTGCTGGGGATCAAGAAACACACCATGCAGTGCTGGGGATCACTAAACGCACCTGCCAGTGCTGGAAATCAAGAAACGCACAATGTAGTGCTGGCCGAGATCAAGAAACGCACCATGCAGTGCTGGGGATCAAAAAACGCACCATGCAGTGCCGGCCGAGATCAAGAAACGCACCATGCAGTGCACCATGCAGTGCCGGGGATCAAGAAACGCACCATGCAGTGCTGGGGATCAAGAAACACACCATGCAGTGCTGGGGATCACGAAATGCACCTGCCAGTGCTGGAGATCAAGAAACGCACCATGCAGTGCTGGGGATCAAAAAACGCACCATGCAGTGCCGGCCGAGATCAAGAAACGCACCATGCAGTGCACCATCCAGAGCCGGGGATCAAGAAACGCACCATGCAGTGCTGGGGATCAAGAAACACACCATGCAGTGCTGGGGATCAAGAAACGCGCCATGTAGTGCTGGGGATCAAGAAACGCACCATGCATTGCCAATTGCCATTGCCAACATTTTTTGCAATTTTTAAATTTCAGGTTTTATGTTTTTATTTTTCTAACTTATAAAAAGTACTACAATTGCCTTAAATTGTATATTTTAACGAAAAAAACCTCGTAATATTGGGCTTATTAAGAGGAACCCAACTATTTGCGTTTCCGATTTTTTTTTTATTATTCCGAATTTAAATGAAAAAAATGTCCACCACCCCCTCTTTTTCACTTAAAATTACAGCTATGTCCCTTCGCTTGCAAATTCTGGATGGGGACCTAACTTTATGAGAAAATAAAATATTGTATCAAATAAACTTTTTTTTCTTCATTTTTAGTTACAAAATTGGCGCAAAAATGATAATATAATCAAGAATAAATATAATACAATTCATAGAATTGTAATGCAATGACAAAATTGACGTTGATAATAAGACGTTGTAACCATATTATTTGGTTAATTTGAGGCCCACGTTTGATATGTTTTCATTGACCGATTAGAAGGAATAAATATATGTATGTGTTTTCTATGTCTAAAAATGTAATATTTGGGCCAAATTGGAGCCATGTTGACAGCTCCCTTTATTCAGTCAAAATCAGCCTTCGCATCCTTGTTTTCCCTGGAACCGTCTTTGTTTTTCAATCTAGCACAGAGAAAACCGTTTGTAGTAATATTGATATGTACTGACACATATTCAAACAATATCAAATACCAATTTAAAATAAAAAATAAACCATCACTAATCTTCTGTTATTTTCCAATTATGATCCAAATCTGGTCAAAGTGGGATGAATAAGCTGTAAAATAGTTCAAAGTATGACACATTCAAATTATATTTTGTATGGCCAATATATTTTTCATAGCAATAGGGACATTTAACAAATAATAAAATACGCACTTATTATATATACGTATTTTTCTATGAGCATGATGGTTTGTCAAATCTCGCGATGTGTATACACCTATCTAAAACAATAAAACTATGCCAATAAGATTTTTTGAAGCTCAATGAATACACATATTGAACTAAAATGTTATTGATGATCCAAATTATTTGATAATCATCACTAAAATAAATGAAATGAATCGGGCTTTAGGCCACCTTTGTGCACATATAGGCTAAACTGGGCCAGGAGAACCTCCTGAGGATGGTGAGATGAATGAGATGACACTGTCCTCCAGACACAGGATCCGAAACTCGAGCCCTGGCGGTCTGAGGCCGAGACCGGGAACCGAACCCCGAACTCTAGCGTGACAGGCAGTGGTGCTAACTACTACCCCAGGGCCCCCGCCCGGTTATTATTTAAAAAAGATTTTGTATGCATGTGCAACCATACATATAACAACATTAGAGACACATATGTTGTTAATATTTATTTACTTTATAGGTAAATATGGCAAAAATGTGATCAATAGCTCAATAACTCAATAACGATTTATCTTCTTAACCATGGAAATATTACCGATGTGACTAATCGGTGTAATGTAATATTAAACTCTTTAAAAAAATGTGTGAGAATTATAAATAAAATGTATCCCTGCTTCCATTTAGGCTAGATATGATTTTATATAGTAACTATTCAAATTTGAACAATATGACATGCTAGATATACATATTAGAATAATTTACTTCATTTTTGTCTAATTCACCATGTACACACTATTCAAGTAAAAAAAAAGAAGATTATTGAGTTACATGTATGCGTGCTTTGCTACTTTTATCATAAAATTGATCTATTTGCTCAATATAATGCAGCTTACGAGCTCCATTTTGTAGAGCCCAAGCTGTATCTGAAACTAAGATTTGAAGCCACAGATTGCGAGGGTACAAATACGTGTAGTGATTCCTATGAGCGCTCACGGCTAAGGCTTGGCCACAATTTATCAAGTCAAAAATAGATTTGTTAGAATCAGTGAAATTTTACCTATATTTAGCCATTTAAGCTCGTTGTCAGCTACGTCGTTAAGATTTTGTGGGAATGTTTTCAAAATTAGTGTGTAGATCGCTCTCACGAACCGCCATGATAACAAACATTGATTTCCCTGTTCAAATACATTTCACCATCCACGCCCATACCTTCGTGGTGTACAGCTGTCCACGATTACACTTCATAGACCCCTCCAACATAAACAGAGCCAAACATTTTTTTCTCTTTTTTTTTAGAGGGCTCCCATCTCAATATTAAAGAGGATATAATGAAGTACATGTCCTCCAATTTTGACAGCCTTATCATTTTTTTAAACTATCAGGTCAAAATGTCGAGCTTATTACGTCCACTATAATCACTCCAGTGCGCCATGCACACACACGGCTACACTGGGTTAATGTTGGGCCAGCGTCGTAGACGGTGGACCAGCATTAACCCAGTATTGGGTCAACGTCTCTACACTTGGAGCTGACACGATACCCACTCGATGTTTAATGTTGGGCCAACGTCCCAGACTACAGCCAGCATTATAATAACATTGATTCAACGTCTAAGGTTGGCAGAGATCATGCCAGCAAATTAAATCTCCGCCGACGCCCACATTGATCGTTCATTAGGCTGCCACAAAAACACCTAGCATCCAGTTTACATGTTGGGAAAAACACCAGTACACGCAAGGATGATGATAATGATGAAGATTTTGAGACTGGCTGATCGATCCAGAGGGGGGGGGGGGGGTGAGGGGCTTCCCTTTTTTGTAATTAAAATATCCTAAGGGGTCTTGTTAAGTTAAAAAAAAATACGAGAAAAACTCGGATTGGCCAGATCCCACCCACCTACCCCACTATCCACTATTTGTTTTTGAAATATGTACAAATAGAAAAGCAAAATCACCAACCTTGACATGACCCCTAACGTCGCTCGTATCTGAACTTGTCAATAATTTTGACATGAAAACTGTTTTTGACAACCTGGTATTTTTGAATGGTGTTTTTTATTTGCTGAGAGGACTTAAAAGTCATTGTTGTTTTAGCCTAAATCAAACGAGGACAAACAGATACCATTTCCTCAAGTTATGGATGCGCCCCAGAGCGTATGCTTAATGACAGTTATGCAAAATCTCAGATCATCATGTAAGTTATAATAATTATTAAGGTTATTTATCAGGTAACAAGTAGGGTTTGTGTTTGACTGTATTACCTCTTGTTCCGCTGAATGGTTGATTTCTATTTTTTATTCATTTGAAGCTGGAATTTCTGACGCAATTTCAAGCTTCAAATGTGGAAAAACATCCCTATATTTACAAAAAAATATAAATCTATTTGGTTATTGATAATTCGATAATTTACCACGAACAATTTAATTGATTTTAGTGATGTTTTATGACGCTTGAAATTGTAATAAGCGTATCTCATATACGGTCTTAACAACATACCGATACGTGGGGAGGATAAGTCTGTAGAAAGCCTTGCCATGCTGAAAAATTCTATTTTTCGTCATTTGAAGCTGGAATTGCTAACGCAATCTCCAGCTTCAAATGACGAAAAATATGTTTATTTCCGAAAACGAAAAACAAACATATATATCTGAGATTAAAGTATTTAATTAAATCGGCGTTGAATTAGCGTCTCCTGTTTTCTGAGATGTTGGAAGGAAGGGGAATGCACCCAGTCAAACTCATTGTGGCTACCAATACTTCAACACTCGAAAAAGCCATTTATTATGGCTATTATTACTTCAAGGCTCAGTAGAGCCCATTGAGTTAGGCTACCAATTCTTCAACACTCGAGCAAGCCCATGGAGGCTACCGATACTTCAACACTCATGAAAGTCCATTGTGACTACCAATAATTTCCACAAGAAATTATTCTATTTCGCAGATACACATGTATTCCATAAGACACCCAAGTGCTGACAGTTCCGCCAGTACTTGGTCCGTAAGGCGTCCAAGTACTGACAATTCCGGTATATGGTAGTAAGGCGTCCAAGTGCTGACAGTTCCGGCAGTACTTGGTCCGTAAGGGGTCCAAGTACTGACAATTCCGGTATATGGTAGTAAGGCGTCCAAGTGCTGGCAACCCCGGCAGTGCTTGGTCCGTAATGCGTCCAAGTAGGCCTACTGACAATTCCGGCATTATGGTAGTAAGGCGTCCAAGGCAACCTGGCAACCCCGCTGCCGCCAACCTCGGCAGTACAAGATGCAGACTCTTTGATTGAGCACCGGCTCGTTGGGTCAAAGGTTGCCCAAGAACACACAAATCGTTGTCTCAATGTCGGCTCAATGTTGGTCCACAGTCTACGACGGTGGCCCGACATTGAGCCGACATTGAATCAACGACTGGTGTTCGCCGGGAATTCACCTAGGAATCTGGATCAGATATTCCTAGTGAAGTGCAAAGCCATTCCATCTCCGTGGGAGGCGCCGGCCCGAGGCTCCCACAATACTCAATATTTTATGTATGGAATTTCCGATTTATTGATGTTCGTGTCGTGAAATAATTCTTCTTGAGAGACAGAAGCTTGAATTGGCGTGATTTTGTTGTGGGTTAGGGTGATTACTAATACTATATTTTCCAAAAAACATTGACCTAGCAAAAGTGAAGTAGCCAGTAGCAAAATATATGAACGGCAAAATTAATTTAACTGCTGACGCAAATATCTCAGTCGCAAAATTTGGCAGTAAATTCGCACAAAAAACTATATGTGACAGCTTGGCCACCCCTGATTTTAAAGTGAGGGTATGCAGCGATTTGTACACCATTGACTATATTATACATGCATCAGACTGGCAGCAACGTATCGCAGAAAGAATAGCTTCTCATTAACAGCGCTACGGATGCCTGTGAGTCAAACGATGTGAACTATAGCTAACGGAGGCTCAATATTTGCCCTTTGAATGTTAAATGCATCCAGCATTAGCCCAGGAAACACGAGACATTGAGCCATTGTTGTTTTAATGTTGGTCCAGCGTCGCAGACGATGGGCCAACATTAAAACAACATTGGCTCAACGTCTCGTGTTTGCTGGGAGTCGTCCACCCGGCGTTCTCTAAATGCTGAGCCGGCATCGCCAATGCTGAGTCAGCGTTAGTTCAACACCTTTTATTTGGTATGAAGACAAACATGCACCATGTCATGTCAATCAATTAAGTTACCGCCAACGCCCTCCTTGATCATCTCAACCAATACACGACACGTTGAATAAATGCTGTTTTAATGTTGGCCAACCGTCTGCGACGCTGGCCCAACATTAACCCAGCATTGGCTCAACGTCTCGTGTTTGCTGTGATGGTGGCTGTAGATGTCACATGCTCTCTATTTTTGTGTGACCATTAATACTTTAGATCCAGACAGCACGCACTGGAATAATCTATGCTCCTGCCCAGCAAACACGAGGTATTCATCCAATGCTGTTTCAATGTTGGGCCACCGTCTTCGACGCTGGCCCAACATTGAAACAGCATTGGGAGAATTCCTCCTGTTTGCTGGGTGAACCCTGGTCTTGATATGCTCCTGAATGTTTAACCCTTAACCCTTTCACCGCCGGTCCCGAATATATTCGGTTTTTCATTTTTTATTAGCAAAATAAGGTACCACATTTTAAACATAATAAAGATTAAATGTGCCATCAATCAGTGAGATTTGAAAATAGTTGACTTCCATTTTGTCAAATCTGAATAATTTTCATTCACTTGAAGTTGTGGATCGCGTCAGCGAGACACAACTTCAAGTGAGTGAAAATTCCAATTAAATAATTTGGCGGTAAAAGGGTTAACCCTTGAAGCGCTGAAATATTTTTGTATAAACAAAGGGACCAAAGGGATTTTTTCAATTTGAAATCTTTATAAATGTCTTTCTTAGCTCTTCCTGCATTATTTGAATACCTATGTTATGGGCGTAGAGTTTAGGCCGTTATTTATTTGAATACCTATGTTATAGGCACCATGTCATGTAAATAACGGCCTAAACTCTACGCCCATAACATAGGTATTCAAATAATGCAGAAAGAGCTAAGTAAGACATTTATAAAGATTTGAAAATATATGTTTATATTATCTAGAAATGTAAATTTTGGAACTATTTTTGAAAGAGCTAAAAAATTAAAAAAAAATTCCGGCCGTCATGATAATTATTATACACTAGTTTAGATGAACAAATGGAGGGCCGGAAAAAAAAAATAGTTCCAAAATTTACATTTCTAGAAAATATAAACATATATTTTTCCTAAGTCGATCCTCGCGCTGTAAGGGTTAAACCGCTGAGCACGACGACTATAGTCGACTCGTTTTAAGTCAGTTTAGCCGTTGAAATCGCAGTTATTGGGAACGAGATGCGTGTTTAAACATCAAGATTCAGTTGGTCTCAAATTCAACAAATATTAGTAATTTTCACCCACTTGAAGTTGTGGGTCGCGGCAGCGTGTATATTTCCATAAATAAAATGAAAATGCGTCTGGAATTCCTGATTTAAAACACAGGATGACAGAAACATACAACTTAGCAGCAAAACGGTTATTATGCTGCAGTCTGAGATAAGGCCACACTAGTTTTTTCTCTGTTTTAAATCAGCGCGCGTATTAGATTAAGCCTGTACGTTGGGTGGATGCCAATTTCAGGAAAGATAATGTAAATTGATCTAGCTGTGTGTCTTTTAACTCTTTCAAAAATAGTTCCAAAATTTACATTTCTAGATAAAAATGTTTAGATTTTTTTCCGGCCCTCCATTTGTTCATCTAAACTAGTGTATAATAATTATCATGACGGCCTAAACTCTACGCCCTACTCTTTTAGAATAATTCCAAGGGCTCTCCAGCTCACAGTTCACAGTACAACACTGTATTCTCCACGCCTTTGAATAGATTGGAGCAGTTTATGTAAACATGTGTCTTTTTTTTAATGTGAAAATATCTGTATTCTAGTCGGTGACATTACTTAGCTTAGATTATTTCTTTAAACATATATTTTTTTAATAATTAAAAGAAGCATATATATATTTTTATTTTTTTAAATATCCAAGTTAAAAAGCTGGGTACATTTTGTATAAAAAAAAAAAATCTTTAGATTCGTTTTTTAGTTACAAAAAATAAACAATTTATGACATAACATTTTACTATTTTTTTAAATTTGAGAAAAAACTATAGGAAAATAGAATTGCCAGATTGTTTTTAAAATAATATATAAATTAAATTTTCAGTCACAAATACAGCAAACACAAGAAAATTTACGCAGTGTTGGTTTAATTTTCGCCCACCGTCTTTGACATTAAACTAGCATTGGGCCACAGTAAGCACGATATATCTACCCGAAGTTTAACCAAAGTTGTGCCAACGTCGTAGACGGTGGCCAGCATTGGTCAGACATTGGGTAGATGTACCGTGCCTTCTGCACATGTAAATATACATGCTAGACATTGTGAAATGAAATGAGTTTCAGGCCACATTTGTGCACATGAGGCCGAGCACGCTACCTTTCGGTAATGGAGGCTCTCCACAATAGTAAATCTATACGAGTGAGCGCAGAAGAAACATTTTGTTTACTTGAAACTTGAAGGCAAGATTGGAGCTCGAGCCCGCGATCTCCGACTTTCAAAGCAGGCAGCTGCACCAGGGCCCCCGCCCTAGACATCGTGATAGCATTGTGCGCGTGGCACTCAGCTGGCCCAGAGAGACGTGTGTCACGTCACCCTAAACAATGTGCCAGACCTATAGAAACAATAATGGCGGGCGTGAAAATGAATGTCCCTAGTCACAGGGAACAGTAAAAAACATGGAATAAGGAACGATCCCGTGTTACGGGAAACAGTAAAAAACATGAGTGGCGCCGTCACGCGGCAAACTGAGCAACTAGCGTGACAGAGGTGTTTCTCCTGACCAATTATTGATATTTTTTTGTTGTTTCTCAGACGACTTCTTTGGACATTTATACTAGCAGTGTAAGGCCAACATTTATTGTCCACATGTCTGGCTCCATAATAAATAGGTGACTATTGAGTTTCTCTAATTCGCTCACTTGAAAGTGTGTCTCTTTGTCGCCATCCACTGAATACAATTTGTCAAATCGGCGGTGAAGATTTTTTAAACTTTGCTAATCGAATATACTTTCAACCTTCAAAATATGCTATTTAAACATGCTACTTAAAACCCTTTTTTCGTTCCTATTTTTAAGCCCTTTACTATCTAACCCTTGCCTGCTGATTTTTTCGTCTATATTTCTCACCACTTAAACCTGGAATTGCTACAGCAATTTTCAGCTTTAAATGGTGAAAAATATTTGTATTAGTGCTATTAGTTTCACTCTTTCTGTTCTGAATATTTTAAAAATAAATCTGACGGATTAGACAGAATTTTTTTTAGTTTTGGTGTATTTTTTTTGAAGCACAGAACGTGAGTGGCTCTCAGTCTATTTGTGACGTCATATAAAAACCGCTGTGAGTTACTCATGGGGCTCAAAGAGTTAATCGGCTAATTTGGTCTATATGAGTTTTCTTGTTAACCCTCATCCTGCTGATCACGACTATTGCCGTTTTTAATCAGTTTTATTAGTCGACCAAATCACTGTCGGAGATCGCGGGTTCGAACCCCACGCTGGCCTTCAAGTTTCAAAGAAACAAAATATTTCTTCCCCGCATACTCGTAATGATTCAATATTGTGGAGAGCCTCCGTGACGAGAGAAGTAGCGTGCTCGGCTCGAATTTCGAAACCTGTGTCTGGAGGACAGTGTCATCTCATTCATCTCACCATCTTCAGGAGGTTATCATGACCCAGTTTAGCATATATGTGTACAAAGTTGGCCTGAAACCCCATTCATTTCACTTCGTTTGGGACTTCGTGTCACTCAGCTGGCTCAGGTGGCTCAGGTGGCGTGTCCCGTCACGCTAACCAATGTGACAGACTTATAGAAACAATGACGGCGGGCGTGAAAATGAATGAATGCTCGCTAGTCTCAGGAAACAGTAAAAAACATGGGATATTCATACTAGCAGTGTAAGGCCACCATTTATTGTCCACATGTCTGGCTGTATAATAAAAGACTATTAACCCTTACAGCGCGGGGATGGACTTTACACGTCAGAATCTGACGTCGGTAGACGTCAGATTCTGACGTCCAAAGTCCATCCCCGCAGTGGAAGTGTAAAAATATTTATAATGGCCGTAGACCCATAACATAGGTATTCAAATGAAGCGGAAAGCGCGAACTAAGACATTAATGATTATTTCAAATTAAAAAACCCATTGGTCTCCATGGTTTATACAACAGAATATCAGCGCTGTAGGGTTACTCTAATTCCCTCACTTGAAATTGTGTCTCGCTGTCGCCATCCACAAAATACAATTTGTCAAATCGATGGTGAGGATTTTTAAAACCTTACTAATTGAATATACATTGTACTTTCAACATTTAAAATATGCTACTGAACCTGCTGATTTTTTTGTTTTCTATTTTTTAGGATTTTAAAGCTGGAATTGCTAACGCAATCTCCAGCTTTAAATGATAAAAGAACTTTTATTAGTGATATTAGTTGCACAATTTCTGTCCTTAATATTTTAAACTGAATCTGAAATTGGACAAAATATATACTTCTCAGTTTTGGTGTACTTTTTGTTCTGTTAAATTGGTAACTGTGAGTTTCCTTGTTAATAGGTGGATTGTTATTATTATTTAAATTTAGAAAAAAATGATATTAGAAATATTTTTGACTTTATTAGATATCATAGATAAAACAACTATGGCATGTGATTTGTACCACCGCAGTTCGTTTGGAGGGGCAACTACATTTTAAACTAGTTTTTTTACCAGATTCCGTAGCCGTTTTTGCTCATCACAGTGAGTTTGAAGCGGATCTGACTCAATTCTCTTTGGTTAGTGAGATAGTGTGATACATCTTTTCTAAGCAATCGGACCAATAGCGAACGAGTGCTGTGGGTCAAGGATAAAAAAACCTTGACAATATAATAACGAAATTCAAACTGCGATATATCGAAAACCGTTCATCTGAGGCTAAAAACGAGTGACAATTCGGTTCCTCAAGCTGAAAAAGCACAGTTTACACGATGGCACAAATCCCCTATTATAGCTCACTTGTCCACACTCTGTCACTATAGCCTGAGCTGTATTATAGTTTGTCTAGTTTTTCCCTACATGTGTGGCGTTTTTATTAATTCTGTCATATTATAATTTCAATAATGCATGTGCCTCATGACGCTACCCACTGGATACACAAGGTTGTTACGGCGTTCAATCAACGTCATTGACGTTGATTTAACGTCGCAAAAACGTCGTGTGTCTAGTGGGCAACACCATTGCACCAATCACATGTCAGATGGTGATAACACGTGACGTGTAGGCCCAGCAGACACAGGACGTTGGATCATTGTTGGTTTAATGTCTTCTGTCTGCTGGGGGCCTACTCAATGCATCATCTCACAGAGAGTGGATCGGGGGAGGATTGCCCTACAGCTGGAGCCTGCTGAAATCTGGCCTTGTTTACACATCATTCCCAGAAATAGTGTCATTCATTGACGTCATAATGTGACGTCATAAAGACGTCACCGTCTGCCATGTGTTAACCCTTCCACCGCCATTCCCTGATATAGTAGTTAGGATCCGTTTTATTAGCAGGTTTAAATTTAATCAGAGTTATTGGCAAATAAAAGTTTGTTTAAACCGCAATACTTGCCAATGTTTGGTCTGAAATTAAACAAATCTGGGTATTTTACCCCCTTGAAGTTGTGGGTAGCGGTAGATATTTAGGGTAATTACCGAGACACACTAAAGCTATGAGTGTTCATGTTATCTGAAATTAGTGTTGGAGTTACATATTTTTGACTGGGAAACTGATACCTATTACAGCTTTTTTGCAAATTCGCGTTTTACTCTTACTGGTAAGGTGAAAAAGATATCGTTGTCTAATGTTATGCAAGTGAAGTTTTATTCATATCGAATGGATACAAATATTGCTTCAGCAATTGTTTAGTTAGTTTGAAATACAATTCAAGCTGAAAAATTATATCATTGTATATATCATTGACCTTCAGTAGATTCAAATGTAATAAGATGGGATATGTGTGGTGAAATAGTGGCTTCTTGTTTTTATTTTCACTGCACATTTTTTGCAACCTAATCATCTTTTTGTATTTGTTCCCCAAGCTAGCATACACTAATTAATATGTAGGAGTGTCAATGAATATTAAAGCAATATTAAAGCACTTTGTGGAATTACTTTTTTTTTCATTATACCTAGTGTTTTAACCATTTTATTTTATTTTTTATTCACATGATCTTCCCAGGTTAATAGCTGAGTATTTATTTCTAGACCAAGGTAAATAAATCCATTCACTTGTTCAAGCTGTTTATTGTCGATTTCTTACCTAGAAACAATAAACGTGGTTGATGAACAATCGTCAATTTTGATTTATTTACATTCAATTTTAGCCATATAAATTTTGATAATTCCTTATTTATATTATTAAATTATTAACAATAAATCATCATCATTGTACCATCTGCATATATTATAATTTAAATATTTGCTTGCTGGTGCCATATTTATAAATAGATAATGAATAGTAATAGGCAGATAAGTTAACCTTGGGGTACTCCACTAGAGGTAAAACGTAAAACTTAAATTTGTTTAGTCTTTTCAAAGTCAATAGCGAGGTTGTCGTAATGCCTTATGAGTTCATGTTTAAAATAAGAAAGCGAATCGGCGTCCCTCAATTACCATGGAGAGCATTTCACAGTGGAACAAATCTATTAAAAAAAACTATTTCAAAACAGCTTGCATGCGTAAAACAAGGTCCGCATTGCCCGATTATCGGGTTTCTTAAATGTCTTATTATTGAATGGTATCCACGCCAGCGACAATTCCGTCTTAGTGGAAGTCTCCTGTTTTCTACTTGTATAAATGGTTTGATAAGTAAATAATATTACCATGTAACTGTTACAGTAATTTTAAAAACAATAAATGAGCCTGGGTAAGAGATGAATTTGAAAATATTTGTACATCATTATGCAAAGATAGAAGCCTTCAATACAATTTCACGTTGGTACGATAATGGATGCAAATAGGGTAGGCTATGGTTTATCTTTGCTCGTAATTAATTTCAGAATAATGCAGAATGTAGCGAGTAGCAGCTTTTTGTGTTGACTCAGTTTATATCTGAAACTGAGGCTCTGAAAGGAGCCGTTTTGTGTGATCAAATCAGTGAGCTCTATATCATAGCACTGCAGGAGGCGGTGTCTGTTCTTGAGCAATGAGCTCTTTATCATTACATTGCTAGCTTGAATGATGGCACGGCGGACGCCGATGGTTAGCTAAAGATGACGGTTCAATGATGGTGGTTTCAAATACACTGCTCAGAAAGCAGAGCACATCTCAAAAGTGTCAGTCCTTGCCCTTTCATCTGGTGACTGGTCGCTCAAACGGCTGGTTCCTTGTCTCCCGGACTTACTTGCCAATGTTTTGTACAATCATCTACCCCACCAGGTGAAACGAGAGAGGCACTATTCTTTGAAACTCAATGACCGTGACCTCCTTTGTTTTCACCGATATGGCTAATACAATGATGTATTGTGGAGGGGTCTTATATAACCTTCTTTTCACCGAGTGTCGTCACTGAGTTTCACAGAAAGAAGCATGGGGGAGGGGGTCTTATATAACCTTGTTTTCACCGAGTGACGTCATTGCGTTTCGCAGAATAAGGTTTATATCAAAACTAGTGCATAATCTCGCGTCAGCCCTCGCGCTGCGCGCTCCTATGATCTGAAACTGCACTAGGACACAGTACACTAGAACAATATTCTAAGTTACATCGTTCTGTTACATTTATTCATCAATCCCCTAGCATGAAGGCCCCATGCGAGATTGGTGTTTGTAGCACCAAGATATCGCATGTGCTACGCTCGTTGTAGAAGCTAGCTTGTCTAAAATGTTATAGTCGAAAGTATACTAATACGGGCGAATATATCGTAAATGAAATGAAATGAATCGGGCTTTAGGCCACCTTTGTGCACATATAGGCTAAACTGGGCCAGGAGAACCTCCTGAGGATAGTGAGATGATTGGGATGACACTGTCCTCCAGACACAGGGTTCGAAATTCGAGCCCTGGCGGTCTGAGGCCGAGCACGCTACCTCTCGGTCACGGAGGCTCCCCACAATACTAACTTTCACACGTGGATGGGGAAGAAACATTTGTGTTTCTTTTAAACCGCCGAGACCGGGTACCGAACCCCGAACTCTGGCGTGAAAGGCAGCGGTGCTAACCACTACCCTAGGGCCCCCGCCCATATCGTAAATAATCCTATTATAAAATACGTCGTGGTTCATTAACAGCTACCGTATAGCCTAGTGAATGTTTATTATAATGTTAACAGCTGCGTCCTGTCAATATTAATATTTCTAAAAAGAGCTTTTTTATATATGTATATTAGATCCGCGCAAAAACGAGATATGATAATGTTAATTTCATGTCGGTCTATTTTTATGACGCCAGGCCAACATCTAACCAATATTTTATAAACATAACCTGTCTGCTGGAAATTCCATGTTTCTGTTTTCAAAATAGTTCAAAGTAGCCTTATCGCTGTGTTGAGTGACTAAAAGGAACTGGAGTAGCCCCAAGGTATGTCTGCAGTCCAACCACTCAAATCTCCCAAATCTCATCTATTTGGTCTATATTTTCCGCCCTAGCTCATCGCTGGTCCCGACTGGCTGTTGACGAACTCGTCTTGGTCTGAACATATATTATCAATATCATTGTTTTAACCCTTAACCCTTTAACCGCCGTTGCCGCATATATTCGGGTTTTCATTTTTTATTAGCACATCAAGTACCACATTTTAAATATGTTAAAGATAGAATGTGACATCAACCAGCAAGATTTGAAAAGAGTTGACCGCCATTTTGTCAAATCTGAATAATTTTCACTCCCTTGAAGTTGTGGATCGCGTCAGAGAGACACAACTTCAAGTGGGTAACAATTCAAATTTAATAATTTGGCGGTTAAAGGGTTAAAGCGCTGAATTTTTTTTATATAAATCATAGAGAAGGTTTTTTCAATTTGAAATCATCACAAATGTCTTAGTTGTCTCTTTCCGCTTCATTTGAATACCAATATGTATGTTATGGGTCTACGGCCAATAGAAATATTTTAATTTTTTCATCGTCTACAGACGCCAGATTCTCACGCATAAAGAAAGTCTCCGCGCTGAAATTATTAAATATTATTGTGTCTATTATGCAATTATTTTTAATTATAATATAAATACAGAGTTTTCGTGAAATGAAAGCTCTTTTTATTGGACACAAAATAGATTATTAATCTTAGGTGAATCCCAAGCTATGTAATTCATGGTTCGTTCGGATATCGATTTGTTTGTAACAGTCTCTTTTAGCAATGAAATCTTAGAGGCTGGTCCAAGCCAAAAAATAATCCGAAAGAAATATAAATTTATATACCAGATCCTATGTCTATCAAGAAAATCCCACCTCCTCCCGCTTCCATTCGCTGCAAGTTTTTTGTTCATTTTTCTTCTGACCGTTTTCACACCCTCCTCAACAACAGATAATCTTGTTTAATAATGTTAGTGAGAGATTTTGTCAATATTATGTAATTTGTATGTAATTATACAAGAGGCAAAGTGCATTAATATATCAATGTGAACAATTAGTAGATTGTTATTGATAGTTTGGTTGATATCATGCAATTTTTTGGTAATGATTCAAGAGTCAAAGTTCACATTTAAATAGTAGATTAGATCAATCAGAGACATGTATAAATATTTATAGTAGATTAGATCAATCAGAGACATGTATAAATAGTCATAGTAGATTTGATCAATTAGAGACATGTATAAATATTCATAGTAGATTAGATAAATTAGAGTTTTTCCTGTTAACTGACTGTCAAGTAAATTTATACCTATTTTGGTCTTAGGGCTTCACTCTGTTACAACCACGTTTACATTAACAACATTCAAAGTGTGAAGCCCTTTTTATTTGTAGTCGTTTAATTTGATGTTTATTTTTAATAAACAAATTTTCCCCATTTTATGTGTCAGGTTTTTGTACGATAAATAATACATTTCAAATTAAAGGGGAATTTTCCAAGAATGCGTTTCTTTATTATTTCGCAAATTCTCCCGTGTTTGTCATCCATTGAGTAACTCTGTATCGTACATAATACTATGTTGTTAACTAAACTGGTTTGATTTGATTCATACACGGATCAGTTTATCGGCCCATTTCTCACATGGGTTTCAGATAGAAATATCCATTGAGCATCACACAGCGGAGTGTCCAGAACGTGAAGGTGTTTCCGGGAATTGCTGTCTGTTTGCCACAAACACATCTGGCAGGAGGAGGGGGGGGGGGAGGTTCGAGGGAGTAACCAATAGAAATCAATGACAACATACATAGAAAACTGGGCCGCTATATTTACACACTGGGAAGATTGGGAAAACTACTGTGTGTACATCCTCTAAATAACGCCTGCTTGTTGTTATCACTGTCCGGCAAATACGAGGCGTTGGCCCAATGTTGGGCTGATGCTTGGCCAGCGTCGTAGACGATGGGTCAACATCAGCCCAACATTGGACCAACGCCTCGTGTTTTTCTGGGTGTCCTCATATCCGGAGAAGAACCTCACAGCAAATAGGATATGTTGAGCCAATGTTGGGTTGAAGTTGTGCCAGCGTCGAAGACGATGGCCACCATTGGCACAGCATTGGCTTTATTGTATGCTGTTTGCCGAGTGACGATCCAGTAAACACGAGACTTTGACACAATGTTGTATTGATGTTGGGCCAGCGTCGTAGACTTTGGGCCAACGTCAAACCAACATTGTGTTTACTGGGTACAATCTGGAAGGGTGTATTACCACAAAAAATATTCGATTCTATTGTGGCTCGAAACTCAGAGGTACTGGGTTCTGTAGACGTCAGATTCTGACGTCAAATGTCGATCCCCGCGCTGTAAGGGTAAAATATTGACCCATCACATAGGTATTTAAATTAATCAGAAAGAGCTAACTAAGACATTTATGTTTCAATGTCGTTTGGATTTTTTCCATACATAAAAGCCGTTTTTAGCCTTTTTTATTTTTCCGTCAAACAGGATAACTTGAAGGAGAAATTAACATTGAAGTTGCTAGATTACCATATCTTTTGATTTAAATTGTGTATATTTAAGTCATTTTAATCATTTGAAGTAGCGACCCACAACTTCAAGCGAATAAAAATGCCGATTTTATAACTTAGCGCTCCAAGGGATAAATGTGAGTTTTCTATATATTTGTTGATGCTTTACATTGTTCTGAGCTAGAAAATCAGTTTCCATTTTTTCTTAAAAATGGAAATATTTGCCATTTGGTTGTCAGACATTTATGCTGAGCTGTTGATGTTGTTATGTAGGCTATAGGCATATACTTAGTAATATACATACTTAGTAATAAAATATACATACTTAGTAATTTCATTGAATATTGCATTTTGACATAAGATGAGAAGTTGGACAGCAGCACAGTAGTGCAAATTTGCCATACTTTTTATAATAAAGTATAATAAAGTATAACAGCATATTATTATTACATATTCACATACGTTATAACACAAATTAAAAGCTTGCACGATAAGAGAAATAGATTTATTATATATGCAAATATATGCTTACACATACATGTATTAGCCCTCGTATAAAATGACTCTGTCGAGTAAAACACTTAAATGCACTGTAACCACAACACTACATTGTCTAAGCTAGGATTAGACAAGTGACCGTGTTTCTTCTCCATTTTGGCATAACTGCCCGTGCATTTCCTACTTTATAGTGTAATTTTTGTCCGTCATTTTGACTTTATACACGTCCAAAAGACGGATTCTCCGGGTTGCTGGCTAACACAGTGCAGCACTAGCACACAAACAAAATGAAAAAGAATGATTTAGTCACAAATCTCTATTGACGTTTTCAAGGTAGGCGTACTGCCACGTCACGAATTCTGGATACCACCACCAGATGGTAGTTACGCATGTTTTTTTTCGTATTGCGGCAGATTTTTTTTGAATAGCTAAAAGCCAGTAACTGCATACCAGTTACTGCCTTTTGGCTTTGCACGGAAGTGGTTGTAGGACATATATCTTCTGGGTATTCTAGTCACTTACGTTTTCTCAGAACTACCTACCACAGATGGCAGTAACGTTTTGCGCAAGACAGTCACCGATCAATCGCCGAAGCTGAGTCAGCCAATTATGTTGTATCTCCCAACGCTGGGCTCATGATCATCTGCTGGAGCTGATTCAATGGCAACGAGCTTCTTCTGAATAGTACCCAGATCCGTCACCGGGGGGGGGGGGGGTGGAGATGTTCTGGCGAATCCCCCTTCTTTTGCTTGAAATTATTATTTTTGACATGGTAAATTTTTAGCATATATTCACATGTGGCCATAACCCTCTTTTCAAAATTCTGGTGAGGGGCCTGATTCCACGGAGAATTCATTCATTCATTCATTCTTTTATTTATTCATTCATTCATTCATTCATTCATTCTTTCATTCATTCATTCATTCATTCATTCATTCATTCATTCATTCATTCATTCATTCATTCATTCATTCATTCATTCATTCATTCATTCATTCATCATTCATTCATTCATTCATTCATTCATTCATTCATTCATTCATTCATTCATTCATTCTTTCATTCATTCATTCATGCATTCATTCATTCATTTATTTATTTATTTATTTATACATTCACTCACTCTACTCACTCACTCACTCACTCACTCACTCACTCACTCACTCACTCACTCACTCACTCACTCACTCACTCACTCACTCACTCACTCACTCACTCACTCACTCACTCACTCACTCACTCACTCACTCACTCACTCACTCACTCACTCACTCACTCACTCACTCACTCACTCACTCACTCACTCACTCACTCACTCACTCACTCACTCACTCACTCACTCACTCACTCACTCACTCACTCACTCACTCACTCACTCACTCACTCACTCACTCACTCACTCACTCACTCACTCACTCACTCACTCACTCACTCACTCACTCACTCACTCACTCACTCACTCACTCACTCACTCACTCACTCACTCACTCACTCACTCACTCACTCACTCACTCACTCACTCACTCACTCACTCACTCACTCACTCGCTCGCTCGCTCGCTCACTCACTCACTCACTCACTCACTCACTCACTCACTCACTCACTCACTCACTCACTCACCCACTCACTCACTCACTCACTCACTCACTCACTCACTCACTCACTCACTCACTCACTCACTCACCCACTCACTTGTTTGTTTGTTTGTTTGTTTGTTTATCCACTTATTTACTTATTTACTTACTTATTTATTTATTTATTTATTTAATTATTTAATTATTTGATTATTTAATTATTTAATTATTTAATTATTATTATTATTACTATTGTTTTTTATTTATCTATTTATTTATTTATTTATTTATTTCGTTCATTCATTCTTGTGTATATTAATACATTCATTTCATTCATTCATTGAATAATAATTCATTCATTTATTCATTCTTGTGTACATTACCAAACGCCTGACTCACATAATAAAAAAAAAATAAAGCTTGGATTAATCAAGTAGCGTTAACAGATTTAAGACATGAACGGGACTGGTGTGAAGCGAGTGACCGACAGATCATTATCCTCACTGATGACTTACTGTTCATAGATCAATACGCTTAATGAGGGCTAGCTGTTGGTAGATCAATATGTTTAATTGTGTTTCAATTGAGGGCCAGTGTCGTTGACGATGGTTCAACTTTAACTCTTAAAGACCTAAATTACTAATTTAATTTTTCACCCACTAGAAGTCGATCCCTGCGCTAAACGTGTTAAACAACTAAGCTCGACTATAGTTATTAGGTTATTGGGAATGAAATGTGTGTTTTAGCATCAGAATTTCTAAAATTTTGGTCAAACATTAAGCAAATACATGTATGAGTAATTTTCACCCACTTGAAGTTGTTGGTCGCGGTAGCAAGACACAACTCTTTATTCTGGTGGATTATGATATCATCAGGGTAGCCTATACCATGTTATCTTCGATGAATTTGAGCTAACGCTATGCAATTAAGTGAGTTATTTCGACAAAGGTGTGAAATTAAATATGGAAGAAAATATTCATAGAAATTAATTTGAATTATTCAATATTATTTGCAATAATTGCTTGATAATAATTGGAGATAACTAAAATGTAAGAAACAATTGCCTGGGCATTCATTGACAAAAAAAAAATGAAATGAATCGGGCTTTAGGCCACCTTTGTGCACATATAGGCTAAACTGGGCCAGGAGAACCTCCTGAGGATGACACCGTCCTCCAGACACAGAATTCGAAATTCGAGCCCTGGCGGTCTGAGGCCGAGCACGCTACCACTTGGTCACGGAGGCTCCCCACAATACTGACTTTCACACATGGATGGGGAAGAAGCATTTTTGTTTCTTTGAAACTGCCGAGACCGGGAACCGAACCCCGAACTCTGGCGTGAAAGGCAGCGGTGCTAACCACTACCCTAGGGCCCCCGCCCCATTCATTGACAAAGGCTGGCTCAATGCTGGACCAACTGCTTGTATTCTAGACCAGTATTAAAATGACGTTGAACACTATTCTGCACACCATACAAGAGCAAAATGTGACTTTCTGAGGCATTGGCACAATGTTGTTTTATTGCTGGTCCACTGTCTGTGACGCTGGCTCAGCATTGAAATAACATTGTTTCATTGTTTCAGTGTGTGTTGCTTGGTGGACCCTGGACAAGGAGTTGTGACACCTGGCATTTCGACTTATCAGTTTGTCAGGACCAAACCGGATATTGCTGTCAGCCAGATCACTGACGGTGTCATTTCGCTGTGGTAACAGGAAACACTACAGCTCAATAGCTAAGCGACCTGGTATCGATTCGTGAGCTGCAAAATTAAAAATTCGTTCCAATAAGGCGAGATGTTTTCAGCGAAAAGAAATGCCTCAGAGGTGCATATTTTTAAATATTTTCAAATCAGTGAAATCACCAGCTGGACTGAAGAAGTTTCTTCCCTGTACTGATCTGAAATCAGAAGGATATTCATAAAAAATCCAATTAATTCTTTCAGATTCTGGCGTCTCTAAAGTTGAACCTCGCACAGAAATATTAGGCTATTTATAATCGCAATAGACCCATAACACAGCTATTCAAATGAAGCAGTAAGAGCTACTTAAGAGATTAATAAAAAATTAAAATGAAGATTTAAAATTGAAAAGACCCGTTGGATTCTTGGTTTTTATGGACCCCTATTCTGCTGGAACTGGAAGAGCCCTTTGTCAGCTAAGCACGACTATTCATGCTATAGTCGTTTTTAGTCCGTTTTATTAGCCGGTCAAATCACTGTTATTGAGGATGAAATGAGTGTTTAACCCTTTAAACCCCCACGATGCATTAACCCTTTCAGGCCTGAATTTATCATTGTCATCCTCATCCACTACAAGCCGCGAATTGCTGTCGCAATTCTCGACTTGTAGTGGATGAAGATGACAATGTAAAGTCGGGCTTGAAAGGGTTAAAGCATCATTTTACATCTCTGAAAACAGACCTAATTTTCCTACAACTAGGGGTTTTATAATGACAATTTCCATGAAACTGGTTTACCAATACATGGTAATTTTCTTTATTTTTCACCCCCATCAAATCATTTTCATCCACTACAAGTCGATAATTGCGACAGCAATTCGCGGCTTGTACTGGATGAAGATGACAATGTAAAGTCAGGCTTGAAAGGGTTAAAGCTTTTTTTTCATCTCTGAAAACAGACCTAATTTTCCTACAACTAGGGGTTTTATAATGACAATTTCCATGAAACTGGTTTACCAATACATGGTAATTTTCTTCAATTTTTCACCCCCATCAAATCATCTTCATCCACTACAAGTCGAGAATTGCGACAGCAATTCGCGGCTTGTAGTGGATGAAGATGACAATGATAAATTCAGGCTTGAAAGGGTTAAACAAGATTCGTAAATGTTTGATCTCAAATTAAACAAGTACGAACAATTTCCACCCACTTAAATTTTGGGTCGTGGCAGCGAGACACAACTTCCAGTGGGTGAAAATTTCAATAAATTAACTTAGCAGGATAATGGACGAATCATGTGAGCTAATAGATAATGTTATATGCTATACACACAGGTGTATATATTTTACACGACAGAAAAGGAAAACTGCAGAAGGAACTACACATATAAAGCAGAAGCACGAAGCAAAATATCGATTACACAAAGCATGATGTTACCTTTTTTGCAGTATACAGAGTTGTAGACATCGATGACGGCGCGCAACAAAACTGAAAACTAAGTTATTAACAACAAAAAACTAAATTATTAATTGGGATAGCTGAACAAAGCATGTTAGGGTGGGCCAGCTATCCTACAGTATTAGAACTGTATATCATAGACGGTGTATGACAGCCCTTTCAGGTAATCGACTTTAGACGTAAGAATCTGACGTACAGAGACGTCAGATCCTGGCGTCTAAAGTCGGTCCCCGCACCGAAAGAGTGAAATATTTATAATGACTGTAGCGCTAACTGAGCCATTTATGATGATGCCTAACGTTTCAACGTTTTTTAAAATTGTCGCCAGAGATGACACACCAAACTCCACTTTTTTGGGCACGACAAATCCAATGGAATGGTTATTTAAAAAGGTTATTTGAAATCATAGAGACCACTAAATACAACATATCAATTACCTTTATAGTTTGTCTACTTCCCTAGTTATCTAAAATGCGGCCATTACGAAAATATTCCCGTCAGTATTGAGAGATACACTGGAGCGATGTTTTTGTTCTAAATGGTTTTAGTTTAGAAATAAATCGAGAAACAAAAGGAGAGAGTTGATACAGTAATGACTATACGAAATTATCAAAATCAAACTGAGCATTGCAGCATACAGGAGAGAGTGCGAGATGGGCTGATTTCACCATACGTCTCGCAGTGAAAGCCAACAGCACGAGTGCGAGAATGGTTCATATCGTTATTCAGTTGTCTCGGACTGCTATATTGCCATGCATTTGTCTCGGACTCATTCATAATCTGGCAATTCAGTTGTATCAAACTGATTTATATTATGGTAGTTCAGTTGTCTTGGAGTGATTTATCTAGTCATTCAGTTGTCTCAGACTGATCATATTATGGTAATTCAGTTGTCTTGGAGTGAATCATCTAGTCATCCAGTTGTCTCAGACTGATTTATATTATGGTAGTTCAGTTCTCTTGGAGTTAATCATCTAGTCATCCAGTTGTCTCAGACTGATTTATATTATGGTAGTTCAGTTGTCTTGGAGTTAATCATCTAGTCATCCAGTTGTCTCAGACTGATTTATATTATGGTAGTTCAGTTGTCTTGGAGTAATTCATCTAGTCATTCAGTTGTCTCAGACTGATCATATTATGGTAATTCAGTTGTCTTGGAGTGAATCATCTAGTCATCCAGTTGTCTCAGACTGATTTATATTATGGTAGTTCAGTTGTCTTGGAGTTAATCATCTAGTCATCCAGTTGTCTCAGACTGATTTATATTATGGTAGTTCAGTTGTCTTGGAGTTAATCATCTAGTCATCCAGTTGTCTCAGACTGATTTATATTATGGTAGTTCAGTTGTCTTGGAGTTAATCATCTAGTCATCCAGTTGTCTCAGACTGATTTATATTATGGTAGTTCAGTTGTCTTGGAGTTAATCATCTAGTCATCCAGTTGTCTCAGACTGATTTATATTATGGTAATTCAGTTGTCTTGGAGTGAATCATCTAGTCATTCAGTTGTCTCAGACTGATTTATATTATGGAAATTCAGTTGTCTTGGAGTGAATCATCTATTCATTCAGTTGTCTCAGACTGATCATATTATGGTAGTTCAGTTGTCTTTGAGTGAATCATCTAGTCATTCTGTTGTCTCGGACTGATCATATTATGGTAAGTCAGTTGTCTTGGAGTGATTCATCTATTCTTTCAGTTGTCTCAGACTGATATCATATTATGGTAGCTCAGTTGTCTTGGAGTGATTCATCTAGTCATTCAATTGTCTCAGACTGATTTATATTATGGTAGTTCAGTTGTCTTGAAGTGATTCATCTAGTCATTTAGTTGTATCAAACTGATTTATATTATGGTAATTCAGTTGTCTTGCAGTGAAACATCTAGTCATTCAGTTGTCTTAGACTGATCCTATTATGGTAATTCAGTTGTCTTGGAGTGAAACATCAAGTCATTCAGTTGTCTCAGACTGATTAGGATCTCTATGAAGCCTTTGACGGACAGCATTCAGTAACTGTGTGGTTTCCAAAGACTCCACATACCTATGGCGAGTATACATCATGTCTTATACTGTCCAACCTACGATGAAATGTGACTTGAAAGGGTACGGGCACCAGATTTGATTTTAAAATGCTGCAAAAATGTAATATCTTAATTAGAACCTTTAAAGTTGCATAGGTCCTAAATTTTGATTAGTTGTTTTCAATATTTATCCAACATTCACTGAACATTAAACATTATGAAATATGTATGTTACCATTTTATTTATTATTTTTTTTTTTAATACATTATTATCATTATTATTAAACGCAAATTGGTCAATTGAATAATGTGGCAGTCATTCTGGCACATAGCATAGTGTTAATACTAGTTTGTAAAGCCTTGACCACTTCATGCCTGTTTAGCTGTTCAGTTTTGGATATATTCACCAGTTGGCGCTTATCTTTACTATCTTGGTATCGATCGCGGTGCATTCTGGGTATACAATTATCCCGTTGATGGCTCACAGTGGACTACTACTTTAAAAGAGTGTACAGTTATGCCCAACAGAAAATGTAATTGGGGACTAATCTGCAGTGTAATAATGATCATTGTTACATCATATTGGAAATAATGTAACAATATATCTTACCGTATATTGTTTCGGAACTGAACCGACGTCAGTCCAGTTTTGTATTTTGATTTGTGTAGAAAATTGATCAGAAAGAAGGGAAACAAAAACAAATTTGCGAATACTTCTGAAACGATAAATCTGAAGTAAGTATTTACATCTCATCGAAACAATGTTGGTTTAATGTTCATCCATCGTCTGCGATGCTGGCCCAACATCAGACCAACATTGGCACATATTCATGCAGTCGTATTCTTTTAATAATGACATTATGTTCGTGCATGTGTGTAGTAATATGGGCTGTGTTGCCCATGGTGCCTCATGGTGGAATTAGTGAGGCCACACCAGCTTGTAAAATATCAGGAGCAATCCCGCCGCAAACCCACTGGGATTGGCTGAAGGACGGATGCACGCACAGCACCCTATGCCAAGACATTAAAACAACAGCACCTTTTTGTGCTTGTATATAATTATATATCCCTGTATTCTGTGAAACCCCATGACCTCGACCTCCTCTGTTTTCACAGAGCTGGCTAATACAATGAAGTATGGGGGAGGGTTCTTATATAACCTTGTTTTCACCGAGTGACGTCACCGCGTTTCACAGAATGAAGTATGGGGAGGGGGTGTTACATAACCTTGTTTTCACCGAGTGACGTCACTGCGTTTCACAGATATTGTCAGATTCACATTAACCGTGGTTAATGATTTTTGCCGATTTCTCAGTCAATTCTCAACCAATTATCTTGAAAAATTACAAGCCCTCTTTTCTATTGATGAGGCAACTACCATGAAAACTATTGTATTGTTGAAAAGTTAGTCTATTTAACATGTAATAAATCAAATAAAACCAATAAACCCATTAGCATCTTCTCAGAACACGTCAAATGGTCTAAATTTTGAAATATGTATCAAAAATTGTTAAGGTAGACGCGACATGAATAGAAAATAGTGTGCGTATGTGAAAATTGACTGAGGAGAATTGACTGAGATATCCTCGAAATTCATTCACACTGGTTGATTATTTATTTGTGAATCAGACTATAATGGGTCACAGTGGTCCACCACTTTAAAAGATTGTATATACTGATTCGCTAATATACTGTGGCTGTGTTACGTAATATAGTACGCAAATTTCACATCAGCTTTGTACAGACAGTGGAGTGGGCTATTTTCCAGTTTTTGCTGTACAGTGACGGTTATTCTGTCATTTTTTATAAGCAAATTATGTCTAACGTATTGAATAATGTTATTCTTTTTTAGTGAATGAGTATAATGAGTGGTCATAAACATGGAACAACAAAAAAAAATTAATTAGTAATTTAAAGGTGAGAATAAAAATATATAAGAATGTTTATTAACCAAAGCCAAATACATCGCCTGTGAGGCACATTTCAAAATAAAAATAAAACAATACAGTAAAGCAGTGGATTGCAATGTTTCAGTCATTAATATATGCAATCTCGTTTTTTTAAAGCATAATATACATAAGCTGCCAGTTTTCTTAATACAATTTTGTTTTCTATTGTTACCAATTTACATTGTTTTCTATTGTTAACAATATATAGCAAATAATTGTTTATCGTATTCCATAACAAGTAACCACACTGATCTAATCCTTCACTTTCTACATAATTACTCTTATATGTAAATATATATAAAACGACTCGCATAGTGTTGCGACAAGTGAGATGCCATACACTTATAATTATATATATATATGTCTGCGCACATTTATGCCACGCTGCACTATTGTTTAAATATGGTTATTTGTGTTATATGTGAGTGATAATATGTTGTGTTGAGGTGCCCTTTTAATGTTTTGACCTCACTCATAGTATTGGTGAGGGCACGAAAGCTGGTCTACAAGTCAGAATATACTAAGTGTAGATCTGTGAGTAGAGAACAATTAGTATTTATGCGCAATTTGATATTACTACTAACGTTTTTATCATAGCGTTGAGGAAAACATGGCTTATCTATTGGCTTATCCATACATATTGTTTCTTTACGTAAATAATTGTGTCTATACCTATCATTCATGCAAAATGATTGATAACACAAATGAACTTGTTTCATGTGACAGCCACTTAAAATGGCAGATTTGACAAAGTGATTGATGGATTTTTTTGTCCAGTGTAATTTTATGGATTTTCAGGGCTATACCCATGACAGATTCGTCTACAATGCTGCTCTGGATTACGCCTGAACACTTAAAACTACACAGAAGCACGATGTTTTTCTGAAGTATATAGAAAAATAGAAATATTAAGAAAACATCAATCAATCTTTCAGCTAGACTAGTACGAAATACATTTATTCTGATTATTTCCATGTTTCATCAAAATATAGGTGTAGAAAATGTTGTATTTCAATATTGATGAAAACGTGATGATATGAGCTCGGATGTAATATTAAATTATAAAAAAATACGTGAATTATATAGCTTAGTTTTAAATTATGTAATTACAATATTCGGCAAATATGACATTCAAAGTTGCATTAGAAATAAATAATTTCTTGGCAGCCCAGCAAACACTGGGCGGTTCTTTGTTCTCCGATATTGGACCAGCACGGGCTCAATGTTTCTGTATTTTTAAACTATAATACATGCATTGTGATTGTATTCTATATTTCAATCAATAACAAATATTATTAATATAAAGCAAATGAACTAATGACAGAATAATATAATTATTAATCCACCGGAGGATATATTGTGTTATATCAGTGTACTAATACCAGCATCGAGTATGTTAACCCATTGCCAATGTGACCGTATATACACGGGTTGAAGCTATTGTTTAAATAAAATATCACTGAAAATGATAAAATAGCTTGTCATTGATGTTTAGTTAATCATTGACTAAATTTGGGATATAACCATTTTTCATATGAAGATATTTTTTTCGTCATTGCGTGAGCAATTCCAGCTTCAAAAAATCAGCGAGAATCTCAGGGGGCTGGTAACTATTTGGCGACATTGGCATATGCCAAATTTGTGAAATGCCTGAAATCGTCCCCAAAATTTTCCACAAACGTTCTCCTCTTTCGCCAAATGTTCTCCATGTTCGCCGAACGTTCTCCTCTGGTTTTGGTAATGGTAAACATTTCTGCGACTATTTGGGAACCTGACATTTTTACCACAAATCCCCCAAAAAATTGCTGCTTCCCCCAAATATTCACCAAGTTGTGTCAAGCTTTTCGGCGGTTTTGCCAAATGTACGTCAACTATTCGCACACCACATTCGCCACTTAGTCTCCAATTCGCCGATTGGTCGCTAAATTTTCCCGATTCCATTCATTGTTTAGTTTCGCCAACTGCTTAGAAACGGTTAGGTGAGGATAATGGCATCTGTGACGATTATTACGTAATATATTCAGCAAACATTCAGCGAAAAAGTCACCGAATGTTCCCCAAAGAGTACCAAAATTTTGGCAAAGTGTTCGCCAAATATTCCCCGACTGTTTGCCAGTTTCAGTTTTTTTGCGACCAGAAAATAATAGGTTCCCCGAATAGAAGTTTGAGAATTTCCAAAACTTAGGGCCAAAATTCGGAGAACGTTTGATGAACACGGGGGACGTTTGGTGAGAACTTATTTGGGATTGTAGAGAATATGTTATTCATGGTTCCAAGATTCATATAGAAAGTGGTTAAATTTTACTCACTTTAGAACTGAGGGTGAAACGATTGCGACGTTTCGATCTGCCTCCAGCAGATCTTGATCACGCAATGATCAGGGTGGGTGATTCGGCTCAGGTGGTGGTGGTCGCGGAATGATATGACCATAGATGGGACCCATCTATGGTCAGATCATTCCGCGACCACCACCACCTGAGCCGAATCACCCACCCTGATCATTGCGTGATCAAGATCTGCTTTAGATGGGACCCATCTATGGTCAGATCATTCCGCGACGCAATCGTTTCACCCTCAGTTCCAAAGTGAGTTATTTAGGATTGTTTTGTGAAGATTTTCGGAATTGCTCAAATGTAGCATTCGCTAATGCCGCCAAATAGTCTCCAACCCGGTGAGATCCCTCTTATTAGACTTCAACTACTCGCATCTTGCGAGCACATCATGTACGTTTCTTCAATCAGCGAACAGTTGCTGAAACAAAAATCGTCGACAAATCTTCGCCGATTTTTTTGTCGCCGAACATCCGCAAACTTCGCCGTTTGGTGAGATCCCTACATCAGATGTTTGACACGTTTCAACTCTTCCTGTAGTCCAAGCTTGTCGTGAACTGCATTGTTCAGCGTCATAGATGGACAGCGTAGCAAAAACTGTGGTTTTCTATGCTCATGGTCTGTGTACGCTAAGACCAAAAATTTCATGAAAAAATGTGAGGGTAGCCCTATTTAGAGGATTAATTCATCTATAAAGACAGTGGTTTAAAGGTGATATATCACCCCTTATATAGTATGAATAAATTTGTGACAAATAAATCAAAGTTGCCACAAGATGGGGCACAAGTGTTTCCTTATATGGGCTGATTGGTTATAATGTGACTCTCTGAAAGGGTCACATGATAGCCAATCAACCCCATATATGGGGTGATTGGCTATCATGTGACCCTCTGAGAGGGTCACATGATAGCCAATCACCCCATATAAGGACATAATTATTCATACCATATAAGGGGTGATAGATCACCTTTGAGTCCCCACGTTAAGGCATTATTCTAATGAGATGTATATCTGGCATTATAGAATGATATAAAAATAATTGATCAAACAATGACGCAGTAATTCATTGCGCAATCGATCGTACGCGCACCAAATTTTTGGGGCACAACTTTACGAATGGCAATGATTACAGACTCTGTATCGCACACGGACTCTGTTACTACGTACTACTCTTCCTGTGGCATTTCTGAACACCTTTTAGTAGCCACATCGTCATCGACATCTGTGAATATTGCGCTGTTTTATATAGATATATATATCTTTGGCTAGAGACGAAACGTGCCTTTCATACACCCAAAACACACGCAGTTAACTTCAGGCAAGAATTGAACTTCCATGGAACTGGTTCACCAATACATTGCAATTTTCTTTAATTTTTAAACCACATCAAATCATCTTCATCCACTACAAGGCGAGAATTGCGACAGCAATTCGCGGCTTGTAGTGGATGAAGATGACAATCGTAAATTCAGGCTTGATAGGGCTGAGCGACCAGCAAGTAAATCCTTGCAACCGGTTATCAGGATGCGGTACACATGCAGCTATATATACTCGCCGTCAAATTAAAAATGATCAACCAGGATCGCATGATTTTCGGCGATTTCTCCGTCAATTTTGAACCGATTTCCTTGAAATTTTGCAGATGCCATTTCTATTAAAATCCCAACAGGGGTAAAAATTTCGCAAAATAATATTTAATATTTCAAAAGTTAGACCATTTGTCATGTAATAAAATTCTAAAATTAGTTTAATGGGGTTAAAGAGGAACGTCGTAATTTCAATTCATTAAATGTCAAATGGTCTAACTTTTAAAATACGCTATATAATTTTACGAAATTTTAAGGGCTGTTAGGATTTGAATGGAAAATGGCCTTTGTAAAATTTGAAGAAAATCGGTTCAGAATTGACGGAGAAATCGCCGAAAATCATGCGATCCTGGTTAATTTGACGGCGAGTATCCCGAGGGAACATTCATATTTGGTATCGCTCTCACAGTAAGCATAAAGGTTGATTTAGGTCGAAATTGGGCAAAAATATTATGAATCTGATGAGTATATGTTTTTAAATGTTGGACCACCGTCTTCGACGCTGATGCAACATCAAACCAACGGTGCGTCAACTTATCATGTTTACTGTGACAGTGATACCAAATGTGAATGTGCCCCTGGAAGCAATATAGCCGTGTCGTCCTCTCCGAAGCCGTGGATTTGATGTATTTGCTTTATAGTCAAGGAGAGTGCTCGTTGGACCCCTTAAAAAAACTAGTTGTTGAGATTATTGCATTTTTGAGTACATTAGGATCCATTGAAACATATTCCGGATGATGACATCAAATTTGCCTGGAGTATTTTTTTTAATTAACATAAATCCAAGATGGCCGCCATTAAAATAGGTTGAAACACAACTTTGTAACCACGCCACACAGAACATTATGTAATACCACTTCTTCCCATAATTTGGACCCAGGGAGCAGATTTAGATGATATAATTAATGATTTGATGAGTTTTTCAAGGTCAAAGGTCATTTTCAAGGTCACATGATGCTAAAATAAGATAGATTAGCCAACGTGTGGACCAAATAAGCCATCATTTTTTATTATCTATATCTAGCTTGGTTATTGTAGCGTGTGAATGTGTTATATAACCATTAGAAGTGACAAGGGGTTCAAGGCGGAACTTTGCAGGTCAAGGTCAAGCTTTACAGGGTTTTGCCCTCATCTTAACCCTTTTAGCGCCGAGCTCCACGCACCACTCCTACCCCAACCGCCAAATTCCTGGGAGGGAGAGAGAATAAATGCTGGATATTTTGTATTGCCCGATGTTTCTAAACACACCAGCAGGATCCCAGACTAGGAGCAAATAATTTCATGTGATGATGTTGTGGTTTAACGGGGTACAACTCCAAGGTCACATCAAAGTCAGATCAAGGTCATTTCAAAATGGTAGAAAAACGTAATTTGTTTTACTTTTACCGGATTTTAACTATGTGTGGTGCAGGAAAGTATTAAAAATGACTTCTGTTCGCACATTCTTTATCGGGTACCATTTCAACAAGCACCTGAATGGTTTTTGGGGCAGTTCCAGCCTGGTGGGGGGTAAATACCCCTTGGTATTCCTCTTATCACACCCTTTTTCCAATGCTGGAATGAATGCATTTTTTTACTAAAATGTAGTAGTGTGGAACTTCAGCTTGGGCTCCCATAAGAACACATGGATACAGAATCGGGCAAGAAAGTTGCCATAGGCTTGTGTTGTGCTTTACTGGGGTACCACTCTAAGGTCAGCCCGAGGTCACTGCAAGGTCAAATTGGCAAAAAACATGATTTTTAGGATTTTTTATCGATTCCAAACCCATTTGGGGTGCAGATAAGTATAACAAATGACTGTTGTAGACACATAATTGGTCGGGTACCATTTCACCACGCATCGCAAAGGGTTTGCATGCAATTTCAGCCTTGGGGGGTGATTACCACCTTGGTATTCCCCTTATCACACCCCTTTTCAAAAGCTGGAGTGAATCAACAAAATTACTGAAATGTAGCAGTGTGGAACCGCAGCTTGAACCCCCATGACAACATAAGTATGGATACTTAATTGGTTATGAAAGGTGGCATGAACTGGTGCTGTGCTTTACTTGGGGTATCATCCCAAGGTCATATCAAGATCACTGGAAGGTCAAACTGATAAAACATGATTTTTTTATCTATTCTAAGCACATTTGGGGTGAAGGTGAGTTTTACAAATGACTGCTGTCGACCATTTCACCACCCATCGCAAGAGATTTATATGCCATTTCAGCCTTGGGGGTGATTACCACTTTGGTATTTTCCTTATCACACCCCTTTCCCAAAGCTGGAGTGAATATATGACAACATATGGATACAGAATTGGATGAAAGATGGCATGGGTTGGTGCTGTGCTTTACTGGGGTACCACCCCAAAGTCACATCAAGGTCATCTCAATGTCACTGCAAGGTCAAACTAAAAAAACATTGTTTTTTATCTATTCCAAGCCTATTTGGGGTGCAGGTGATTATTACAAATGACTGCTGTTGACACATTTTTGGTCGGGTACCATTTCACCACGCATCACAAGTATGCATTTTAACCCTTGGGGGTGATTACCGCCTTGGTATTCCCCTTATCACACCCATTTCCCAAAGCTGGAGTGAATCAACACAAGTACTAAAATGTAGCAGTGTGGTGGCAATTGACCTTGAATCACTAAAATAATACTATAATTGGATTTTTAAGTCAAAATCCCATGAAAATAAGGTATTACACACGGAACTGGCTCCCTACCCTGCTTCCATGTTTGATGCCACAGGCATGATGCGAATGGCCACAAAGTCGACATTCAACAATGACTTGCGCGTAAATGTGTCTGGGAGATCCTTTGGGAAACAAACCACTGTTATTTATGACGTTTCAGCTTTGCTGTGTACAATATCTTGGCCATCAAATGCAGGTAATCTGGATGATTTCATAGGGAAATTTAAATCAATTGTTAAACTTGGCCTTACTCAGGGAAATGTTGTGTTGGTTTTTGACAGGCATTACACCAACAGTGCAAAATCATACTTGCGCATGTTCCGTCAGGAAAAAAATGGTGCAGGTCGTGTACACATCCTCACTGCTGAAGTGCGCTTACCACCTAAAACCTCAATCCTCGGTGTCACTAAAGATAGGGTGCAGCTTAATAAGATGCTTGCTGGTGCCATGATGGCCCCCGAGTTTTATAGGCATGCCACTGCGGGACAGATGCACAGCTTCACTGTTGCTGGTACCGAAGATGTTCCTGTTCAAATAGTAGGTGTCACCGTGATTGAGAGGAGGGACCCCGAAGTCACGAAGAAGCTGATACAATAATTGTGTGCACCATGCTATGACAAGATGCATGGTTGGGGAAGTCGTGTCCGTTATCTGCGATGACACTGATGTCTTCGCTTTACTCCCTCACTTTGTGGCAGAGATGAAGCCAAAAGGCCAGCTCTGCATGTGTTTGTTCGGCCGATACACCAGCAGCTACATTTGGCATTGGAAAGATCAAAGCACTCAAGGTGGCCAGAACTGCTAGGATCCCGCTACATGCTATTGGAGATACAGCAGATGAAGCTATTGTACCCGAGCAAGCTACGTCATTGATACTGGCTTGCTATGGCAAAGGTTTCAGCAGTGTAACCCGGATCAAAATGTGGTGAAAGAAGATTTATACTGGTTCTGCTTTGAAGTTGTGCAGTATGCCATCTACCACCGAGGCATTTACTGAAAATGCCAAACGTGCTCACCTGCAGGCTGCACACTGGAAGGCATCAATTGAAGGCACAGTTCCCCCTATCGATGCCCTGACTCATGGTTCGGAGCACAGAGGGAACCCTGTCTGCCACAGTTGCTGTCTTGCGCATCTGGTTGTAAAGGAGGCCACTGTAAATGTAGCACGATTGGTTGTACTGTTTTCTGTGCATGTAAGGGAGGTGAGACTCACAAAGAAGTTGCAAGAATCAGTACCTGTTGATGATGATAATGATGATAATGATGAACTGTAGTTGGATTCTTATTTTTTATCACTATAACGGTACTAAGTGCAATTTTTGTTCAATGTTGCATTAAATATATTTCCTAGTCTCTCATCCATCTTTTTGTTTCTACTCGTGAAATGTGTGACCTATCTTGCTATTCTCGGGACAATGTTAGTGGTAGTTTTAAACGTGTCAGCTCTTGTCATAGTGGTTGTTGAAATTAAATTTATCCTGAATTGGTCTTGAGATAAATATGGTGTGTCCAGAAATACATTCTCTGCTCTTGAAATTATATAGACACGAGACACTACTTAAGCGCTTTCTAATTTGATCTAATATGACCTTGAAATAAACGATTTTGACCTTTAATTGATTTCCATGCATTACAATGACCCAATAAATGCGTTCAGCATCATCGAATCACATAATTATAGCGCCTAAGATCGTCAAAATCGACCTCGTATTTACAGAGATATGCCAATTCATTGTTTCGACGGAATCGCTGGCGGCCATCTTGAATTTATGCTAATTAAAAAAAATACTCCAGGCGAATTTGATGTCATCATCCGGACTATTACCCGAAAAATTCAACATGGCGGTGACTGCGAGCGATCCCGACCCCAAGGTCCGAAAAATGTCTATAACCTTTTAATGACTGTGCAACCTCTGAGCTGAGCATGCGGGCATGGAACTGAAATGTTACTAAGCCAAAAAAAAATATTTTCGACCTGATTATTGGGCGATATATTCAGATATGACAGTTCAAAGAAATGTCCCACGATTTTGTACGCAGCAATCTGTGGCTGAAACCTGTTCCAGCAACTGTAGCTAGAAGTGTGTATAGAACTGCATGTGAACCGAAGCCTGGTTATCACTGGCATCAATTGAGGGGCTGTAGTATCCTTGCTTGCATCTTCTACCTATCCACACCTCACGTTCCTTCACACCTGCCCTCAATCTCGTCTGTGACGTCAATGCACCACGTGACCTGGATGATACACACCGCCTGGTGAGTGACCTGGAGTAACCCCGACACCAGCGCCCCTCCCGTCTCAATGTCGAATTAATGCTGGCCCGCCAAACCTAATCCGGCATTGGGCTAACGTCTCCTTTTTTTCCTTTTTTCTGGGAGTGACTATTGCGGCGAACACGGCACTCCCAATCAATGCTGGTAAAATGTTGGGCCAGCGTCGCAGGCGATTGGCCAACATTGAAACAGTATTGGTCAAAATATCGTGTTTGCTGAATCTTGCGGTCGATCACACATGCGCACTCATCCAGCCATTTGATTTTAAATTTTGCAGTGCTGGAATAATTATATATATATATATATATATATTATGGGTGACAAAGGGTTATGCATTTTAACCCTTGTGCTCTTGAACTGTTTCTGAGTAGTTTTCATTCATGTGAAGCTGGAATTGCTAACGCAATCTACAGCTTCAAATAAATGTGATCTGTAGTCAGGCTTTATTCTCAGGAACAGTATTATCGAACCAAATAACCTAGATCTTAGGCATACTGAGTGCACAATTACCTAGATCTTAAGCATACTGAGTGCACAATTACCCAGATCTTTGGCACAATGAGTGTACAATTACCCAGGCCTTAGGCACAATGAGTGTACAATTACCCAGACCTCAGGCACAATGAGTGTACAATTACCCAGGTCTTAGGCACAATAAATTCACAATTACTCTGATGTTTGGCACAATGATTGTACAATAACCCAGGTCTTAGGTAAATGATTGTACAATAAGCCAATTCTTAGGCAAATGATTGTACAGTAACCAAGATCTTAGGTGAATGATTCTACAATAGCTAAGGGCTTACTAGGCATAATAACCCAACAAACACACACCCAGCGAACACAAGGCATTTGTGTGGCATTTGTACAGTGTTGGGCCAACCTCGAAGACGTTAGGCCGACGTTGTACAGATGTTGTAGGGATGTTTGGTGCTTGCTGGGTATACTCTGATTATCTGGCTCTCGGTACCAATAATGGTTACCAAAATCATTAGTGTGTTTTACCATAATGTACTGTATTCACCGAATAACGTACAATTATCATGATTATAGTATGCTCGTATCTGTTTTAACTAATGTATTTGTGTAAATTATGATTGTAATAACTTATATAATTTGATGTGTTTTAAATAATTTATTTGTGTAAATTATGTAAAAAATATTTAAGTATTTATATGCAATGATGTGATATTTTACCAAAATAATTATTGTGTTTTACCATAATGTACTGTATTTACCGAATAACGTACAGTTATCATGATTATAGTATGCTCTTATCTGTTTTAACTAATTTATTTGTGTAAATTATGATTGTACAAACTTGTATAATTTGATGTGTTTTAACTAATTTATTTGTGTAAATTATGTAAAAAATATTTTAATTAATTATATGCAATGATGTGATATTTTACCATTTTAGAAAAAATTGGAATGTTTGTAACATGTCTCTCATAACTCAATTTGAGTGGCCAATGTTTTATCTGAAATTTTGATGTATTGTTTTATGTATATTGGGTGAGACAAAAATAAAATACTACCACTACTACTACACCTTAGGCAAATGATTGTAGAATAACCCAGATCTTACCCAAATGATGGTAAAATAACCCATATATTAAGCTAATGATTGTATAATAACATGTTAGGCCAATAAATGTACAAACACAATCAATTGTGGAATTCATACTTTATATATTGATTAACCTTCGTGTAGTGGACTATAAAATATGCATGTTTAATGCACTGAGCAATTGATGAAATAAACCTATTTCATAGAATGTGAATGCACCAAACAACTATTTGAAAGTGCTGATGTTAAGATCAATGAAAGTAGTAAGTCAGCGATGCTAAAAGTAAAACCACTAAATAAATCCAGCCAATAATTAGGATTTTTCCGCAGAGTTAGAAGTTAAAGCGGCTCTTTGGGATGAGAATTTTCATTTGGTCAATTTCGAAAATTTCCATTAATGAAGCTATATAGCCTACTGATCTTAAATAAAAAAATGAATAAAAAAATATTAAAGCACTGAAAAAGACGAAACTAGCTCTATTTCCAAGACGTATATTGTCATATAAAAATTTGTTTACATCATATAACATCATAGATCACAAAAACTGGCCATCTCAGACGGCATGATCAAAGTACCCACATCGGTACATCAATAGCACCGATTGTCTGCTCACAGTGAGCCGACGGCATCAACATGGGGCCCAATGATGTAGGAACATTCAAACGTCCTTTAGCATGTGTTTAGGTATTATATACAAATACTTATAGTTTGTTTGGGTTTCCGCCGGATTCGTAAAAATGTGATTACAAAATATTTTTAAAAATCTAAGAACTCTGTGGGATACACTACTTCATTACAAAATTAAAAACGAAAATTAATGTCATCCTCTAGAGCAGCTATAAAAAACAAATATGAGTGGTTTGTTTTAGTACCAGCCTTACAGACAAAATAGGCCAGCATTGTATGAACATATCGGGTTCCTAGACTAACAAGCTGAATGAATGATGTCTCCGTTTACACCGGTCAATTTCGGACTGTCCAGAAGTTGGATAAATTAATACCTCTTTGCACATAACGGGGGAATCGATGGGTGCTTTTACCGCGGTGCATTGTGGTCATGGTGGTGACGTCACGATCTCTCATTACTTAGTGTTAGTGTTGCCATGGAGACGTGGTATGTGGGTGCGTCTATTCAGTGGACGGGCTGGGAAATCAGAGATGTCCACTGGGTGCACAGCAAAGACGAGACGTAAGCCCAATGTTGGGTTAATGTTGAAGCATTGTCTTCGACGCTGGCCCAACATTAACCCAGCATTAGGCCAATGTTTCATGTTTACTGGGTGTTTGACCAGGATCCATGCGGAATGCCTCCAGAAAGTCTCCAGGCAGCGGCTTGTGCCATTCACACCTTGTGAGGACGTGGTCGATCACCAAAGTTGGATAAATGTTGGATCATCGGTCCAACAACGGAGGTTTAACGTGTCAGGGCGTGGTCGCTCAGCAAACCAAATCGGGGTAATGTTGGTTTAGCGTCTTAGACGATGGACCAATATTACTTAACCACTGGACCAGGGCCCTGCCGGTGTCGCATATACTCGGTTTTTCATTTTTTGTTAGCACATTAAGTACTACCTTTTAACCATGTTAAAGATAAAATGTGACATCAATCAGCAATATTTGAAAACAATTGACCTCTATATTGTCAAATCTGAATAATTTTCACTCACATGAAGTTGTGGATCGCGTCAGCGAGACACAACTTCAAGTGGGTGAAAATTCAAATCGAATAATTTGGCGGTCAAAGGGTTAATCCTTATAGTCTAGGAGCAGGATCACTAAAATTTGTTTTCGTTCAACCGGCGGACTAACTCAGATCTGAATTAACAGGATGGCAGAATAGCTATGCAGGAACAACGCCAGGTAGTATGAACAATCAAATTGTGGTATCAGTTTTTTGTTTCGACCGCTTATATACCGCCAAACTTGTCTTGAATTAGGGGTTAGTGTTAAGTAAACGTCTATCGTTGTTATTCTGTTTCACTAATCGACACATAACAGATAATGAAATGTCATTTCTAATGATATATTGCACACTGCAGTAGTGCAAATCGTCGTCTCTCTGCATACGCTCAAACATAATTTTAATTATAAAATAATCAAATTGAACAACAAAACAAACGAGTCAATATGGTCAGGGAAAACAACATAATAAAACGTAATTATCGATATCTGAACCAAATATATGTATGCTTAAAAAAGAGTGGTATTTATAATTATAAATATCACATATATTTCTTTAAAGGGAAATGAAATGAAATGAATCGGGCTTTAGGCCACTTTTGTGCACATATAGGTTAAATTGGGCCAGGAGAACCTCCTGGGGATGGTGAGATGAGTGAGATGACACTGCCCTCCAGAAAAAGAATTCGAAATTCGAGCCCTGGCGGTCTGAGGCCCAGCACGCTACCTCTCGGTCACAGAGGCTCCCCACAATACTGAGTTTTAGGAGTGGATGGGGAAGAAACATGTTTGTTTCTTTCAAACCGCTGAGACTGGGAAACGAACCCGGAGCTCTGGCATGAAAGGCAGCGGTGCTAACCACTATCCTAGGTCCCCCACCATTCTTTAATGGAAGAATATTGCAGCCTTTTATGAAAATGTTTGTGCTTAGTCAGGGCTGAAATCTGAAATATTGAACATTGGTCGGCATTTTAGTGTATATTTTCTTATCCACTTGTCTTACATAATTTGGGTGTGCTGAATTCAAATCTGTCGACTACTATTCTATATTTGGTGACCTTCACCTTCAAATTAGCAAAACATAAAATAACCGCCAAAATGTTTTAAAATAAGCCCCCGTATTTTATATGTACAATACATCTGTTGTGCATTTTTGATGGTAGGTATGATGGAAGATTTGTTAAGGGGCTGTTTTTTCTCATTAATAGAGATATTTTTCGTCATTTGAAGCTGAATTTGCTAACGACATCCGCGAAATTCAATAATCCTGCTTGATTTAATATTGATCTGATTATAGACGTCACAATCTGACTTATATAGACAAAGTCTTTCCCCGCACTAAAAGAGTAAAATATTATAATGGCCGTAGACCCGTAACATAGGTATATTCAAGTGAATCGGAAAGAGGTAACTGAGATATTTATGAAAAAAAACTATTCTTTCTATTGTTTACATAAAATATTTCAGCGTTGTAAGAGATAATACAGATGTCAGTGTCTGTATGCGCCCCTGGGACCGTATTTTCGTACAAGTTACGATATATCGGAGGCTTCGGATTCGTCGAGATGGCCATCTCGACGAATCCGAAGCCTCCGATATATCGTAGCTTGTACGAGAATACGGTCCCTGTTTTGCTGACAGGTTTATAGACGTGTTATATGGACATTAGTGTTATATTAACATTCAGATCTCCTAGAGTCTAATGAGGAACCACCCGACAACCAGGTGATTTATCACCGTTTAGATTCCGGGCAATAAACAACCCAGACAGTCCGCATTATTAAACCTCTAGTGCCGCTCACGCCTTCAGCCGTCCATTTATTTATTTTTCAAAAAAAATCATTTCATCGCGAAATTAGCATTACAAATTTTTCGGAGAAATTAGTATTACATAATATTTTGTCAGATTGGCACATGCTTTTATTCAAATTTTACCTGTGTGAGTAAATAAAGCGACACAATCAGGCCAAAAATCTTCCAAAAAGCTGAAATTTTATTTTCACATAATATGTGAACATGTCCATAGCTAGAATTGTGGAAGTCTTTTAAATTTTGGGTTGATGTATCAAGTGTGCCAAAAGCCCCATTTATCGGTTTTTCTCGTTTTTCTTACTTTCGACATGCATGTCCGAAATTAAATGCTGTCCTCATTTCTTGTTTAACTGGTAAACGCGCAAGACAAAAATAAAAAAAGAACGTACGAAATTCTACGCATGTGAGTCCTAAATATATATGATGAATATAAACCGCCACTACTCGTCCGCATATGAGCTTTCTATAACCAGAGAAATAAAAAAACATCAAGGAATTGTTTTCTTCACCTACGCATCGGTGAACTGTTTTTTGTTATTGAAATTTTTACAGAATTTGGAATTGGTTCAGAGCACTGGTAAATGGAAATTATTGAACGACATGCGAATTATTATGGTTCAATTTATCTACACCAGATACAAATGAAATTAATCGGGCTTTAGGCCACCGTTGTGCACATATAGGCTAAACTGGGCCCGGAGAACCTCCTGAGAATTGTGAGATGATTGAGATGACACTGTCCTCCAGACACAGGATTCGAAATTCGCGCCTTGGCGGTCTGAGGCCGAGCACGCTACCTCTCGGTCACGGAGGCCCCACAATACTGACTTTCACACGTGAAGGGGGAAGAAATATTTTTTGTAGACCGGGAACCGAACCCCGAACTCTGGCGTGAAAGGCAGCGGTGCTACCCACTACCCTAGGGCCCCCGCCCATCTACACCAGATAAAAAAAAAAATACCACTTACCTCCAACAAACTATTAGCGTGAGACAAATAGTGAAAAATGATGAATAATAGGATTGAACAAAATACCATATCGCGTGTGCGCACACTAAAAATAGTTCACTTTGGTAGTGGAAAGAGTAATTCACAACTATAAAAGCTACGGAAATATCAGTATGTGGCGTCAAGGAGATATGTCTAAAGTCAGAATGGGTTGGGGGATGTATTAACCCTTTAACCGCCAAATTATTCAATCTGAATTTTTACCCACTTGAAGTTGTGTCTCGCTGACGCGATCCACAACTTCAAGTGAGTGAAAATTGTTTATATTTGACAAAATGTAGGTCAAATGTTTTCAAATTTTGCTGATTTATGTCACATTTTATCTTGAACATATTTAAAAAGTGGTACTTATATTGATGCAAATAGAATGGCGAAATAGACAAATTTGGCGGCCATATTTAAAAAATTGCCACCGATTCTGAAAAAACACATAATTGAGATTGTGTCAATAGCTAATATGTTCCAGTATATAATGAACTATCAATTTGCAAAATTTAGTGCTTTTATCACTAACTGAGCAATTCTATCACAAATATGCTGCACTGATCATTGCTAATATAAGGTGGGACAGTGCTATCTCAGCAAACATAGTTTGCATGGTGGGTCAATGCATAACATTTTTGCCTGGATGGCGTTGTCTTACCATATATAGCACTGTCAGGGGATGTATTGGTTTCGCTCCCGATGCTTCATCACCAATCATTTAGGGACTTATAGGCCATCACGCAGACAGTCAATCACCACAACATTTACATAACTCTGCTTATCTCAAAATAGTTGTTCTGCAAAACAAACACATAAAATGTATTCTGGGCTGTTTATTTGTACGGTAGATATGGAAGTGGCACAATGGTCAGAGCGTGGCGCTTTTAGGATATCCCACTGGGCACACGACGTTGTTGCGACGTTGAATCAACGTCATTGACATTGATTCAACGTCGCAACAACGTCGTCTGCCCTGCGGGATGGACATGGCACAATGGTCGGAGCGTGGGGCTTTTAAGATATTGACGTGGTACAATGGTCAGAGCGCGACGTTTTTGAGATATGGACGTGTTACAAAGGTCAGAACGTGGCGCTTTTGAGACATAGACGTGGCACTGTAGTCAGAACGTGGCGCTTTTAAGATATGGACGTGTTACAAAGGTCAGAGCGTGGCGCTTTTGAGATATATGTAAAAAAATACGCCAGATGTTAATGTGTTTATTCCCCTTGAAAAACGTTTCGGCCAACACGGCCTTCTTCAGTTAAATGAAGATTAGTCCACGTGTCCACATTGTGGTTGCTATGTGCACCGTTGCATTGTGGGAGTGTATTATATACATTTTGGCCGGAGATGGAGCAGTCCGGAGCAGCTAATATTCGTTTTTTTATGTGCGCTAGTGCTAAGAGGGTGGCTGGGAGGGTGAAGTACGGCCATAATCACGGCAATGATTTTTACTTGGTTCGGGTTGATGTATAATGCTAGGAATGTGAATTGTATTATTACGGAGTAAGGCCGGAGTGACTCAGGGCGGGGGGGGTGCGACTCCGGCCAGTGTTAGCATTGTCAACGGTTGATATGCTTAATAGCATAGCATAGGTATTAATATGAGAAAGCGGATATAGTTGCTTTTAGAAACGTCTTAAATATATAATGTTCGTCTTGCGGGTAGAAGATGAGATTATGGGATGTGGTGAACCAATGTTCCAAGTGGATGGATAGTTCCGCGTGGAACATCAGAGTCAGTTCTTGAGAGGGTGGGTGGTACGCATTTTTACCTCTTAGCGTTAACCTTTTCACTACCATACATGACGGAAATTTCCGTCGTCATTCGTCAAAGAACGTAACCATAAAATGACACAAATTTTCGTCAAATATATACTACATTTATGTATTTTTCGTCATTTGAAGCTGGAAATTGCGTTAGTAATTCCAGCTTCAAATGACGAAAAATAGAACTCCTACACCAGTATATCTGGATCCTGGCATGCACCCCGGCCTGGAAGTCAAAGGGTTAAGTGAATTAACTTATGTAATATAATATTCAGATTGTTTATAACTATAATCTACTTATTATGCATTATTATATAAATATATGTGCATATGGTATATAAAAAGAGGATCAAAGAGAAGTGGCATATACATGTAATAGTGCAGTATAAATTTGTTTAAATTGCCAATGTTCGTGGGTATATCCAAGGAAAATAGAATTATAATTTCCTTGGCATCATATAATTATGTGCATATCCAAGTTCTAGCCAATGTTCAGGTGTAAGGGCTGGTTATGGCCACAATGTTCTTGACGTTAGGTTTCACATCTGGCCGGAGCTGGTTAGGGCAGAGTGTTGATAATCTCCTCTGGTGTTGTCAGGGTGCTGGTTCATGTTGCTGTGGATGAGATGCCTGATCTGGGTGGTATGTTTGTTGCTGCTGTTGTTGTTGTTGTGCTAGTGTCTATGGTGACTCCGGCGTCTCTGGTGGCTCCGGTGGTTTCTGCTGCAGGGTATTCTGCTTCATTTCAATGGGTTGTATTAAAATATTCATTTCGATCGGTTGTATTAAATTTTTCATTTCCGTGGGTTGTATTCAATTTAGCATTCAATGGGTTGTATCAAATAATTCATTCCCGTGGATTGTATTAAGTTTTTCATTTTGATGGGTTGTGTTGAATTCTTTATTTCGATGGGTTGTATTAATTTCTTTATTTTGATAGGTTGCATTAAAATCTTCAATTCGATGAATTGTATTAAATTTCTAATTTTGATGGTTTGCATTAAACTCTTTTTTTCGTTAGGTTGTATTGAATTCTTCATTTTGATGGGTTGAGTGCTAGTGTCTATGGTATCTCCGTCTCCAGTGGCTGTGGTGGTTTCTGTTGCAAGATGCTCTATTTGAATCTGCTTTATTTCAATAGATTTTATTTAATACTTCATTCCGATGGGTTATATTAAATTCTACATTTTGATGGGTTGTATTGAATTTTCATTCTGATGGGTTATATTAAATACTTTATTCCGATGGGTTGTATTAAATTCTTCATTTCGATGGTATGCATTAAAACCTTCAATTTGATGGATTGTATTAAATTCTTCAATTCGATGGGTATTATCAGTGGCACAATGGTCAAAGTGTGGCGCTTTTGAGATATAGACGTGGCACAATGGTCAAAGTGTGGCGCTTTTGAGATATAGACGTGGCACAATGGTCAAAGTGTGGCGCTTTTGAGATATGGACGTGATCAGAGCGTGGCGCTTTTGAGATATGGACGTGACACAATGGTCAAAGTGTGGCGCTTTTGAGATATGGACGTGGCACAATGGTCAAAGTGTGGCGCTTTTGAGATATGGACGTGGCACAATGGTCAAAGTGTGGCGCTTTTGAGATATGGACGTGGTCAGAGCGTGGCGCTTTTGAGATATGGACGTGACACAATGGTCAAAGTGTGGCGCTTTTGAGATATAGACGTGGTGCGATGATAAGCTTTTGCTATAACTGCTGTTTCTATATCGCTCTGAAAGTTGAAATATAGTATAGTTTCGCTGGTGTATGTTTGAGCCGTTGACCGATTGTATGTTTGAGACATTGGACCACTGTATGATTACTGCAACAATAATCATATATTGGGTCAACGTTTCGCGTGTTTGGTGGGTAGGCACGAGCGAAGCAGTGACAGGGTTCACCACCAATAATACCATAGATAATAGATAGTACACAACTACCACAGTTATTTTGTGTTGAGAAATGGACCGAAATAGCATGCACATTATCAGCACTACACATTCACCAGGTGGAAACAGCTGATGGCATGTCTATAGACTGAAGCCCCCGAAAATGAAACATATCATTTACTTACATGCATGTAGTATTGTAGTACTGGAAATGCAAATAAAAATAAAATAGAAGTGTACAAAACGAGACAAAATCTGCAACTGACCCTTCATTTTTTCAAATGAATACTATTCATAAAATAAAATAGAAGTGTACAAAACGAGACAAAATCTGCAACTGACCCCTCATTTTTTCAAATGAATACTATTCATAAAATAAAATAGAAGTGTACAAAACGAGGCAAAATCTGCAACTGACCCCTCATTTTTTCAAATGAATACTATTCATAATTAGAATATAACAATAGTGCATCTTCAGTTAAACCTTGCTTTAAACAAAATTTTCTAATAGAAAGTCGAGAAAATTATATTAATAAACATGATATAATCGATACACTGCTGAGTTTAGAGGGATACAATCAGGCAAAAATCATCAAAAAATCAGTAATTTTATTTTTGCTTTTTAATATAACCATATAATGTAAACATGTCCCCAGGCTAGAACTGCAAAAGTTTTTTATTTTTTGTGTTGCGCATTTACCAGATAAGCGAGATATAGAGACGAAATAACTGATTTCTTATTTCGGACATGCATGTCCAAAATAAGAATTAATGTGTATTATAGGTGACATTCACGCGTGGGAAACACATGATATAAATATGTGAAATGGGTTTGCGTTTTCAACATTTTTAGTAGAGCGAAGCTCTACTGTTTCAGTTGTCTAGGCTTAATGTATTTTGGTGTCGATTTATTCCACGACAATGACGTTAAATTCGTTGAGCTGAGAACATATCTAACGTCATGTGTCTGTTAAAAAGAGCTTTGTTCATTGCACCACGAGCTCCAATTTTGAGATTTCTATTCAGATGCTCAGATAAACACAGTTAAATATATGTTTTTCTGTTAAACCATGTCAGCCTTTAGAGATGACGCGTGGCCAAGTAAGCAGCATACATGTCCACCCAGTGAACTACATGATACAGTTCACTGGGTCAACAAGTCCTCCACTGTCCCCTGCCTCTGTCCAGTTTATTAATTAGGTCAGTTCTGTGACGCACTCGTAACCCGGCTGCGCGATATTAGCTGTATGCACGGCACGTGCATTAGGCCTCAACGCAGTGACACCACCCAGCAAACACAAATTATATTAATAAACATGACACTGAAAGTCACTGGTGTAAAGATAATACACATGAAAACGCAAAGATTAGCCTCTCACTCTAATGTGAAAAGTAGATTTTCCGACTGCACGTATTAAATTGATCATTGCTTCATATCAAAGGAAAACAATTGATAAAATGATTACATCTTCAGAGAGGCTCCGCATTTTTAGAGGTTTTTATACAAAGTCGAGAATGGGGCTTTATGATCGTTTAGATCTGTCATTTAATATTGATGGATTGCCCATATTCAAATCTCGAAAACTTGCAGTTTGGCCAATCCAGTGCACTGTGGATAACATTTTAACTTAAAATTGGTAAACAATCATTTCAGTTCGTACAGTAGTATTTATGTCTGTTATTCACAGGGTGTTGCAGGCAATTTCATGATAACAATGAAGTGGAAATCTGCAGGGGAAAGGAGATAACACAAACTACAGTATCGAATGAATGCAACAGGCAAATGGAAATATATCTCTTAAACACCTCCACAAGAATCAAGAGAAGGAGATCGACTGCAGATTAAAGACAGTTTTCCAGGGTTTCCCATCAACAGTTTCTTTTTTTAGTCAATTTTGTTTTATTAGGAAGTATGTTATTTTTTTTAGTCATTATTTTTTATTATTATTTTGCAAGCACGATTAAATTTTTTTTTAAATTGAGGTCAGGTTGTTTTATTTTATTAATAAAACTGTTTTAATTGCTTTTCGTGATGATCTCCATATAAAACTCTTGGCTGGAGTTTATTAGAAACATTTCATCACATCCTCAAGGTGGCATCAGTCACGCCTTCTGTCATGTGTATTTCTCACTCACAATCTGTTGGCAGGTTGAACGAAGATGCAGACTATTCCCGGACTTAAAATCGTTTTTTCCCAGACTTTTGCTCATTTCCCTGGGTATATTCCGTCACGTGAGGAATATATTCAGATTCCAGGACCTTTCCCATACCCGTACGAACTCTGTAGACCTACGTCACTGACAAACTACCTGTCTCTGTGGCGTAATGGTTAGCATGGCAGACTAGCCACAATCACCACAGAGATCAGGGAGGGCGCACGGTTTTGAACCCTGGTGGCGGCCAGTGCAAAGTAAGAAGGATTTTTCATTTGGGGTTAGTTCACATGGTCTCCCTTCAGTAATGCATTGATCCAAATTCAAAATTATTGTTTTGGAGGGGTCGCTATAATATGAACTTCAATTCAGTGAAGTCAGAGCAATATCGATTCGATGTTCCACTTTTGGATCACAGTGACCTCACACTGTGATATCTATATGCTCTCACAGCGTAAGCCCTCTCTCATGTCAATGTGAGGTCACTGTGATGCCACAGCTTGAGCTCTCTGTGAGGTCTCTGTGATATCACAGATGTGTAGTCAACGTGATGTCAATTTGATGTTACACTTTTAGTTCACAGTGACCTCACACCATGAGATCTTTGTGATACCACAACTTAAGCTCTCTGTGAGGTCCATTTGAGGTCTCTGTGATATCACAGATCTGGAGTCAAAGTGATGCCAATTTGATGTTACATTGACCTCACACCATGAGATCTCTGTGATGTTCATGTGAGGTCACTGTGATGCCACAGCACGAACTTTCTGTGAGGTCCATGTGAGGTCTCTGTGATATCACAGATGTGGAGTCAACGTGATGTCAATTTGATGTTACACTTTTAGGTCACAGTGACCTCACACCGTGAGATCTTTGTGATGCCACAGCTTGAGTTCTCTGTGAGGTCCATTTGAGGTCTCTGTGATATCACAGATGTGGAGTCAACGTGATGTCAATTTAATGTTACACTTTTAGGTCGCAGTGACCTCACACCGTGAGATCTCTGTGATGTTCGTGTGAGGTCATTGTGATGCCACAGAATGAGCGCTCTGTGAGGTTCATGTGAGGTCTCTGCGATATCACAGAGATGAAGTCAAAGCTGTGTTAATTTGCTGTTACACTTTCAGGTCACAGTGGCCTCAAACCGTGAGGTCTCTGTGATTTTCGTTTGAGGTCACTGCGATGTCATTCTGAGCTCATTGTTTTAACTGGGTATATAGTGTTGGTTACCAATGCAATATGGTTTCCAGTGAGAGGTATATATTGTCATTTGACAACATTTAGAAACTTCCACAGTTATCAATTGGGGCAAAACGCCTACTATGGTGTGCGACAAAACTCAGGGCGATGGCCCTAGGGTAGTGGTTAGCACCGCTGCCTTTCACGCCAGAGTCTGGGGTTCGGTTCCCGGTCTCGGCGGCTTGAAAGAAACAAAATTGTTTCTTCCCCATCCACGTGTGAAAGTTAGTATTGTGGGGAGCCTCCGTGACCGAGAGGTAGCGTGCTCGGCCTCAGACCGCCAGGGCTCGAATTTCGAATCCTGTGTCTGGAGGACAGTGTCATCTCAATCATCTCACCATCCTCAGGAGGTTCTCCTGGCCCAGTTTAGCCTATATGTGCACAAAGGTGGCCTAAAGCCCGATTCATTTTGCGACAAAACCCAAGCATGTGGGCGTTTTGCCCCTTCTGACTATCAGTGTTGTTGGATAAATAATTTATTGGATAATCATGATCTGGATTCGTCATCATCTAGTATTTCCGGGGTTCCAGTAGGCTTCAAATCTCACAACCGTCTGACACGTCGCTGGTCTCATATGACCAGACCCACTAGTGAAATATAATATTTAGCAAGCTTAGTTGAGCGAATAATTAATCAGTTTCAGCAACTTGTCTTATACTATTTCACTAAGATGAGACTGAATTGCATCCACTTGATAATTTAATTTGAATATTGTTCTAGATTTTTCTGCTGCAGTTGTCACTGATGAAGCTCAGCCTGTCAACCACCCACCCCACGCTGAAGATCAGGCTACTGTTGGCCCATCTCACACTCAGGTTAAGTCTACTGTTTGCCCGTCTCACACTCAAGCTACTGCATGGTGGATTATCTCACACTCAGGCCACTGGCCCATCTCACACCCAGGCTACTGGCCCATCTCACATTTAGGCCACTGGCCCATCTCGCACTCAGGCCACTGGCCCATCTCACACTCAAGCTACTGGCCCATCTCACACTCAGGCTACTGGCCCATCTCACACTCAGGCTACTGGACCATCTCACACTCAGGCTATTGGCCTATCCCACACTCAGGCCACTGGCCTGTTTCACGCTCAGACCACTGGCCCATCTCACACTCAGGCTACTGGCCCATCTCAAACTCAGACTACTAGCCCGTCTCACGCTCAGGCCACTGGCCCATCTCACACTCACGCTACTAGCCCATCTCACACTCAGGCTACTGACCCATCTCACACTCAGGCTACTGGCCTCTCCCTCACTCAGGCTACTAGCCCAACTCACACTCAGGCTACTGGCCCATCTCACACTCAGGCTACTGGCCCATCTCACACTCAGGCTACTGGCCTGTCTCTCACTCAGGCCATTGGCCTATCTCACACTCAGGCTACTGGCCCATCTCACTCTCAGGCCACCGGCCCATCTTGATAAGGATTCTAACCATTTTAGTTGATGCCAAGATAATTGATTACTAGGCAATATATAACCTATTTCTGCAGAATGAAGTCACGCACAATTTATGCAAATTCAGTACATAGACTACAGCATCGTTGTGGCTTCATGATTTCATGAATGAGTTTATAAATTCTGAAAATTATCCTGATCTGTGCATGCAGAACTACTGTTTTGCTTTAATGTTGGGCCAACGTCTATAACGCTGTCTATTCAACCATGGTTCAGGATCAAATGTGTCAGTTATTCATGTTTGCTGGGGACCAGGAGTATCAAGAGTTTACATCAGCTGACTAGCTATCAATATAATGTTTACAATAAATCATGAGCTGAATAAGACAAATATTACTGTGCATCAGCTGTCAAGCAGCATTAATTACATGAGCTGACTGATAGTGCTCATTACTTGATTAATAGCATTACATGAGCTAAATTAAGAGCATATCACCATAAATGTGAATATTATTAGCACATTAGTTTAAATTTGCATATTGTCTGCTACATTATATTTTATCTGGGTAGTCATCTGATATTGATAACACATGTATTGCTTAAATGAGTAGTCCACTGTGTGTGAACTGAGGGACACTTCTGTACCCAGAAAGCACCACGCTGATCACAGAGATAGAGGCAACTGGGGTACAGTGTGTGGTGTTCTATAGCTTTAATTGTAAAACAGCTTCATTTTAGCTTTTCCTGAAGCTCAGCGCAGGCTCTACTTCAGTGCCGTCAGGCTCTAGTTATATCTTCTGATGTCAATACTTGTATTCATACGCTCAGATTCCGGGTCAAAAGAGAAATAAGCCACAAACTGACCAGTTTTTGATTCTCGACAGATGTAAACAAACCGGACCACATGTCCGATGAGGAGAACTCGGAACTCTAGAACAAACCTGTCATTGTGACGTTATTGAATAACTCAACATTTTAGCCAATTGGCAATCCGAAAATGTAATTGCCATAGCACAATTATTTGAATTTGTTGCTATAATATCTGTTTTAGAAAGTATATATTTTAGAAAAAATAATTGGAGCACATGGTCAAAAAACAGGATATATACATTTTGCGTACATAAACACTTGACTGCTACCTCCTCTGTGTTATCACTGTGTATAGTCTCATCACGTAGTTTTGGGGGTGTACACAGTTGCATGACCACTTCCTGTAGACATTTATGTTTGACAAATATTTTTAAAGGTGATTTTTACAAAGAAATGTTTAATCCTGCGTTCTGTTGTTCAATTTAATTAATGGATGTACGTATAATGGTACTGTACCACCAAGTTGACGTTAAGTGCCTCTGGAAAACTGTGAATCACACCTTTTGATTATAAATGCATGAAAATGTGACACATATTATTTTATTTCAATCTTTAGAGAAAAAGGATCTAATTCATGAATTCAGTCAATACACTACAACCCAAAGGCAGAATCATTTCCCGCATGTTAATATACAACATGTTATATAAGCTTTCCCAGTGTAGTGTTGGCTCACTGTACGGCGTTGCATGTAAAACAGGTGTACGGGTTGCATAACATATTTTTTACTGGCTGCATCTCTTGCATTCATATTTCTTTAACGTCCCAGAAAAAACGATAAAATATCAAATATTGCCCGAAATGCATTTCTAGATATTGGCGCATAGCATTGCAAGTGGGTGTGATGCCATAAATTTCCATTTATTCACAAGCAAAACAGTGGGTTTTTTGTAGCAAGGAGGTGGATATTGCGGCAGTTGGAAAAAAATGAGATCCACATCACAGGCTGTCACTCGAGTTCACAAATTATTAAACAGGAGGGCTTAAGTTGAATGTCCTTAAGCTATCGCCACCAGCAGAAGCTGCATTTCGTTTACATGTAAAGTAGTATTTGCCACGCTGCTGTTTTCTTAAAAAAAAACCAATATAGTGATTTTATTTTTATTTTGAAAGAGCGTAGATGGTCAACACTGTTTCATTAAACATTATTTTGATATTAATAACACTAATCCAGTTTTTTATTGTATCTATGAGGTCGTTTTTATTTCAGTACCGTACTCTTATTATAAATAGCTTATATACTTATAAAACTTATATTTGCTGCCTATAGTTGCTTTTCTAGATAATTATTAATTAGATAATTATGGCAGAAGATATCGTTGAATTACTATTCAATCACCCACTCGGAATATGATCGACCAGTCCCTTTTATATTCACTTTGACCCTGACCTTCAGCCCAACAGCCTAAATATGCCCACAATCAATCAAATAGTGCCAGAAATGGACTTGGCATGGAAAAACCCCCTTGCATGACACACATGGAAGTCAAAGAAACAGTTCAAACGTTATATGTATGAAATATTTATAGCGGCCATCTTGGATGTTTTTCTTTTTGTACACTTCATGCCAACAAATTGCAGGGTTGTCCACCTAGGTTGTGTTCCTGAATATATGTAGATGATTTCTATCGGCCAACCTTTTGCAGCAGACCATGTTTGTTTTCCTGAAAAATGGTGATTTGGCTCACTTGGTATACATGTATGCCATATGACGCCCAATTAAAATGTAACTTTGGATTTTCTAAACCCAACCCTAGAGCCAATACTGATGTATGGTAGCGAGGTACTATTTATTGGTAAATAAATATTGGACTTCGAGACAGTCCAATTATCATTCTTGAAAAATATGCTTGGAGTCAAACAACAAACCACATCAGTTACTATTTATGGGGATACAGGAAGGTATCCTCTCGTTTTAAAACAACAAATTCTAGCTTTGAAATACTGGATTCGCTTGATCTCCTTGCCTAGAAGCTGTTATTTGAGAATTGTGTACAACTCACTGGCGTCTTTTGATTTTATTGGTGAAACAAATTGGTGCTCTCACATCAGGTCATTATTATTCCGAACAAACCACCGCGACGTTTGGGAAAATCATAGGGTAGAAAATGCCAATCGTCTCATCAAACAAGTTAAATCATGTTTGATTAATACATATAAAGTTGATTGGTCTATCAAAGCCCGAAACTCCATAAAATTACGAACGTACATAAAGTTCAAATTCGAACACTCGCTAGAAGAATATCTGTTTTACATCCCCGACACAAGGTGGATGAAGGCACTATCAAGATTAAGAATGAGCTCACATATGCTAGAAATTGAACGAGGAAGGCATGTCAAGCCGCAAAACCTACCACTAGAACAGCGCATATGTCAAAGATGTACATCAAACTCTGTTGATGACGAAATTCATTTTTTAATTACTTGCTCTTACTTCGCTACGCAGCGAACTAGTTTACTTGCCGAAAGCAAACTACTCAATAGTGAATTTGACTCACTCTCAAACGACGATAAATTTATATATATTATGTCATCTACACATCGACCATTAGTAATATGCTTAGCAAAATACACCTATAGCTGTTTTCAACCCTTTAAAGCGTGTCGGGTACCTCCACTTACTAAAACGATTGGGGCGTAGGCTGACTGGTGCGGCTGGTGATTCCTCTAATCATCCACTCATGAAATCATCCATGCTGTCGGGGGAACACCACTGTGGTATCAGCGACTGGTGCAGCTGGTGATTCCTCTAATCATCTTGGTGTTTCGAGCTGACGTCAGTCAATGCATTTTTTAGATTGTTTTTTTAACATGTTTAATGTAACTAATATTTTTATTTTCTTCTTTATACATACTCTCACTCATTATGTAATTACTCGGTTTTTACGCTTTTCAGAGGTTTTTTTGCTATATGCAGTAGCTATTTTATCTCTGGTTTTGGTGCGGGAAACTTAAAAATATCATGCCAATGCTGTTCAACTGTAGGTTATTTTAAATAGTTCTCATGCATATTTTATTTAACCTGTGTCTGTTTTAGTATATAATGTCGTTAGATTTTAACATGTTTAAGTTAACTTAGCATGCATATTTTACCGAACTAATCCTGTTGTATATAGTCGTGTACATATGTTCATTTTAATGACGCATAAGTCTGCATAGACTTACCGTCGTCAATAAATATCTATCTATCTATCTACATAATTTGGGTGTGCTGAATTCGAATCTGTCAAATGATATTCTTTATTTTGTGACCTTCACCTTCAAATTAGCAAAACATAAAATGGCTGCCAAAATGGTAATACAACACCGTATTTGCTAAGGTTTATCGCACATGAAAGCACAATTTATGGTTTCTGTAAGATTTTTATTCGATTTATATCGAGTGTCTTTGAAAAGAAATGACCTTTATTTGACATTCAAATTCAATACGTCTGCCGTTATTAAATATTTACTGTTACTATAATTTTACCGCTGAAAATGCTGAAAATAATACGACTTATTTGAAGTAACTTAGTGGACCAGGAATAGACATTACGGACAAGTAAGATTAGAAAAATTCACCCTCAAATAAACGAAAAACAAAATGGCTATCAAAAATGTAAATTCGATCTCTTTTCTTGGTTTATCGCACGGAAATGCTCAATTTATGCTTTTTGCATAACTTGGGGGCCGAAACACTCTGATGTCTGATGTCTATTTATCATATTCTGACCTAAATTGTATCGTAAAATCCAAGATGGCCGTCATTTTACATATTTACCATTAAAATCATGACGTCATTCTAAATACGGAGCACATCAAAGCATGTTAGAACATAGTGTCACTAAACTTAGTTTTGAATGTCTTATAAGCTAATTTGTCGTATTACCTAGTCTCTTTTTTTAATTTTTATTAAATATGTAGTTTTATTATATTATAGTTTAGATGCAAAAAAACGCTATAATTTTGTGCTGGTGGTAATCATTTTGAATTTAAAAGTCAAAGAAAGGTCATTTTAAACGAAAAACCTGAGACATACATTTCTTAACTCCAAATCATGCAGAAACCAGAAATTGTGCATTTATTTTTTGGAAAAAAGTAGAAGATATGTGGTTTTGGCGGCCATTTTTTGGTGTGCAAATTTAAAGGTAAAGGACACTAAATATAGAACGTTATCCGACTGATTCAAATTCAGCACACCCAAATTATATAAAAACAAATTATATACCTATTTTACCGAGCAGAGTTCAATGTTTCAGATTTCAACCCAGTTTGAATACAGACAATTTCATTACAGGCTGCTATATTCTTACATGAAAAAATATATCAACATTTATAAATCTAAATACCACTGGGTGTTGAACAAATACATATCTGGCTTCAGAAAACATCGGCCACATTGAGATATGGGCAATAATTATGTTTTATTTTGTTGCTTTCATTGACCATGTTGAGTAGCTTGTTTTGTTGCTGATTTCTATTCTTGTGTAATACAAAATTATGTTTCAACGTAAATGCAGAGATGACTATTTACTCCACTGCAACATGCAATATATCATTGTGACGGGCATTGAATTTCCATGTGTACATTGGTAAATTAGAACAGCAGCGACAGACTTTTACGTAACTTTACCCCTTAAATTTAAACAGGTTTGGGTGGTATCAATGACCACTAGAATATATCAATAGTCACCAGGACCGTACGCAGAATGAAGTGAGCTCAGTCCCATTAAAATTACACCTATGGAATCAAACTTAATCTTATTTTTTTCCCGAAGCATTGTTTATATTGGTCATATAATGCATTTTTAGCCAATACGCTTGGTATAATTTCTGTGGCATTTCTTGTAAAGATTTACGAATAAAATCCATAGCGTATTTACGATTGAGATGTGACTTGATGTGAGTTGCTATATTCTCACAATACACAATCTTATCTAAGGCCAGATAATACTGAGTGTAGTGATACCAAAAGTGTAAGAATTGATCCATTCATTGCAAAGATATGGCTATTTTTCGAACTTGACCTCAACTTTGACGAGCATAGCAAAAAACACCCCCTATGTTAGAAAATGGGCTGTACAAAAAACTGATACCACAATATGTTTGTACATACTACCTGGGGTTGTTGCCAAAAGTCCTTTCTACCATTCTGTCAATTCAGATTGTAGATACTACGCCGGTTGAGCGAACTCACTAAATAGAGCCCCTACAAAAACTAACTCCAGGCGAATACATGGGTTGGTGGGGCGTCGCCAGGCTAAAGTAGCGCCGTCTAACTTTGCCTCATTGTTGAACTCATTCAGTCAGCTGTGTGTAGACACTCACAACTGCTCCTGTGCCACACCGAGTTATAATACGATAAAAGGATCATTTCAGGTAAGAGTTTGTCATTGGGACATACGCTAAATTACGGATACATACACGGATTTACCACAACAGAATCATGTAAGGCAGGAGTTTTTCATAGCAAACAAGTAAAATGTATTTTCCTTGTTTCAAAGTACGCTATATTAACGTACACAAGGTGCATGTGTGTTTATTGAAAGGGACATACATATCAAAATGTGTTTACATACTTGTCAGACTCAGACTTAGAGTCGGATTCATTTATTTGATCAAATAAAAACATTTACATATTTTGATTATTAACATAGCAATGATCAGGAGACCTCCACTAAAACCGTAGGTCGCTATCGTGGAGGCCACCTTATAAAGAAGTTAATAATTAAATATGTATAATAATAAAACTAATAATAATAATAATAATAATAATAATAATAATAATAATAATAATAATAATAATAATAATAATAATAATAATAATAATAATAATAATAATAATAATAATAATAATAATAATAATAATAATAATAATAATAATAATAATAATAATAATAATAATAATAATAATAATAATAATAATAATAATAATAATAATAATAATAATAATAATAATAATAATAAGAAGAAGAAGAAGAAGAAGAAGAAGAAGAAGAAGAAGAAGAAGAAGAAGAAGAAGAAGAAGAAGAAGATGATAATAATAATAATAATAATAAAAGCAATATAGAATTATACATTTATACACATACCCAGCGAATACGAGGCGCCGACACAACGTTGGATAAATATTGGGCCGACGTCGTAGACGACGGGCCAACACAGAGCCAGCATCGGGCCAACGCCCCGTGCCCGCGGGATAAACAAATTATATAACATTATACGTCTTGTACACATACATAACAATCAGGGATATTACATTCTAAATTATAATAAGTTATTAAAAAGTTTTTGGCGTACATTGACATACCTTGGATACTGTGGGTGGTCAATTTTTATTTGATATTTATTGCACAGTTGTTTATGGTTTGCGGCATAGAGAAAAGTAATGATTGTTTTGCAAAATCATGTTTGATGCGAAATTTGTATAGATCTTGATTCCTGGTATAGTGTGTGTGATTATTTGCTTTAATAGTAAGATTTTGAAAGTACAGAGGTAAGTTATTTTTTAGATATTTGTAATAGAATTTCAGCTGTTTTATTTTGAATATGTCTTCAGTTTTTAAGAGGGGCAAGTTTTTAAAAACTGGATCACAGTAAGCAAATATTTTGCTAAAGGTTATGATTCGAAGACAATTTTTTAGAGTTTTGTGATTCGAAATGGATTATGTCCCCAAACTAGCAAATAATAATTTATATGTGACAACACAAGGTGATTGTAGAGTAAAAGTAGAACATCTATTACAGTACAGTGTGTCTTAGTCTTGTCAATATCCCAGTATCCCAATATCCCAATTTTTAATGATATGTGATCCATATGGTTGTTCCAATTTAAATGTTTATTGAATATTAATCCGAGAAAATTAAAATTATTGACACAATCGATTTTGTTTCCATTTATTATTATTTCTGGTTTTATAAATTTTTTCTGTGGCTGATGAAATAATATGCATTTTGATTTAGGTACATTTAGAGATAATTTGTTAATTTTGAACCAGATAGATATTTTACATAATTCTCTGTTTATTAAATGATTATTTATGCCTTTCTTGTTATATCATCGGCAAAGAGAATGAACTGGAACAATTTACTTGAATTGTGGAAATCGTTCACATATATCAGAAACAATAATGGACCGAGTATTGAACCCTGTGGTACACCAGTAGAATTTTTTTGATGGTCTGACTTAACATTATCAAAGTTTACATATTGCGTTCTATTTTCTAGGTAATTTTTTATCAATCCAGTCGAGTTTTTGGATAATCCGTAGTGTTTTAATTTTTGTAGTAAAATATTGTGGTTCAGAGTGTCAATAGCTTTTGATAAGTCCAAGAATATGCCGATAGGGGTATCACCATTGTCCATAAAGGATACAATTCTGTCTACAAGTTCTTAAGATGCCATTTCAGTGGAATGGCCTTCACGGAAGCCATATTGACCTTTAAAGAACAGGAGTTTTTGAAATAAGCATATAATTGTTGGTATATAACTTTTTCAAATATCTTTGAAAGAGATGGGAGAAGAGAAATAGGTCTATAATTAGACAATAGGGAGGGATCTCCTTTTTTAAATAAAGGATTAACTTTCACAACTCTAAGTTTGTCTGGGAAAACACCAGTTTCCAACATTTGATTAATAATAATGGTTAATAATTTAATTAAATATTGATTATAGATTTCATAATGATGTTAGATATTCCGTCTATTCCAAACTTTTTTATTGTCCAATTTATGTGCTATTTTTTTAATATCATTTTCATCAACAGCTGTGAAGTTAAAATTTTCATCTCGTTTGTCCGACAAAAAGTGACTGAAGGGCATAAGGTGTAGCCCTATAAACAAGACTATTTGTGAATGTTGCATATCATAATCTAAAACTGTTATTGTAGAGAAGATGTCTTATTTCAAAATGCTGCCGTTGGTGACTGTGTTCCTGATTATAAATTATCCTATAATCACCCAGTCCTGCTCGTGTAGGCCAACCGTATTACAGAAAATGTACTGTGACGCTGACATAGGTGAGTTCTTTCAACCCTTTAAAAACTGTAAAAAAGTTATATTAAATGTCTCTCTACTGCTATCAGTATGACGTGGGCTTGTTATGAAAATCCGCGTCATGTAAGTCAGTAACATGTATATTTTTACGAAAATACCTTTCACATATATTTTTGTGCCTTAAATAATTCAGAAATCAACTTCAAAGCGTCATAAATCAATTCGACATATTCGAAAGCCATAGGAAATTGGTATTACATGCGTCTCTACGTCTAGTTTACAAGTTATGACATGACCCTAAATAACTTTACAAGGTATGACATGATCCTAATTTGAATCTTGCAATTTTAGATATTTTGACAACCATGACTAAGACTAGTCTAGGTTGTGGGCTAGTATATTTTATTAATACTATTAGCAGCCTTCAGATTAATTACAGACTCTAAGACTGGCCATATTTGAGTACCGCATTACAGAGCTGCTATGGCACAGATCATAACTCTTGATATATCTACTTCATCGCGCTAATACCTCGACTCCGCAGATTTATTTTAGTTATATTATGAACATTATTACAGGAGATATTTACACTTAAAAACAGTGATATCCGTGGATAAAACTAGTCAGCATCCACGGATGTTGAACATCCACGAATGAAATATCATCCACGGATGAGCGAGGTCATCCAATCCACGGATTGGGATTAATTTACTGATGAATACGCACTCTCCATCCACGGATGAACTTTCATCCACGGAAGAATACGCACTACCCATCCACGGATGAACTTTTATCCACGGATGAATACGCCCTACCCATCCACGGATGAACTTTCATCCACGGATGAATGCGCCCTACCCATCCACGGATGAACTTTCATCCACGGATGAATACGCACTACCCATCCACGGATGAACTTTCATCCACGGATGAATACGCACTACCCATCCACGGATGAACTTTCATCCACGGATGAATACGCACTACCCATCCACGGATGAACTTTCATCCACGGTAGTGGGGGACCATAATGTAATAAATTTGCACATTTGGCTAAAATTGTCAAAATTGGTGTACAGGCCCACAAGACAATACTCTTTCATATTTTTTATGGATCCAATCTGAGAAATAGCTGAATCCATCATTTTAGCCAAAATTCAAAATGGCCGCCACTCGAAAACCAAAATGATCATATCTTGGCAACATATGGCCCAAATTTCACGATGTTAGCATCAATTCTATATATTTGGATGACGACGAATTTATTTGTAATGGTTTAAAAGTAATTGGGATGAAATTGCATGTTTTAGTTCAATTTAAAATAACACGTTTTGTAAAATAATATGTTAAAAACCGAAATATCAAACGCTGGGCACATTTAAAAAATTGTTAGTCACATTTTATTCATATTTGACTGTTAACAACATAATTTATATAGGCCTATACATATTGGTAAACGTCATCTGAAATTAAACTGAGTCATAAATCATCAGTTAGTCACATGTATCGCGGTTAGCAAAAAACATTCTTTGGACATTCACTGTTTATGCACCTACACTCAAAGTGACATAGATATGTGCATCCCAGATTAGCTTTAGCACATTTGCAAATTCCCCTGATGCTTTTTGACAATTGATTGCAGTGTTGCAACAATGCACAACCCTAACATCTGCAAAATATTCAGCTGTTCATCAAGAACTCAGCTCCATTCCGATGGATTGTATATTTTGCTGCCTCTTAAGAGCCTTTTTCCAAATATATCCTGCCTGTTACTGAACTCGTCTAGAAGGCCGAAGTAAGACCCCCTGTCTAAGTGGTATGGTTTCTAATGTTCATTTGACACAGTCCATGCATCGCTCCAGCCATGTCAATAGAGTCCAGGGAGAACAGAAGAGGATCTTCGGTGAACGCCACAAATGGGTCCGTTATTTCAGAGTTGGCATCCGATGTAGCCAACGCACTTCTCTGTCAATACTCAGAAAAGAGGAACTAGTAGGCCTATTGCACCCAGTAAAGCTATGGAAGAGTGGGAGTAAGATGCACTTTTGAGGACCAAGTTGTTTTTACAATTACCAGATAGAGATTGTCTGAAACCTTTTGCCAGAACCGAAACCAACTCATATTTTTTCAAAAATTGTTTTAGTCGATCACATGGAAGGGTGTTGACCCCTGAACCTTCGACAGTCACGTTTCTCTTGGGTTAAACGTGTCAAACTTTGATCAGGATAGAAATCTCATATCAGGTAAAGTCTGGTTATTGTGGACTCCGATATCATTACTGGTCATGCTCTGAACAAATGTTAAGAAATGACGTTCTCCGTATTGTTGAAAGCTTGCAACTTTGATGGTTCCGACCATATATGGAAAATGACAGCAGCATCAACAATTCCCATGGACACATCACAAGAAGAAGTTTCCAGGCATTCTAATATGTCAGATTTTGTCCCACTCCTCAATCTCCCTCTGTCTGATAATGATGGTGGCTCCTTTTGCTTCTCAAATAACATAACTCATCTATATCTGCATTTGGGCGTGATTGGAGAGAATTAAATAAATGAGAAAGCAACGAAATACTTTACTTCAGTACACTAATATTTTTGCCTTTAGTTCTCGATGGTTTGCATTCAGCTAGACACAGATCCATTCATCATACGCTTTCATGTACATTCATGCCTTGTCAACATGTTAAAGGCATATTGCATTATGTATATGCTATACCAGCAGAAATTATGTATCGTGTATCTGATGTGATGATATTTGTCATCACATAAAACAGATTGCTCTTGAGTATATAGACAGGAGGAATATAACATTTTTAGACAAAGGAGTTTGGAGAATTTCCCCTTTTTTCTGATGACCATAAACAACAGAAGATGATGTTGAGTGCGACAATAATGCAGCTGATGATGCAAATTCAACCAGTGCTTGAACTTTCCCAGGTAGAGACAAGGTGTTCATCCATATATGATAACAGCAGTATTGTCAAATAGAGAAGACATGATCGGTAGCCAGAGTAGTTTGCTTGTTTGAAAACAAACAACCATCCGCACAGCTGATAACGGTTTTTACCTAACATGAAATTTATATTGTTGCAAAATCATCATGTTAGTATCCCAGCTGTCAAAATCAGAGAACCCATGCAGTTGGTTTATAGCATAGGCTTATTTCTTCAGAATGAGCTAGACATGAGAAAGAAATTGACATGACGAGTTCTTTTGAGATGATGATCTGTATTAGAAACGGACTGTGTTCGAGCTAAAGTCAGTACCACTGTTTCAATAATGACGGATGAGAGGTAACAACCAGACCATAAAGCTTCAATTACAAATTAGACATGGAGGACCCTCCGCATTAAAATATATATATTCAGCTCCACACAGACACTGCCCAGATGGGTTGCTTCCCGCCAATAATCATCACCGTCTGGGATTTGGCGCGTCTAGTTCAGCTGTCAATCACTCGTCACATAATCTCATAATTTCAACCATTTTGCTGGTCTGTAGTTATTTGCACACTCAAGAAAAAACAGTGTGTAAGCCTGCCCCTCCCCCCCCCCCAGCCTACCTACCCAGCACAGGTATCTGTCCAGGATTAGGAATCTCTGTCACACATTTTCCATTGTTCATATGTTTCACCATTGGTGTAGATGCTGTCTTGTCAATGAAGAGCGGCATGACTCTAATAATCGCTTTTGGGTTGATATCATCATTTTTTAATAAACTAGACATAAGCCCCGCCCAAGTTGAAGTATCTTCTGTATCCAAGTGTACCGAGTTTGAATGATATCAGAGGCCTGATTAAACCAAGTTTATTCTTTAACTTGGCGCCATCTGTCTTTTCATGATGTGGACGCACAAGAAGCTCAGACTTTGAGAGGGCAACATAAATATCTGCCGGTGGAGAGGTTGAGATGATGTATATGATACATGGTGATGACTTAACCAACTGTATTTGTTTTCTTTGAATCCACTATATATACAGCCAGTGTTACCATTTTCAGCTCGTCATATGATTTATGGTATGAGAACACACCCCTGATGAGAAACTGACACTGTGTCGGCTGACCTGGCATTAGATTTTAGTTGAAGATAACAAGACTAGACTGTGATAAAACACATCACCAGCATGTTAATCTGTAACTTCGTGTAAATACCCCATCTGCCAGCCTTCTTCTTCTTTCCTGGCCCAGTTTAGCCTATATGTGCACAAAGGTGGCTAAAGCCCGATTCATTTCATTTATTTGACCATGTATTGGAATTTTTGTCTAATGTGTCACTAGATGATTTATGTTTTATCGTCCCCTCCACATACAGGGATGTCACGACTAAAACTGGCACTGAAGTAGGACTGGGTCTATGATCACCGGCTTCAATTTTACATTTAGTTTTCCCGTGAGCTCACCTAAATTTTTTGTGCTTATAGAGGATTATGCATTTTTTGAGATATTTTGCTCTATTGACGAGACACGTTTTTGTAATTCCACAACCATCATCCATACATGCGAGCGATAAACAATGAAGTAAAGCACCACTACTATAGTCAAAATCTAAGAGGTCTTTCTCTAAATTATTATTATGCTGAATTGAAGCTTTTTTATTGACAGAGGGCAACATAAATAAACAACACTTTCAGATCGATACAAATAACACATGTAGTGCAATCTAAATCAAATAGTATTTGTCCTCTATATTTTCATGAGAAGGTTGTCACAAACTAATCATTAACCAAACACCATATTAAAGCCATAGGCCCTATTTTTTTACTATTTATTTAAATAATGTCACATAAGTCTGCACAGACTTCCCGTCATCAATCAATATATATCTAGCATATTAAACCCGATTCTATCAAATGGGCTTGTGAAGAATCAGCAGGAATGTCTAGATTGTCCAAATGGTAAAAAACCAAGCGTATGTATATTTTCATAATGGTTACTTGGTTGGTTGAGGGAGTGAATTATGACCATAAATAACTATGTATTATTTAATATTTTGTGTTCTATTGTGTTTATTTAACATGCTGTAACGTACGTCATTGTAGGTATACTTGCAATTATGGTCAGACCTGACTGGGTTAGTAGATTGATTGAATTTCTATATATTTTGGTCTCAAAAACGCTAAAAATGGTCGAAACATAAAATATATGTCTCAAATCATGTTTAAACTGAGACTAATGAAACCGTTGACTTCGAAATATGTGAAATTGATGTTAACATCATTAAATTTGATCCATTGGTTACAAAGATATGATAATTATTGTTCGCAAGTGGCGACCATTTTGGATTTTGCTTATAATGGTGGTTCCAGTACATTTTGAAGTTGGATCCATCAAAAATATAAATCTATAAGGTCTAAAGAACCTATAAACAAATTTTGGAAATTTTAGCCAGATGTGCAAATTTATACACTAATTGGACATTATGGTCCCCCACTACGGATGAATACGCACTACCCATCCACAGATGAACTTTCATCCACGGATGAATACGCCCTACCCATCCACGGATGGACTTTCATCCACGGATGAATACGCACTACCCATCCACGTATGAACTTTCATCCACGGATGAATATTAAAGCTTCATCCACGGATGAACTTTCATGGTCAGTCGAATACAAAAATGTTAGCATAATGTACGAATTCGAATTTATAGCATAAATAGCCTGTAATCGCTGATAAAACGAACATAGTAGCATAGGTTATTATCTCACAAAGAATATAATATTGATGTGCTTTACAATTTGTTAATGTAAGATCAACGACATTAATCACAAAGAAATAATAGACATAAATCATAAAAAATGTTTGCATAATCTAACTCGGTTTAAACATATTTTTATTTTCCAATTGAAATAATACAAAAAAATCGCTTTGTATGATATATAAAAAACATAGTGATGCTTCCGGGGTTGTGATAGGAACACTGTCTGGTACGTAAAACTCTTATTTTCGTTTGGCAACACTTGAAAACAGGAACTTTAAGTTTTGGTATAATTATTTTAATGGAAGTAGAACAAACATTCTCACACTCAAGCTGTGATTGGCCTACTGGAGACCAAATGCGGATAATCACACACTCGCACTTTTGGCTTACGCAACATCACATGCTAAGATCTTTGTGGCTCAAGAAAGTTGTTTATTATAAATTCGTGAGAGAAAATGCATATGTGTCATTTTGAATTTATGTGTAGGCCTATGTTTATGCCTGTGACTGAGGAATACACAGGGGCTGATTCAGCTTTTCATTGACGGGGAGGGGGTTAAACCTTGATAAAGGAATATTTCACTGTAAGGGGTGGCGCCCCCGGAGACATTTTTGATTTTCAAAGGCTTTTTCCTGCAATCTAAGGGCATATTGGGAACTGTTTGTCCCTCAGTATCTCACCAGCCCATATAAGGAAACCCTTAAATGAAATGATAATTGTTTTCCGAGAGGGGAGTGGGGATTACCCCCCCCCCTTTGGATCCTCCCATGATACATGTTTGTCAATAAAAAACATCTACATTTCATGCTACATGAAAACAAATGTTTCTTTTTCTAGCTCACAGACTTTACAAAAGGATTGATTGATGATTTTGTGTGTGAATCATTCTATTTTACCGTGTTGTTGATGCTGTTTTGAACAAATAATGCCTAAAACATTACGCTGTTATTTTGGAGTAATATCACAGGAGCCACATCTAACAAATCATACCTACCAACCCTACCGATTCTGGCGGTAGGCTACCGATTTCAAGGTCTATCCACTGCCTACCGATTCTATAGGCCCATCCTACCGCATTTCAACTTATCAGCTCATAAAGATAAAATCCACCTGTAAATCTACCCCAGCTACTATAAAAACATAAAAAACTACTCAAAATAAATAGTGAAAATGTGGCTGGAATGCAGGAAATGACACATAGAGCACATGTATTTAAAAAAAAATCGGGGGGGGGGGCATGCCCCCGCACCCCCCTAGCAGGCCGGGCCCACCTTTGGCACACCCTGGAGCACGCATCCTGCGGACCAGGTTAAAACCATAGACCTGTTCTAATTCTCTTGTCGAAACCTACCGATTTTTTAAATCAAAATGCTGGCAAGTATGAACAAATTCGCGAAACAAATTTATTCATGTTGCATAAATTTAATATTGGTGTGATTGCAGGTGAAGCCTAAATCCTATTATACTGCCTAAATCAGTAGCTTGGTATTTATTACTTTTGTAAAGTAGCTATATATGCCCTCCATCGAATCATTTTGCTTATAAAGAGATGAACATAGATTTGCGCATCATGAGAGAAGGTTCTTGCATTCGGTGTCATAGGAAATATCAGCAGGACTGTAGCCTGGGGCAGAATACATGGGGGAGGGGTGGGGAGTGTCGGTTGAGATTGGTAATAATAGTAGTCCAGGCGAAAATATTACAAAAATAAGCCTATGGCCCTGATCCAAGATGAGATATTTTAATTAAATCACGATTTTTTCTAGAATGTACAGACCTACAGGTATACCCCACTGCTGGCGCAGCCACTGCTCTTTATAGCGTCTATATGCTCTAGAGGTGTCCGGGGAATGCTCCTAGGGGAAACTTTTAAATGGTGCATTCTAGAGCATTGGCTATATTTCGGACCAAATATGGTATTTTTTTGTTTTTCAATTGTGGGACCCTGGGCGAGCGGGGTGGGAGGTGAGGGGGCTCTAACGTAGAACAAACTTAGGCCTATCTGCAAATCGTTATAAATAAACAGTTTAGGCCCCTATAGGCCTATATATAGAGACAAACACAGAGGCAAATTTCGAGCAAGGATAACAGTTTACACGATGTTATGATTCTATAATAATGAGCAATTCAACTCCAGTTTCAAATAGGCCTGTTATAAATATGCCGTTAGATGGTTTAGCAATTTTTCAAACTAGTCGCAATGCTAATGCGGCCACAAACGTCTTTAAAATTCCAGAATTAGTGTAAAAATTGGTTTATAGAGAGGGTCGTCATATTTTCAATTTACTACATGTCCAACAGTCTAACTTTCATAATTCGTTATGACAGTCGGTTGATAAGTGACAGAGGAATCGACGAAAAGCATGCGCTCCAGATAATTATTGTGTCATAGTCTTCAAACGTTGAACCAAAGTTTGTCAAAAGTCTGCGATAAGGGATGACCAAAATGTGGACCTTCCGCTTGCAGGGGGGGGGGGGGTCTACGGGCCTGCTCGTGACCATCCACCAGTCCATTCTCAATTCACGCAGAGCGTAGCTCAAGATTGCGCCCGTAGCCAGGGGGGGTCGGAGGAGTCGTACGCCCCCCCCCCCCTGACGGCTGAATGTCCACATTTTGGCCATACATCTAGTACAAGGGGAATGAACCCATTTTTGGAGTTGAGTTGACACTTAAATTTCTAGAGATAAAAAATATATAACGGGAAAGGTTTAAGTCTCCAGTTTATGGTGGCGTATATCGTTTTTGCCGTACGTGGTCGATATTTTTTTCAAACGTACGTTTGTGACGTCATGTCGCTATGGCAATGACGTCATTTTATGAACCAAATTGGCCAGACAAACTACGAAATAGGTGTCATGTTTGAGTCACTGATCAGTATTAGTATGATGCGGTGTCGATTCTTAATGTGTCAGCACATACTACGCACACCTGGTAATAATTGCATATATTCATTATGTCGTAAATTCATATGTAATGATCTAAATAGCAGTGGTGTAAACAGAAGTGGGTTCTATTTTAATATGGCATCCAAAATTTCTAAGGGGTACGGTCGACGTCATGCCCCCATGTACAACTTGGTCAGGTTGTTTTGCCGGTTAAAGTTATTATATGGTCGCGGGCACGAGATTTCACCTGTGTAGAATGTCATCTATACAATTTGAAGGCGACGGTAATATTTATTAGTAGAAGTAAATCACCTTAGAAATAGTTCATGTATTTGAATCTGCAAGAAATAATAACCGGCGTGTTTCTTTTCAGTGAAAAATGCATTTAATAATGATATTAAATATTCATCTGTTTATTCAGCTCATACGAAAATTTTATTTTATCATATCATTAAAAATATTAAAATTGTGTAAGATTTTCCTAGCACTCGCTGCACGATGATAATTGACTTTATTTTATCATTCTTTATGTCAGAATTTGTACGCAGGTATAATTTTATAGGCCTATGTTCACATCCTGGTTGGACCATTTTACGGATATTTGGTCCAACATTAAACCAACATTAAACCAACATTAAACCAGTATAGTTATGTTTGCTGGAAAAAAAAAAAAATAATAATAATAAGAAGAAAAAATAATGGGTTTATTTTTCTAGAGGTTGGCAGCCCTACAGATATTTTTGGCTACCTCTACAGTTAAAACTAATAATTATGTCATTATACCTGAAGATGACGCAAAACTAGATGACCAGGCGTCATGCTTGAGAGGTTGGAATTCGTGTTCGGCCGTACTCAACTGAACTGCCGTAACACCTGGTTCAGAAATACTTTTTATGTGATAAAATATACAGACAGATTTTTTTTCATTTTTATGGAATTTTGAAAATGTGTCATTCGTTGCAAATAAATTAAATATTGAAATTAAATAGTCATCTATTTGTCATATTTGTTGAGCTCATACAGAGCTCATTGTTTAAAGTCGATCCCCGCACTGAAAGAGTAAAATATTTATAATGACTGTAGACCCATAACATAGGTAGGCGAAGTTGAAATGTTTTCCATAACACGTCAACTGACATTAATCA